>CM033728.1:50130456-50730456 GCA_019671005.1 Hibiscus mutabilis
ATTTATGTTTTAATTGGAACTATGATAATAAGGTAAGTAATGGATATAATTTTTAATAAATGACAAGTTATTATAATGTGTTAAAAATTGTGGAGCTCAAAACTCATTTATGGCTAAATTATAATACTAAAATAAGCTATGGAACTTTAAGAATATTCACTTGATATGAATATGATATTTAGAGCTTAAAGCTCACTCTTGATATAAGACTTATATTCTAATAACAAAATTTAAAATGCGATAAGTTGCTTAAACAATGAAAGTCTTTGGACATTTTGGCATGGTACAGTGGTATATTTGAATTACGGTCCACGAGCTACGGCTCGGGATGATGATCTCATATATGTGATATGCTTGAACACTAGACATTGCTTTGTGCTATGTGTAACATGGACCAATATATTTCAACATGACTAATACGATTAAACACGGACTAATACTACTTATATCTAAATGTGATTCAAGGTAAATATTGTTAAAATGCACAAACTTCGAAAGAACTTTAATAAAAACTCTTTATGATCTTTGATAAGAGTATGTGTAAGATAAGAATGTATGCTTTTTGTAAGCTATAAAAATTCTGGAACTCTGATAAAGCTCTCATAAAATAAAGTTAACTTAAGTTATGTCCTTGAAATATAGTTATGACCTATAAATGCGAACTCAAATAAAGATTTTGTATAAACTTTATTAAATGGGTTAGTAATGTTATTACTTGGATTGATTCATTTGATTTCATCAATGACATTATACTATGATATCATATGGTCACTACCTCACTAAGCTATGTAAGCTTACCATGTTTCTTTACATACATCTCAGGTATAAAATCTCTATAAATGCTTGGGATCGTAATTAGGGACTGCAAATCACTTCTAAAGCATTGAATAAATTTTTCCTATCAAAATCCTAGAATGATAGCATATGATATAAACAAGTTTAAGTACCTTTTTATATGTGAATTATGTGTATGTTGAGCCACACGATGCATAGATCTTGTGCTAGATATGAATATGTTAGTATATTATCAAAATAAGGTCCTAATGACGCCTACAAGGCTAAATCAAGTATAAGTATGCTAAAATGTACATGGACATGATATATGGCTAGTCTAACATGATTAAAATTTGGTGTATAAATTTGAAACTATTTGAACATATTTTGGGTAAGTTTAAACTAAAATCAGTTATAAAATCTGTAATATGGTGTAGGGAGTACCGGTACCCTATCTGGTGCGTACCAGTACGACAAAGCAAAAAAATGATCAATTGGGACAAAACGTACTGATACCAAAATTGATTATTAAAATTTGAAAATATATAAGCGTATCGGTACGATATCCTTGAATACCGATACATATGACAATTAAGTTAGTTATGACTTAACCCAAATTCGAAATCTTTATGTTTCAGTCCCAAAAGATGTAAGTATCAACTAAATAAGTTATAAATGCCGAAAGGAGCTAAAAATTGATAAATAGGCTTGATTTCACATGAATTTCAAGAATGTGTCCTTAATGTCTAAAAGGACCACAAATTTATAAAAAACTACAATATAGTTCGTAATTAACCAACATGTTAATTGAACAAGTTCTAGATCTTCAAATGAGTTGAGAATTTACAGGTGAGTCTAAAAGGGCATGAAAAACAAGTATGTGAATTTGAAATTCTGGAAAATGTCAGGAATTGCTAAAATTATAGTTTAATCCTTCAACACTGACTTCTTTACAAAAAGACCCCTAATCATTGAAATCAAGGCTCAACATGAATTGACATGATTAACGGTATGGCATGTATGATCAAGTAAGTATGTTAGGAAAGAATTTCTTAATTATACCCTCAATTGTATGAAAGGACCTTAAATTCTAAGAATTATGTTTTGGTTCCTAACTGGGAATTAAGACTTTTAGATTAATAATCAGGTTGGTTTTGATTCAGTATGGTTAAACTCAGTAAGAGGTCATGTTAGTGGTAAACTTTGATAAATATTGAAACTTTGGAAAATTTACAACTTAGTCCCCGAGCATTGAAAACCTTGCAAATTGGTCCCTATTGAAAGAATCAAAATTGTTAAGATTAAGATCCTGATTAATAAATACATTGCTAATAAGTTATATATGTTATGATATAAGCTCGAACTTGATTTAAATTGTTTAAACGTTTGATTGCTTCGATTCTCCGTTTTTGTGTTCCGGTGACACTTCTGATCCGGTTTTCTTCCAGACCGGGTAGGGGTGTTACACATGCAAACTTGAATGAATAAATTAAAAAAATAAGATATTTGTTTTCAAAAGATAAATTGAAGTTATATAGGTATCTTACGGTGATTGATGAGCATGTGGTTCAAATTTGGTTAAAAATAGACAATTTTTTTTCAAAAATATGACAAATTTGAATTGATGAAGTGCAGACAGTAGCTCTAAGTTTTGCACCTCAAAGGGTTCTAATCCATGTGCAATGCCTTCTTGTGGAGAGGTTCCACTGGGACTGCAAGGGGAGTTAGGGTCAGTTGAGAAGGCGTTTGTCATTCTAAATGTGAAGGGGGTCTCGGGCTCAAAAACATGTTAAAAATATCTTTGGTGTAAAAATTGGATCTGGTAAAATATCTAACAGATAAATTATAAAAATGCGTAGCATCTCACATTATTTATTTTTTTTTTGATAAATTGTTGAGTTTTATTATCCAAGACAAGAAAAGATTACAAACCAGCACCTATACAAGCACTTACACAGGATATCCTTATTTATATTGTCCATTAGAATGCTTCTCCCTTGCACCCGTATACTCACTGTACTTCTAATACAATCTATCAAACAATTACAATCCTGAAAAGAATTCCTAAATTTCCTATAATTTCTCTCTTCCCATATGTAATATACAAATGAGCACTAAGCAAGTTTAAGAATATACACAATCAAAGACTTACCCTTTAAGTGTTGACTAAGCCATAACAACTCCCCATCCCAGTCCTTAAACCACAAAAATCCAGAACAGCATTCCAGACTTGCCTCGAAAACAAGCAATCTGCAAACAAATGGTTTCTGGATTCCAGGTCACTGCCGCACAGAAAGCATCGATTTTCCACACTTAATCCCATACGTTGCAACCTATCCGTCGTAGGCAAACGGTCTAAAATAGCCATCCAAGTGATAATGGAATGCTTTGGCACACGCATACCAAACCACACAATCTTATGCCAAGCAACTTTAGGCTTGGCTTCACGAACATCATTCCAAATATCCCGCAAACCAGAGGAACCAGAGTTCTGCACTATAGGCCGTAGCTTAAGCATCCTCCTAATGCACCAGCTAAATTGCGTACTAGTCTCCACCGACCAAAGATCCTTCCCTTTAAACACATAGGCCCTGATCTAGGCTACCCACAAGGAAACTTCAGAAGCTAACAAATTTTTAGTCAACTGAACAATGCAAGCTTTGTTCCATGTACACAAATACTCCCCTCATTCTTAGGACAACAAATAACCTTCCATCCAACACGAGCCCCAACAGCTGATTCATCCTTCTCTTTCCAGAAAAAAACCTCATACAAAGCTGCTCAATTCTATTAAGAACTTCCTTAGGAAGAATAACTTGTCTGCACCAAAAATTTACAATACTAAAAACAATAGCATTAATCAATTGCAACCTACCCGCATAACTGAGAAGCTTACTAGACCATTTTCCCAAACGTGATTTGACCTTTTCAATTAAAGCAACACAGTCCTTCTCAGTCAACCTCCTAGTTACTAAAGGTATGCCCAAATATCTCATAGGCAAAATACCAATCTTAAAACCAGTAGCTGATCCCATCAAAATTTGTTGCTCATGCGCAACCCCTGCAACAAAAAGCTCAGATTTTGCAACATTTAACTTCAAACCTGAAAGTTCATAGAAGGTTTCCAGAACACATTGAACTCCTAACAAAGAGTCCAACTTACCCTTACAAAAGATGAGCAAGTCATCAGCAAAACTTAAATGAGTAAGCAGTATTTTTTTACACTTAGGATGGAATTGAAATATGCCATTTGTAGTAGCAATATCAAGAAGCCGGGAAAGCACATTCATCACAATAACAAATAAGGGGAAAGGGGATCTCTCTGCCTTATCCCCCCTCTTACCCCTAAAAAAACCTACCAAGCTCTCATTCAAGACAATGGAAAATCTACTTCCAGTATAACAAGCCTCAATCCATTCCCTAAATCTGCCTGGCATGCCAATAGCTTCCAACAGCTTGGCAAGAAAACTCCAACTAAGAGAGTCAAAAGCTTTTTGCAAATCAACCTTTAGAGCACACCTAGGAGATATCCCTTTCCTTCCATATCCTTAACTAACTCCTGAGCTAGCAATGTGTTATCAGTAATGCTTCGACCTTTAATAAAAGCTGATTGGTTCTTAGTAATCAAAACAGGCAGAAAAACTTTCAACCTTTCAACCAAAATCCTTGTAATAGTCTTATAGACAACAGAACAACACGAAATAGGCCTAAAATCCTTAGCCTGACAAGCATTTGAAATTTTAGGAACCAAACTAACAGCAGTTGCATTAAAAGCATGCAAAAGAGTGGATGTTGCGAAAAAATATCTCACAGCTGTAATGAAATCAATTCCCACAGTACTCCAGGCCCTCTTAAAGAACCAAGCTGTGTAGCCATCAGGGGCCAGGGGCCTTGTCCTTACCCTGTTGGAAGAAAGCAGCTCTAATTTCCTCATTTGACACTTCCCTGATTAAAGAGTCACCTGCCTCTGCTGTAATAAAAGCTTGAAGAATATTTTTCAAGTCAGTTACACTCCAACAACCTACCCCTGAGTCAACAATACCAATTTGCCTAGTGAAGAATCGTATAAGCTCCTCAGACATACCCTCAAAAGTATCAATTCTATTGCCCATATCATCCAACAAAAATGAATAGTATTTTGCTTCCTTTTTTCAGCAACAACAGAATGAAAAAACTTGGTACCTTGATCACCCTCACACAACCAATCAATATTGGCTTTCTGTTTATAAAAATGTGACTCAGCTTGCTCCAGATCCCATAATTCAAGCTGCACTTGCTTCTCAACAGCAACTGCTTCTCTGTCCACTGGCAAACCCAAATTTGAGACCTGTAAATTTTTAAGTTGACACCTTTTTTCTTCTACACGTTTAGAGATATCAACATAGTGAGATTGATTCAGGGCCTTCAATGCAGGCTTCAGCCTCTTCAACTTAGCAAAAAGGATCTCAAGAGGATTACCAGCAGCATGAATAGACCAAGATTCAGCAACAATTTTGTCAAAATCAGGATGAGAAGCCCAAAAATTAAAAAAACTTAAAAGGTTTCGGCTTGTGCACAGGAGCCTCAACATGCATCCGAACCACCCCCGGACTATGGTCAGAAACTCCTGGCGCAAGAAACTCAACAAAAGAACCAGGTACAGCAACATGCCAATGAGAGTTGACCAAAATTCTATCAAGCTTCCGAGCAAGAAAATTATCCTCCTGCTTATTCGACCAAGTAAAGAGAGGCCCTGAGAAAGGGTGATCACACAGCCCTACATCACTCAAACAGCATTGAAAATCATCCATATCAATAGAAACACGAGGCCCAACAGTATCAAAATCCAACCCCTCACTAGCATCTACAATCACATTAAAGTCTCCCCCCACAATCCATGGAAGAGATCCAACTAATGATTCAACATGCCTAAGCTGCTGCCACAACCCCCTTCGAGTGGCACAGTCATTACTCCCATATATACAGCTGTGAGAACCACCATTTTACCATCTAGCATCCTCTGAATAGCAGCAACTTGCGATCCAAAAAATTTCAGAGTAAACTGCAATTCTTTCTTACACAAAATCCAAATCTTCCCTAACACAATAGAATCATAATTATGAAAACAGGTCCAAGAGGTAGCATAAGAGGAAAAAACTTCTGAGAATTTGAGTTCTCTGACCCTGGTCTCAAGTAAGCACAAGACATCAATCTTTAATTTCGCCATACGCTGAAACACTTTTCTTTGTTTTTGAGGATGATTAAACCCTCTTACATTCCGGAAAGCAACACTCACATCTAGCAATTAAACAACATAAACTTGGAGATAATTGAAGTTAATCTAGCAATGGGGTCGTAATTATGGTATTACCCCCAAAGTTTTGTCCATGACCCCAGAAAAATTTGATACGGGCTGTAGTCTAACAATGTGTCGTTGGCTTTGATTAAAAGGCCCAATTATTATTGCCCAAAAGTTCAACCCCCGATGATTTAGGACTCTGCCATAAAGTCAACCATGCCTCACATTTCTCGTTGCTCGGCATGTTTTGTCAACAAAACCGAGACGACATCCAATCATAAGACGTGCCCCAATTGTCGCTTCCTTAATAGTTGAATGGATGAGAATAGTATTTCAAAATTATATTATTATTATTTTATTCGTAAAAAATCAAAATATATTATTTTAAGGATTAATATTTGATATATTATTGTGTAAATTTTTTTTACACAAATATGTCTATTTTTAAGCATAAATCTAAAATTATATCCTTAAAACCTTAAAAATCTAACCACAAACCATGAACCCTAAATCCTAAATTTTAACCATAAATCCTAAATTTTAAACCCTACATCTTAAACCCTTAACTTCTAAACTCTAAACTAAAACTCTATACCTCTAAATAAACTCACTTGCAAAAACTTTGTTTTCTACCGACAGTGTATAGGATAATAATCCTTATTTCAATGGTATATTTATTAAATTGATATTTTATATAATAACAATCAGTTTGGTCTAGTGAGATGCGACATTAGATCCTTTAAATAAAGTCGATGATTTAAATTTTGGCGCTGTGAATAGAACAAATTGAGTTAGGAGAGCCACCGCTATAACGGACATCTGCAGTACCCAATTTAAATTAATAAATCAATGAGTTAAATAGCGATTATTAAAAAAATGTCTAATGTATCTGTTATATTCCTCACTTAGAAGGAAAATCAATCTAGTTTGAAGACGAAAAATTGAAAAATTATTATTAAGATTTCTTCAAATTCTTCCGTTTAATAAATAAATTTAATCTCATAATTATAGGTTTCTTACTTCCAATTGATTTAATTATTATAATTTTTAAGAGGTATAAATATAACAATATTGATTAAGAATTATAAAATTTTAATATTTAAATAATTATAAAAAATCAATCATTATAAAGCATAAATTATTTACAACCTAAATTAACATAATTATAGACTAAATTTATACACAATAAAATTGAAACTAAATATAAACTCAGACAAAATCAACGTATAATATATAATGGGTAAAACTTTGATACATAGGCTGTGTAAAACTAATTTTATACAAGCTTATTTACACAATCTGTGTATTTACACTATAAAAATTTAAATTTTAAATTTCTAATCCTAATCCTAAAAACTAAACCCTAAACTTTAAACCTTATACACTAAATTCTAAACACTAACCTTAAATTATAAATCATACAACTTAAACGCCTAAACTTTAAACTCTAAACAAAAACCTTAACTCCTAAAACTAAAAGACACGTAAACTAAAATTGTATCGAAGTTTTTTTATATATAATTATATATGAAAATGTTGCAGCAACACGATAAAAATCTAGATATAATTCAAAAAGGTCAAATCCCGAATTTTATCATAATTAATTCTAGAGATTTTTCTCACCGAAGCACGTACGTCACCCCCAAGCATTAAATACGGGAAATCCGTGCATATCTACAAGTTTAATCAAAACAGTCTATATACCAAGAATTTGTATCGACTAACATGTAAAATATAATAAATATAAACATAAATAAAAGATGACGTAGTTTATCCAAGTGATTCAAGTTTAAGTACTATATGTGTACGGTTTGTGTGTCTAGGGATGACAAAATTACTCGTCCCCGACCCCACTCGGTCGGGTATTTTTCTATAATTTTAGGGTATTGGAACGGGACGGGGCGGGTATTAGAAAAAATTAAGTCGGGTCGGAGCGGGTTCGGTATAAGATGAAAATTCCTCGCCCCATCCCGCCCCGATATTTTTTTATTTATTTTTATTATATTTATAAAAGTATCACTATATATAACACTTTTAGGGGTTTCAAGCTATTTTTTAGTTTGTGTTTATCATAAATTTTTGTTAGATATTGTTCGAATTTTAACATATCTGATTCTGAAGGTCAATGATTCGATTTTATTTTTTAAAATATGTATTTTTTCATGTGAGTAATTTAATTGGTTTTATTTTATTTTTTATATAGTTTTAAAGTATGTAAAATTTATATTTTGTGAATATAATAGTGGTTCGATCGGATCTAACATTTATCGTCGACGAAATTTAATATATTTTTAAAATTTCAGGTCGGGTTGAGGTCGGGTTTAAGGTTTATAGATCGGGGCGGGGCAGGTAAATTAATTTTTTAATCCCGGGGCGGGGTCGGTTTAGGCGTTAATAAATCGAGGCGGCCAAAAACCCGCCCGCCTCATTGCCACCTCTATGTGTGTCTCGTTAAAGGTTAAGAAAACTGAACATATACAATCATGTAATCACACAAACATATTCAAAAAAATAAAAAAATAAAAACATAAATAATGCAATTAAGAATACATCTAATATGAGCAAGTATATTTGGCCAGTTGGTCAAGCTGCTCATATTTGTTTCATGGGTTCAAGACCCACTAAGATCACTCCCCTTCCTTTTCCTAGAATTCCCTTCCCCTCTCCTCTATGTAAGATTAGGATTAAATAGGATTTATAAAATATATATTAGATATTGGCTAAAAAATCCCAATATATTTTAAATAAAGTTTACTTTATTTATATTTATATAATTAATAAAAGGGTAAACTACATGTGACCACCGAAACTATGGGTCATTCCTATTTTTGACCACCCAACTAAGAAACTCGTTAATCAAACCATCGAATTATTAAAGTGTTATTATTTTGACCAACAATCATTAAAATCTAACGGAGGAGGTGACATGGCAGTTAACTAAAACTGATATAATTACACATTTAGTCACTGTTATTTATATATAATATCAATTTAGTCGTGATTTTAATTTAATAAAATTAATCAATCAACCAGATGATGACACATGTCACCACCTGATTAGAAGGATTTATTCTAATTTTAAATTTATTTTATTTAATAAATTTTCACCCAATCGCATGATTTATTTAAGGATTACTTTTGTTGGTGAAAATTAAAGAGAAAGAGAAGAGAATTAATGGGATCGAACTCGAGACTAATTGTATAAATCTAAAATGTTAAACCATATAAATATGTGACAAAATAAAATATATACATTAAACAACAATTAAAAATTATTAAATATTATTAATTATATTAATATTTTATTATATAAAATTAAAATATTAATGAAAATAATATTTTTAAATTATTAATAATCTTAAAAATATTATTAAAAATAATGTGTAGTTTTATGTATAGTTTGTTCACCATTTTCTTCGAGCAGTGCAAGTTCCACCCCAACAACCTTTACTACAACACTTTTGTTAATTGCTATTTAATAATATTTTTAAGATTATTAATAATTAATATTTTCATTAATAATATTTTAATTTTATATAATAAAATATTAATATAATTAATAATATTTATTTATTAACTATTATTTAATTTATATATTGTGTGCTGTCACATTTTTATAAATCATAAAGTTTATTTAGTGGTTAAACATTTTAGATTTATATAATTAGTTTTAAATTTGAATTCTATTAATTTTCTTCTATTCTCTTTAATTTTTACCAACAAAAATAAAGATTTAATAAAGAATGGTATCATCTCTTGACACATTAAAGTATTTGGTCTGGTGGTCGAGGCATCAGCCATGCTTGATGGTGGCGTGGGTTCACTTCCCACCATGCGCATATTCCTCTTCTTTTATATTTGCTTTCTTACGTGTTGCTATTTGGTTAGTCGGTTAATTTAATTTAAAATTAACAAATGAGTCATATATCACTACTTGATTGGTTAAAAATTTATTAAATTAAAAATATAATAAATTCATTTAATCATGTGTTGTCATCTGATTGATTGATTAATTTTATTAAATTAAAATCGTGACTAAATTAAAAATAACAGTGATTAAGTGTAATTATACCTGTTTTAGTTAACTGTCACGTCACCTCTGTTAGATTTTAACTGCTTGTGGTCAAAATATGAGCACTTTAATAATTCGATGGTCTAATTGACGAGATTCTTAGTTGAATGGTCAAAATAGGAATGATCTCACAGTTCAGTGGTCACACATGTAGTTTATCTTTAATAAAAGGCTGAACAGTTAAATAAGTGTCCAAACTATACCATTTTCCAATTAGGCTAGATTTTGTTTTGAGCCAAATAGGTGCCTAACGTTTTCAATGTTTCTCAAACAGGTGTCTCGTCATTATTGTCTGATAATTTTCACCGTTAACTTTCGTTATCTGACACATTTCATCTTCTTAAAATTTTTGAAATTATATTTAAAAACAAATAAAATTTAATAAAACAAAATAAACTCGAATTTCACTAAATAGCCCCAAAATTTGAAATCCCTAACACTTAAGATCCTAAATTGATCTTATTTCGCTACCGATTGCCACGTCGTCGTACATCACATTCGTCGCCGGACTAACACGACCATTTACCCCACTATCTCATTGCCGAAGATCGACTGATGTCGTGCGAAATGCTGGAATCGTCGAATAGTTCATTCAAATGATTTACGACAAACGGCCACGTAACGAACGATGAACGATGAACGAATTTGAGGGGTTTACAGATTTGGCCACTATTTTGAGATTATTGGAAATTTTCATGATATTTTTAAAAAATTTATTTATTTTAAATAAAATTCAGAAAATATTTAATATTTCCATGTGTACGCTTTTTATTGAATAACGATAAAAATTAACGTTTATTACAATGAAGCACTTATTTAAATCACAAAAAAATATTAAGTACTTAATTAGCCCAAAACAAAATTTAGACTATCTATTTAAAAAATGTACAATTTAAATATTTATTTGAAGGTTAAGCCTTAATAAAAATATATCGTCATCGCCTACCTTACCCACTAAGTCAATGGCCCTTTTTAAATTTCAACAATAATGATACACATATCAATAATAATAATAATAATAATAATAATAATAATAATATATTGTTAAAATTAGATTACATACGTAATAAAAAAATAGTATAACATCGTAGGAAAAATCCTCAACTTTTCTACTCTACGCGGTGTTCTAAGAAGGAAAAATCCCAAATATTCTCGAAGCAGAAAGATAAAACCCTCGAATTTCTGAAATATTCTGTTAATAAATTTCGAATTTTCTTCTTCTTGTATGCAACTTCGCCTTTTCTCTTATTTGTCTCTCTGGTAATAACAACTCAGCTAATTCTCGTGAATCATTCACCAGTTTTTAATTATTTTTTTCTTGTCGCTAGTGCTTCAAGTTGTTTCTTCTTATTCTTTATCTCATCTTTTTAAAGATAATGAAAGGAAATAAATAATGTAATTATGGTTCTTCAACTTAATGAGTTGTTAAATGGTTGATAGTTTGAAACGAATAACAGAATTATAATAGTTTATTTTCTTTTCTTAATTTTGGCTTTGGTTCGAATACAGGAGCTTTATGATAATTATTACGGGTTCAAAAACTTGGTGGGTTTTGGCTTCACAATTCTCTCTGGATATGGGTGATTTTTCATCTCTTTTTTTTCCTCAATTTTGAAGCTGGAAAAACTTTGAATGATATTGTAGTTTGTGATTGGCATAGAAAGGGTTTTGGTTTCATTGTATTTTGGAGAATTTAGGGTCTCGAATTGGGTTTTACGGATTTTTTGCTGGCTAGATTGAAACAGCTTACATCTTTATCTCCATTTTTAGAAGGTTCTTGATCTGGGTTTTGAGAATTTAGAGTGAAAAGTTTAATTTCTTAAGTGGTGAATAAAATATGTTGCTTTTCATTAATAAGTGCTTGCTCTTCTTTGAAATTTGTAGACTTGCGAAGTTGAGAGTCATCGCGAAGCTTAGGGATTCTGTTTGATAAGGGGTACCAATCTTTGGTTGCATACAACAGAAAGGTTGTCAGATGTTTATATTTTGATTGTTTGTAACTCTTCAGAGTCCGATTTATGAGGAAATAATCGGAGTTGATTGATATTCGACCACCGGAGCAGACTTTAAGGGGTTTGTGATTACATATACTGTAATTTTTGGTATGGATGATGCTCAGGGAAGCTCAAGTTCACTCCCTCCGTTCCTTACAAAGACATATGAGATGGTGGATGATCCTTCTACTGATTCTATTGTGTCATGGAGTGCAAGTAATCAAAGTTTCACTGTATGGAATCCGCCGGAGTTTGCAAAAGAATTACTTCCCAGATTCTTCAAGCACAATAACTTTTCTAGCTTTATCAGACAGCTTAATACATATGTGAGTCACTTGTTTTTTTGTCTTGTCTTATTTATGATTAATTACATGGGAAAAAAACAAATTTCTTATTGTTACTTTAATTGAACAGTTTCCATATTTTGGCAGGGTTTCAGGAAAATTGATCCAGAACAGTGGGAATTTGCAAATGAGGATTTTATAAGAGGACAGCCTCATCTTTTGAAAAACATACACCGACGCAAACCGGTTCATAGTCATTCCATGCAGAATGTCCTAAGTCAAGGAGCTTCTCCATTAACAGAATCAGAGAGGCAGAATTATAGGGATGAGATTGAGAGGCTTAAGAATGAAAAGGAGTCACTTCTTTTAGAGTTAAAGAGGCATGAACAAGAGCGGCAAGGATTTGAGATTCAAATGCGGCTTTTGAGGGAGCGTTTGCAAAACATGGAACGACGCCAGCACAAAATGTTGTCTTTCGTGGCTCGAGTCTTGCAGAAACCAGGAGTTGACATAGAGCCGACACCACAATTTGAGGCCAATGACAGAAAGAGAAGGTTGCCTAGAATTGCTTACATCTATGAAGATACCGGGATTGAAGGTAATCAGACAGGCAGTTCCGTAATTGCTAGAGAAAATGCAGATAGCACATCAGTGTCCAACACGGAGCCATATGAACAATTAGAGTCTTCCATGGTGTTTTGGGAGAATGTTGTACACAATTTCAGTCAAACTAGCATTCAACTCAATTCAAACTTAGAATTGGATGAATCGACAAGTTGTGCGGAGAGCCCTGCGATATCTTGCATACAGCTTAACATTGATGCTTGGCCTAAATCCCCAAGGATTGACATGAACTCTGAGCCTGCCACCGTTGATACTTCCGTGACGGTTGCAACAAAGGAACAAGCTGCGGTTACCACTGCACCTGCAGCAGCTGGTGTTAATGATGTATTCTGGGAACAATTTTTGACTGAAAATCCTGGTTCTACTGATACTCGGGAAGTCCAGTCGGATAGAAAAGACTCCAATACCAGAAAGAACGAAAGCAAACTTGGTGATCATAACCGATTTTGGTGGAATATGAAGAATATAAATAACCTTGCAGAACAAATGGGGCATCTTACACCCGCGGAGAGAACTTGATATTTATTTATTTCCTTTTTCTTTTTCTGGATTTTGATGCCTCCAATATTTATCTTTCAGATGTAATATATTTAGGTATTATTGGTTTGATATAGGAGTAGGTAGGTTAATTTATGCTCGACTTCATCTTTCCGTGCTCATATGTTCACCTCCCTTGTTCATTAGTCTTTAGGTGCAATGTAGCTATACTGATTGACATGGCATTTTTTCTATTGCTTCATGTATTCTTGAGAAATAAACGCCAGTTTTAGTGTATCCATGAAGTTTGCTTATAATGATGGGGTAGAATGAAGAAGCATTATAACAGCATGAGAAAAGTAGAGGAAAATTTGTCCGAGAACTTTGATTACAATTGACATATGGATATAAGTATGCAAGTAAAGGTCTTAAACTGTGAATTTAAAACTAAAAGTGTAAACTGATGCGAGTTAAAAACATCTTCTGCAGGTGTAACATTAGAAACTAGGAAGCCATTTACAATTTTGGTCATCATCACTTGAGAAAGTTATTAATCATAAGGAACATTGTTCATTCTGCAGTTCTATTTCAGAACTGACCTGATCCATGCCAAACCATACCTGCTGAAATACCTTGATGATAAGATCATGGTATGCATCAGAATTCAGAGTCAGATAACAAGCAAAAAGTTCCTCTAGTTCTTCTGGTTGACTGATCACTGAGTCTCTAAAATCCTTCTCCGGATCAAACGTGCATTTCACCATGGCAAATTTCTCCAAATCTGTTCTTTGGCTAATTGTGTTCTGTTTGTCTGCGTTCATCTTCAATTTGGCCTTCTTCATGTCTTCAAGAGCTTTTATTTTGGAAGATGTTCTTGGAGAGAAAACCCGGAACTTGTTATGCTTCATTCTCCTCCTTGGTAATTCTCTGCTCGTGTAAACAGATTTCCTCTGTTTCAGCTTTTCATATATATATAAATATATATATATATTTCTTTCCACTTTTCCCCCTCTGAACTAACCTCTTCTGGAGAAAACACACCAGTCTCCAGCAATTTCTGAGCTTTAAATGCATAGTCTTCATTGATTGTTGTTAAACTAGAGGCTCTTAGATTCATGGCACAAGGATATTGATGCTTTCTCTGATAATCACCCTTTTCCCATGTGTTCTTTTCCACTGAGCTTGCTGATCTATGATGTGCTTCACCTGATTTATATTGTCTGTTAAACCTTTTCTCTTCCATAGATCTTACTCTTCCATTTGTCTTCTTCGACTTCAAGTCATTCTCCATTGTCGTCCTGCTCCTCGGTATCCTGAGTACTGCCGTGTTCTCTCCTTTGTATATATCGATATCTGGTAAAATCTGCATATCCCTACGAAACTCTTTCATCTTCATTGCATTGCAAGCCATGTTGTTGAGTGTCTTAGCTTCCTCTTTTTCCTTTATCCTCGCAGCATTCAATCCGCAGGTTTGACAATTCGAGAGCTCGAAATCAAGCTCATCATCCGAATCATACCAAGCCGATCGCGACACTGTTTTACTAGTCTTGCCATCAGCACTATCTTCTCCAAATGACAACCTCCAAAAAGCCTCAGCATCACCACCACCAGCAAACTTTGATGAGCTCGCTGACATAGAATTCTTCATCTCTTTTTGCTTCTCCTTTGCAGGTTTCGCTTCAGAATCGATACTCATACGCTTGAAAGACGAAAGCCATGCGGTGGGGAGCACACGAGAAAGCGAAGGAAAGCGAGATGAGAACGAGGATGAAGATGAAGAAGGCCTGTTTTTTCTCCACTTCATGTTAAAAAACCTATAGAAAATTCCTGGAACCTGTTTCTTTGAACAACAACTATTTGATTCTGTGAAGGTTTAAGAGGCTGAAAGAAGGCAAAACTGATGAGAAAACTGAACTTCCATTGATAATGGAAGGTTCAAGCAGTTAGGGTACAGTTAGACTGTTAAATAGGAACGTGGATTTCATACTGGTTTTAGTGTCAGTTTTTGTGGGGTTCTCTTTTTCAAAAGAAAGGCCCGCCTTAACCCTAAATCATGTGACCACTTTGCTAAAAGTTTTTTTTCCCACTTTTTGGTGTTTATACTTTATACTTGATGAGACATTTATTCCTCTTGGGAGGTCCATGTTGCGCGTAATAAGTGATACGCAATTGTGCAAGTATACACGTCGCAAGTAATAAAGTGATACGAGTATCGAGTATCGTCTCCACAGGGATTGGTTTGGGCCACTTTGCTTTAGTTATCGCACTGTAAAAGTAAAAACACAATTGATAGTAAGAGTTGATTTTAACGAGTAAAGTAAAAGCAATAAGCTAAAAGAATAGATGAAAGAAAAAGGGAGAATATGCCAAGTTATCGTGAGTTGAGGAGTGATAGCCGATTGGATCGTCTTGGTAAAAGAGTGTAATGGCAACTCAGTTGCCGTGGCAACTTGCACAGCGGGGTTGCCTTGGCAACTAATCGATGGTTGCCTGGGCGACTAGCTGGGCAACTACTTGGGCGGCTGGGCAGTAACTTCAAGGTTCGGCGGAGCGTTCTTCAATGGTTTCTTCTTATCCCTAAGTCGAAACTCTAGCTACTTGTGCATGCCTTGATAATACATCCTTGCGTGAATCAAGGGTGAACAATAACCAATCTTGCTCTCTTCTTAGCCGTTGAAATCCTTATCACTATGCCGGATTAATCTTCACCATCAATAGATTGAATAAAGACCATACTCATTCGTTTCTTGAATCTAACTCTGCCGATATTAGATAAATAGATGAAGTTACGAGATCTTCTCCCAATTCACTCCCAAACAAGAATAAGAACCAAGAATGAGTAAACCTTGAATTGAAAGTGCAAACTCTTATTACCTAAACAAAATCCAATTGTTTCTCACAACCACAAAACACAATAACCCCAACCAATCAAGTTAGTTCATGGTTGGGTTCAAAAGATATACAAAGAATAATCCCCAAACCATGAACCTAATGGAAACAAAGATAAAGAAGAAGAATCGAACTCTCTCCTTCTTGCTCTCTTGTCGAAATCTCTTCCTTCTTGCCCTTTGGAGTTGTCGAAAATCCTCTCCTCTTGCTCTTGGAGTTGACGACTTGGTGATCTATTTATAGGGCTAGGTCAAAGTCCTTCTTTGAGGAGGAAGTTAAATTGGAATTAAATTATCTTTAAAGAATATAATTCTTTATTATAATTATATTCATTCTAGAACTTCTCCTATCTTCTTGGAATTTAATTCTTCTTTAACCTCTTCATGGAAATCAAACTCTTTTGGGATTTAGCTTTGCTCTACGTCATCTTGGGCTTGTCTAGTCATCAATTTCGACTATCATATCACCTTATTCTTTGTCGACAATTGCCCTGGCAACTGGCTCTACGTCTCCTTCATGCATTGCCCTGGCAACTAGCTCGACTCTCCTTCATGCACTGCCCTAGCAACTGGTTCTAGCCTTGTTTAGGCAAGTGATTCTGCACACAAACAAAAAACACCAAAGCAACATCTTTTTCCACAAAAATCACCAAGTTATGTAATCAAGCTCAACGGTGGAAAGAAACATGAATTAATGCATGAATAACTAATTATGCAACCAATATGAGCTTAAGTCTAACAATAATATGAGTAAAAAGGGTAATAAAAATAGTACTTTTGAACACTTATCACACCCCCAAACTCGAACTATTGTTTGTCCTCAAGCAATGCAAACTAACAATTACATGTCAAGACTTTAATCATCAAAGACATGCTTCAAACTTGAATTCAAACCTTGGAACCGTGGCACAAAGTATGATCACCTTTTAATTTTTTGGATAACACAAAAATTACCGGAACCAAACTATAATGCTCGTGACAATGTATGTGCGTAGTTGTGTACAAGTTGATTTTCAAGATTCTATGTGAACAATAGGTTTTTTTATCAATTTAATTACTGGGGCATTTTTATTTTCACTAAAGCCAATTTCGGGCACCTCTAGCAAAGTAAGCAATTTCTCATTTTATTTTAGTCGACTAGAGCCAATTTCGGGCACCTCTAGCGATTCTTTAATGTGCATTAACTACTAGAGCCAGTTTTGGGCACCTCTAGCAAGAAAGTGCATTTACTACTAGAGCCAGTTTCGGGCACCTCTAGCAAGAAATTAACTTTTAATTTTCAATTTTAAATTTACCCAAATTTTAAGCAACCTAAGTTCACTAAGTTTCTTTCAATCAACAAGCCACAACCGTGTAAAAAAAATTTAGCATCATAGTAAAATTCTAAGTTCTTTTCATGTAATCCTAAAATTAAAGGTTCTTTCAATTAAGTGCAGTGGCAAAAATTCATCATTGGATATTCAACAAGTCTTAAGCAATTAAATCCGATTAAAGGCATGGCAAGTAACATATGCAACCTATATGTGATTGCTAAAGATGAATGCAACTAAACATGAAACTAACTAGAAACCAACACCCCCAAACTCGAGATAAGCATTGTCCTCAATGTATGTAAAAGTGAAATAAAATTTAAAAGAAACTAAATGAAATGAGTTAGTCGGAGAGGTCATCACCTCGAGTGATAAGTTTCCTTCGTGTCGTTTGCTTGACTCATTTTTCAGTTGGTGGTTGAATGCTTGTGGCTGGTACCGCGTGAATAGCATTGCTTTGATTTGATCCATGTTTTGGGAATCAGAAGTTGCCGAAGCCGTTGTTGTTGCCTGGGCATCACCAGTTTCTATTGTGGTTGCTGTGGCAAGTAATCGGCAGTGAATTTCCTTAGCATGGTGGTTGTGAGTCTTGTTGTGGAAAAGAAAAGAAAATAAAGAAAACCTGGAAACTAAAGATAATGAAGAAAAATAAAATATCTCCTAAAAATTCCAAAAATAAATAAAGAGAAAAAGAGAAAAAAACTGAAAATAATAGAAAAAATAAAAATAAAAATAAAAATAAAATATCGAAATGAGAGCATGCTCATGCATCTCCTAAGGTGTCAACTTCTTTGTTACGTTCTACATGGGCACCATTGTAGTGCTTCAATCTTTGTCCGTTAACTTTGAATTCATGTTCGTCGGTAATGGACTTGATTATCACGGCACCATGGGAGAATGGTTTGATAACTTCGAATGGTCCCGACCATCTTGATTTTAGTTTTCCCAGGAAAAGTTTCAGCCGAGAATTGAATAAGAGAACTAGTTGCCCTGACATGAATTGCCGCGGCAATAGTTTCTTGACATGCCATTGCTTTGTTTTCTATTTGTAGATTCGTGCATTGTTATAGGCGAGTGCATGAAATTCTTCTATCTCGTTGAAGTCCAACAAACGCTTTTGCCCGGCACTTTCCCAATCCATATTCACGGTATTGATTGCCCAATATGCCATGTGTTCGATTTCCACCGGTAGATGGCATGTTTTGCCATAGACAAGTCGGAAGGGGGACATACCTAAGGGTGTTTTGAATGCAGTGCGATATGCCCAAACTGCGTCATCTAGTCTTACTGACCAATCCTTCCTAGAGGGATTTACAACTTTATCGAGTATACCCTTCAATTCCCGGTTGGAAATTTCTGCTTGCCCATTGGTTTGTGGGTGATATTGCCCGTCCTCTGGCAATGATCACATTGCTTGTAAAACTCTTGGGCATCTTTGTACAGTGTTGGCCAATACAAACCGGATTGCAAAACTTTGGTCGCGGTATGAGTTCCTCTAAAATGGCATTGCCGGAGTACATTCTGCTGCTCTTCTTCAGGGACACATCGGCGTATAACCTGATCTGCACATTGTTTAAACAAAAGAGGCTTGTCCCAAAAGTAATGCTTAGCATCATGGCGGAACAGATTCTTCCCTTGGTGAGTAAGGCCATAAGGTAAAATACCACAAACGAGGAAATTAACTAAATTCGCGTACTAGGGTATTGCCAAGGCATGTGCTGCCGTGGCGACTGCTCCCAAGATTGCCGAGGAGTGTGCGTCTAGAGTTGTCGAGGCATACGCATCCCTGGTTGCCGAGACGTGCATATCAGTGGTTGTCGTGGCGTCGAGGGTTACCGAGGCATGCACATCCATGGTTGCCGAGGCGTGTACATCCATGGTTGACGAGTCATGCGTATTAGGAGTTGTTGCGGTGTTGAAGGTTGCCGAGGTATGCGCATCCATGGTAGCCGAGGCGTGCGTATCAGGAGCTGCTGCGGCGTTGAGGGTTGCCAAGGCATGCGCATCCATGGTTGTCGAGGCGTCAAGGGTTGCCGAGGCATGCGCATCCATGGTTGTCGAGGCATGTGCGTCAAGAGCTACTGCAGCGTCGAGGGTTACCGAGGCATGCGCATCCATGGTTGCCGAGGCAACTAAAAGTTGCTCATCTGGGAATGCATCGCATATCTCTAAATCTGCGTCATCCTCCCTATTGCATTCTAAACGTGATAAGTGATCGGCCACTTGATTTTCTGTTTCTTTCATGTCCTGTGCGTTGGCCTAGGACTGCTCCTACCGTGAAATCACTTGCATCACGCATGAGCTCAAAAGGTAGTGTCCAATCTGGTGGAACGACAATGGTTGCCGAGGCGAGCTTTTTCTTTAGGGTTTCGAATGCTTGGGCGCAAGAATCATCAAAATTGAAGACTTTATTTTGGCGGGGGTAATCTCTCAATCACGTCCACCTTTGCTTTGTCTACTTCAATTCCCTTGGATAAAATCTTGTGTCCGAGCACTATTCCTTCATCTACCATAAAATGGCACTTCTCCCAATTGAGGACTAAATCAGTTTCTTCACATCTTGCCAACACATTCTCTAAATTGCCGAGACAACTGTCGAAGTCATTACTGAAAACGAAAAAATCATCTATGAAGATCTCAAGGAAGTCTTCGACCATGTCTGAAAAGAGTGCCATCATGCATCTTCTAATGTTACTACATATCTAAGAAAACTTGAGGAGAGTCATTTCCGATACTTCTTATAGTCCATCCGCAACATCCATCGGGTGACAATATTGGCCAAAAAGAGTTTGGCCAATGTGCTTGCCACTACTCCCTTTTGCATTACCATGGTGGAGGTGTCTTTCTTTCGTGTTCCCTTGTAGTCCATGCATGCCCTCTACCTTGCTACTATTCCCAAAGGCACAAATATATTAATAGGAAAAATTATATCCATTCCCAACCATTCAATTACCCCATTATTGTCGACTTCTATCATGGTTGGATGTATCCTTTGTTGTCGTGGCAATTGCTCCTCTAGCCAATTGCCGTGGCAATTAGTTGCCAAAATTTACTGTAAGTCAATGGAAGAACCAATTTTATGAAAAACATTACGAATCCAAACACCTTTTTCTTTTGGCCTCTCAAGCATCTCCATCAGTAGAGATTTCGATGGCTTCAAATCTACCAACATCGATTCCTCAAGACATACCTACAATGGACGATGTGAGTTTTTAAAGAATTCAAAAGGTTCAACCATTACCTGCTCATATTCCACTGGCAAAGTATTATCATCTCGTTGATATTGCATGTGGTCGTGCAATTACCGTGGCAACTATAGATGAGAGCAATCTACAGATTCCTGCTTCAACATCAACGTTGTAACATTCTGGGCATCAGGTTCCTCAGAATTTGTTGTAGTATTGTTGTTCTCGGCTTCACTGAGTGTTGTCGCGACATTGCTCTGTTCATGCTCCTTAATTATTGGGAGGCAATTTGTTGCTCAGGCTCATCATGTGTTGGGCTGTCTTTCTCATCAACATACTCTCGATTTTGAGGTTTTAGTTGTTCCTCACACATCGGAGAGCTTTCCTTGCATTGTTCCTTGTCCTCTTGCCTTGGGACTTCAGTATCCCTAGGAATGAATTATTGGTGCATGTTATCCATGACATATGTGGATCTCCTCAATTGATCTTTCGAATCCCCAATGTTGCATCCCACTGAGCTATCCTCGTATCCATGAACTTTGATAGCTCTTGAATCTCTTCAATTGATCCGTCAAGTCTAGCCAAGGAAGCTAGCAATGTTTCCTCCAAGGATTTGGAATGCTCTTGAAAATGACTACATTGCCATGGCATATCTGTTGCCGCGGCAAAATTGTTATGGTAAAAAAAATTGAGCTTTTTGACCATACCATGAAGAATTTTGCTGTTGGTTCCCTCTATGGTCCTCTATGTAGTCATATGCACAGAAAATGTGAGGGCAATTTTCAAACACATGATGTTCTCCACACATAGCACAAGATTTTTCCACGGTATAGGCTCTTTGGGCTTTTCTCGGTTGGTATAGGTAATCATCAAAGGGTGCAACAAACTCTTGATTGGATTGATTCATATCTTCCAACATCAACTCTGGAATAGATTGGCTTTTATTTCCTGACATGTTGATGTCCCTTAACTTGTAGCGCACCTAAATTTTTTTTGACAAAACAAACAAAAAGAAAAGTTAGTAAAACTAAGAGAAAAAATGCAATAACAAAAACAACTAACACCAATTTGCTTTAGTTATCGCACTGTAAAAGTAAAAACACAATTGATAGTAGGAGTTGATTTTAACGAGTAAAGTAAAAGCAATAAACTAAAAGAATAGATGAAAGAAAAAGAGAGAATAGGTCAGGTTATCGTGAGTTGAGGAGTGATAGCCGATTGGATCGTCTTGGTAAAAGAGTGCAACGGAAACTCAGTTACCGTGGCAACTTGCACAGCGGGGTTGCCTTGGCAACTAATCGATGGTTGCCTGGGCGACTAGCTGGGAAACTACTTAGGCGGCTGGGCAGTAACTTCAAGGTTCGGCGAAGCATTCTTCAATGGTTTCTTCTTATCCCTAAGTTGAAACTCTAGCTACTTGTGCATGCCTTGATAATACATCCATACGTGAATCAAGGGTGAACAACAACCAATATTGCTCTCTTCTTAGTCGTTGAAATCCTTATCACTATGCCAGATTAATCTTCACCATCAATAGATTGAATAAAGACCATACTCATTCGTTTCTTGAATCTAACTCTGCCGATATTAGATAAATAGATGAAGTTACGAGATCTTCTCCCAATTCACTCGCAAACAAGAGTAAGAACCAAGAATGAGTAAACCTTGAATTGAAAGTGCAAACTCTTATTACCTAAACAAAATCCAATTGTTTCTCACAACCACAAAACACAATAACCCCAACCAATCAAGTTAGTTCATGGTTGGGTTCAAAAGATATACAAAGAATAATCCCCAAACCATGAATCTAATGGAAACAAAGATAAAGAAGAAGAATCGAACTCTCTCCCTCTTGCTCTCTTGTCGAAATCTCTTCCTTCTTACCCTTTGGAGTTGTCGAAAATCTTATCCTCTTGCTCTTGAGTTGACGGCTTGGTGATCTATTTACAGGGCTAGGTCAAAGTCCTTCTTTGAGGAGGAAGTTAAATTGGAATTAAATTATCTTTAAAGAATATAATTCTTTATTATAATTATATTCCTTCTAGAACTTCTCCTATCTTCTTGGAATTTAATTCTTCTTTAACCTCTTCATGGAAATCAAACTCCTTTGGGATTTAGCTTTGCTCCACGATATCTTGGGCTTGTCTAGTCATCAATTTCGACTACCATATCACCTTATTCTTTGTCGACAATTGCCCTGGCAGCTGGCTCGGCGTCTCCTTCATGCATTGCCCTGACAACTAGCTCGGCATCTCATTCATGCACTGCTCTAGCAACTGGTTCTAGCCTTGTTTAGGCAAGTGATTTTGTACACACACAAAAACACACCAAAGCAACATCTTTTTCCACAAAAATCACCAAGTTATGTAATCAAGCTCAACGATGGAAAGAAACATGAATTAATGCATGAATGACTAATTATGCAACTAATATGAGCTTAAGTTTAACAATAATATGAGTAAAAAGGGTAATAAAAATAATACTTTTGAACACTTACCAGTCCCCTACCTGAGGGAACAAATCAGGTTCATTTATGAGAAAACAGTCTAAAGCAAACCAGAGTGTTCCATCCCATCAACTTGAGATTACATATTTAGTACCTACAGTTGCTAACAGCTGCTTAAAGAGCTTTGTTTTGGTTGCAGACAAGTTTTTATGATCTGGGTAATTCTTTTTTGCTTTGTAATGATATGATATCTGACATACTGTTATGATCTTTGATGAATTTTTGGACTCGTCTCTTTAGTCATTTTTCCTCACTTTTGTATGCAAAATGTTGTGGGTTGTTCCCCTATTTAGCTTTTATTGGCTTTATTTTCTGCTTCCAATTGGCTTTTCTAACGCCCCGGTTTTAGGCCTAGCGATTTAAGGCTAGTTAGACGGTTCAGTGGACCGGGTTAAAAATTTGGGTCGAATTCGAGAGCAGATATTTTTCTGAAAGATAAAAATATAGAAAAATGTTTAAAATTTCTATTTTAATATATTAAAAATATTGGTGAAAGTAATTTTGGGAAATGAGCTTTGGAAGGGTGACATTTTGGCTAGTGACCAAAATACAATTTTTGAAAATTGTTTTTAAAAGGTGACTGTTTTGTAAAGAGTTAAAACTTTAAATCTTTAAGGAGCTATTTTACCATTTGGTCTAATATGAGTTTTCTCTTAATTAAGATTATTTTTAAAGAGTTTTAATTAAAGGAATTAATAAGGACTAATTGAGGATTGGTAACTTTAATTTCAGTTTTGGTCCTTAAAATTATCAGTTTTGCAATTTAGTTCCTAAAACGCATGTTATGCAATTGGTGATTTTTCCCGTGATTTGATTTCTCTGAAAATTCACCCGCCGCAAGTATGAACATGTAAGACTAATAATTTGCATCTAGACAAGATAAAAGAAAAAAAATGGACCGACTTTTCGTAACCTTTCTTCGGTTTGCTTCAGCAAACCTAATGTAGCTCACCCGGTTCGGTCGGGCGTCTAGGCCGGGTCGAGGGGTTACAGCTTTCCTCCCACCTTTGATAGTCAAACTTTGTACAATGCATCAAAGGGTCTGGTTTGTGTTGAACTCGCTTCCAAGTTCAAGTAACTAAATAATGAACACAACACAATTATACGGTAAGAACACCATACCAAAGAAATAGGACAAACTCCGGACCTAGATTGAACCTCTCTCCCAGGTTGCTTGTTTCATTTGACAGAAAAAGAAAAAATGCGAAATTAAAAGGAACTGCTTGGGTTTCCTTGTTTGTAACAAAGGAAAATAAGAACCATGTACCCCTTGCAAATGCATTGAATATATATAGGTACATGTATGTATTTACTTCATCAACTGCATCCTCCTTTTGTCATTGAATTTCTCGAATCAAATCTTCAGCAAGTGGCAGCTGTTTTCTTCCTCCTTTCCCTTTTCTTTAACCATCATTGTCCGTTTTAACATCAATCAATTATTACAAGGAGGAATGCATTCAAAATTTGGACTAATTTGTTAACAAGGTTACTTGGATTGAGCAAAACCAGCTATCTTAATCGATTAAGTCGATGTTTTTAATGGCTGTCCTGTATCCAACACCGACCCCCATGTAATTTCTTACAAGGACTTGTTGGCAAATTAAATTGTTGGCAAATTAAATTGATAATGGCTTGTTGAAGCAAGCTTGATGTTTAGGTTGGCTAAAAGTTGTTTATTGTTTCCATTCTTAGGGGTTCAAAAAACAGCAAGGGTTCCAGCTACAGGGATTCCAAAATGGCAGAACATATAATGTGGTTCCACCGACATATGAAAGCTGTGGTATTTTACTTAGGTTGGTGCCTGTCTTCCTTTCAGACAAACCAAACCAAGATACCTAGTTTTGGTTTTTGTAATAACAAAAGTTGCAGAACTTTGGCCTTTATGAAGGTTTTTATCACTGCTATGTATATGTCAGAACAGGATTTCTTCCATGTGAGGGGGTGATTCATGTATTTCAAGCTCAGAACAAACTAGTTTCGAAATCTCTTAAATCGTCGATTAAATAGGATTAAGATATGATCGTTGGAAACGACTGCTCCATTTGCAACAAGGGCACTTTTGTTGTCAAGTGCCCGAAAAATGGTCATAAAACAGCAACATCTGATTTATCATGACTACACAAAAGTATCTTCATGTTTTCCCAAGATTTTCATGTATTTGGAGCAAAGCATTTCTATTGACATCTTTTTGAATTTGTATTATTAGTTTAGCATAAACTTTCTGTTTAGCTCTTTGTATCTATTATCTAATTTTTCATATAGAATTTTAACTTCCAAGTAACACTGCAGAAAATGATTACATTAGCTGCCCATATTCAACATACATGTAATAGAAGTAGGGTCCGAAGTTACCCGATACTGCGAAATGATCATAAATCCAAACATAGCTTCGTGGTGAAATGCCAATGGCCTGAATATGTTCCCGCCAGACCACAACTTCCACAACGACACCGGTGTGCATCCAAGGGAAAGAAGATAGATATTATTGATTGGTTTTAAAAACATGGTTTTGTCTGATTCTAGTTTCCGGATACTCCAGCAGTGATATCCATTGATTTGGGAATTGAGCTATTTAAAGATCCATTCTCACTAATAAGCAGCTGTTGCATAAAATCGAACCTTCATTGGTTTAAATTTACCAGCAAATTGCCTGAGCTTCTTCCCATTCCTTTGGCAGCTAAATAATAGTGTTGTATACAGATTACAAGGTATTGTATTCCACATGGTGTGGGAAATGGGAGGCTGAACTGCTTTTAAATAAGTGGTTTGGACCCGTGGCCAAAAGGAGGTGGGAAAGAGACCGTTGTAGCCTCGATATTGAAAAACCCTAAACCATCCTCTGTTTAAGGGGTAACACTGGTTGAGGTCTTTCTCTGACGTTTCCCTCGTGTGGTTAAAAAAAGAAACGTCAATGCCCTACGAGTGCTGTTTCTCAAGAGGAGTTGAAGGTTCAGGCTGGTGGCTGTGCTTAAACGCGTGCTAATAGCTATCAGGTCCTTGCCTCTGCTCACCTCCAAACTTCATTTTCTTTTATAAAAAAATCAAGATCGGTACAAACATGTATACAAAATAAGTATATTATATTATGTTCCATATTATTAGATTCATTATTCACTAACTGAAAATTGAAATTAATTATCAATTGTACAATTCAATTTTGAATGTAATAGTTTTGAAGCATATGATTTTATAAATTTAATTAATTAAATATTTTATTAAGAAACTTGTAAATTCTTATATATATTTAATAGTTATGTTGGCTTTCATTATAAAAGTTTTCATTGTAGTTGTCTTAATGAAAGATCAGTTGGAGGCTTTACATTTTTTTCATGTGGTCGGTGTTTGTTTGAATCCCCTTGGAGATGGGTGAAAAATTATTAAATAAAATAAATCAAATATATAATTATTTTGTCACCTCCGTTAAAATCTAACGGTAAGTGATTTAAAATTTACTAAGAGTTCATTTGGCTATAATTTAGGGTTTAAATGTTAGTGTATAGGGTTTAGGGTAATACGGTTATAGATTTAAGTTTTAACCTATAAACCCTAAATTTTAATCATAAATCATAAATTCTAACCACACCTCCTAAATTCAAAACTCTAACACTTAAACCCCTAAACGGAGTCCTTAGACTCTAAAATTGATCTCCACAAGTGCTTGTGCATAGAATAATTACCCTAAAAATAATAGTAGTAATAAGATCATATGTAAGGTGATTATATACCAACACGTGTCATCATTTGATTGGTTGAAAAATTATTAAATAAAATAAATTAAAAGTAACATGGATCAAATGCGTACTTATTTTGTTAATTGTAACACCTCGTTAAGATTTACCGGCAAGTGACTTAAAATTTACTAAGAGTTCATTTGGATAGACAATAAAATTGGCCCGATGACATTAAAAACAATAGTAGCAATAAAATTATATACAAAGTGATTAGAATCTAATACTCACCTTACAGATAAGGTTATTTGGACATGTGTCTCCTAAGATGCATAATCTCCTATCTTTCACTAGACCTAATTGTCGCAACATTTGTTATGTCAACTATTTACATAAGCTTTTTTTTAACAAAAAAATCAAGTTTTGTTTTGTTTAACAGATTTGGTAACTTACAGGGTTAATTTTTCAACTTTTGTAAAGTTAAGGGGTGGAAATACAGAATTAGACTGTAGGGATATTATGGAACTTTACCCGGTCAAAATCCAACAAGTAACCATACGGATACACGTGTCAAATTTTTATTTGATTAGGTAGGTTGGTAAACTGTAAACCTTCTGAGCTTTCATTTGACTTTTTCGGCTTTAAAATACACATTTTGCGCGGGATTTTGAAAATTTCGAAACATTTTTCTTACGGGTATTTTTACCCGAATTAAATCTATTCGGACCCTTTATTCGGCTATCGATCTGCTCCCCTAACTTCACCGTATGTCGCCAATTCTCTTTTTGAAGTTATCTACTGTTTGTTTGTTGAGAATCTTTTTCCTGGAAAATGATTTATTAACTATCTATTGGTTAGATGATTCCGGATCTGGATTTGCATGTCTTTTTTCCCTAAGATCATTGAGGTGGACAATAGTGTTCGTGAGGATCGTGCACTCTTGTAAGTGTTTTTCACATTATCATCTATTTTAGCATTTTAACATAGTGACAAGCCTACTTATTTATACTATAAATCAAAATTAAATTTAAACCCAAAAAAACTAAACTCAAAACCCTAAACTCAAAATATTAACCTTAAATTCTAAAACCTTAAATTAAATATCTAACCCCTAAAACTAAAAAACTTGTATAAAATAAAGTTTACACAGTACGTGTATTGAAGTTTTTCTCTTTATATATATATTCTACGTAATTCTTTTAATCAATACGATATAATGTAATTAATAAGTTTTTAGATATTTTACTGTAAAACTAGATCTAAGAAAATAAAATCAAGCAATAGTATCGTATATGTTAGGCAGCCCCTGTATGCATGTTGGGGCTACTGTTATAAATTTTAATTAAAGTTAATTTAATTAAAACTTTTACTTTCTCTTGAAGTTTGGCTTGGATTTTCCTTCGAGGCTTCGACTATTTCGTAGGAGAGGACTTAGATTGCGTTGTCTTTGAATTCAAAATCTTTTGTTTTCAAAATCTTTTAGATTCAAATTATTTTTTTAAAATTTCAATTATTTTAGATTCGAATTGATTCATGTCAGATGCGTTTAAATATATTCAAATAGAACCCAACAAGTGGTCTCAGTGAAAAAGCGGATGATGTTCATCCTAAGAGACTCGGGTTCAATCGCTTTATCTGCAAGCTGTGTGCATCGCCAAAGAGTTAAGATTATGTATGAACATATACTAACTTTTTTTGAATGGAAGTCGCTAGTCTTATTAAAAAGGGAAAATATCCAAAATTACAATAAGAGTTTACAACTATCATCGTAAACTAAACACATAATTTGGACATTTTTCTATAACATTGACACAAAAAACTAGTCACCTTAGATCATACAAGGACCATACATGGAAAAGGTTCAAAATCTAACCAAAAGACTCGAACAAAAAATAGATACGAGCAAATCAGACTGCATCGACAAACAGACCACAAAGGGAATTAAGCTATTAAAAAACCACCGAGAACTGCAAATCAGAGCTGAGCGTCGTGAAAAACTATCCACGAACGCAAATCGCGTATCCGAATTCAATCCGAGGGTCCAGAACAGGGAAGATCAGCATGATTACAATAAACGTCATGTTGACCAGTCGTGGCATCGTCAAATCCAACCATGAGAAAACATAAAATAAAAGAACAAAAACGATTGAAAAAAAGACAAAAAACGTGCCAAAGCAGAAATAAACGTGCCACAAAGGCAGAGAAAAACGTGCCATCAAGACAGAATTATTCTTATTAAAAACTAAAAGAAAAATAAAGAATAAAGAAAAACCATCTACAGCGACCAACATCAAAACTAGTGCCGCCGTCGATTAAACAAAATTAAAATAGATACTAACTTGTAATCACTTTTAGACCATTAATTTTTTAAAATAATTTTAAAGTTTTATAAATTAAACCGTATTACACTAAATTAATATATTATAATATATCACGAATCTCATTATAAGACTTGACTAATGAAAATCATATTATATATTACTTATTACTATTGATACATAGAAGTAGTTAATATTATACTAGTGGACTTATCGTTTTTTCTAGTATAGATACATATCGATATCAGTATGTTTCGGTGTACCATTTTAAATTTATCATTATTTTCATATAATATATATTAGGACATATAAATAATATTCATATAGAAATATAAATCATAAAATTATTAATTAAGTTCAATAACTCAAATAAATGATTATATTCTAATTTTGAACGCATGTAAGAAATAAAAATAGATAAAAGTATAGCTTAAAATATTAAAATATTGCACCAACCGACCCAAGTCCATATGTACCGATATTTGAACAAAATAGACTGAAACACATCAAAATTTTAATTGGAAGTTTGGAACTAAACCTAAACTACTTGATATCGATATAATATTGACTACACCGATATAAATAGGAAAAAACTTTGATACACATGCCGTGTAAACTTTAGTTTATACGTGCCTTTTAGTTTTAGGGGTTAGAGTTTTAGTTTAGGGTTTAAGATTTATGGGTTCAAGTTGTAGGGTTTAGAATTTAAAGTTAATGTTTAGAATTTAGGGTTTAGGTTTAGAGTGTGAGGTTTAGTTTTTTAGGGTTAGAGTTAGAAATTTAGGATTTAGTTTTTTATAGTGTAAATACACAGGCTTGTGTAAAATTAATTTTACACAGCCTGTGTATCAAAGTTTTACCCATATAAATATTATGAACATATATAATTTTCATTTTTTATCCTATGATGTTACAATACAAAGCTTGGGAAGGGATCATTTACATAAATATGATAGGAAAATTATTTGATATATTGATGATGGAAATTATTTTTAACAAGCAAACTGATTTTAAGGCTTAAGATTTTAGTTGAAAGTTTAAAGTTTAGGAGATTAGCGTTAGAAATTAGAGTAATAAGATTAGAAATTTATTTTTTAATCTTAAATTTTAACCATAAACTATAAATTCTAAACTCCTAAATCTTGATCTCTAGATTTTAAACCCTAAACTCTAAAATCAACTTGCTTATGATTTTTTCCACCACCAGTGTATAGAAAAAATTATCCAATATAACATTATTTTAATTTTATATTTTAATATTTTTATAATTAATTATGTAATAATTTTGATTATAATGTTTCATATTCTATTTATATACCTCATGGCTTTGAAAGCCCACTTTCAACCCAATACATCCCCTTCTTTTCACCTTCGAAAGTCCTAATTTTTCTACAGACAACCAACTGTTGAAGAGTTGGTGTGTGTGTGTGTGTGGTCTATATTAACTGCCTTGTTTTAAATATCAAAACAATCAACCAACAACTGCACAACACCAACATTTTGATCTTTAAACCCTCTCTTTTTTCAGTCACTACTTGTAAATTCATTCTCTCCTTTTAACTGTATCACCAACTGTTAAGAAAATGGAAAATTGTTTATCTACAGCCATATCATCATCCACCTTCTCCATTTTCAGTACTCAGGCAAGTGAACTATCATTATTGCATGCATTTGTTTATGTTATTTGTACATTTCTATCACAAATATTTTTGGGTTTTTGATTTTATCTTCACTAATCACTCTGGAAGTGTATGCATATTTGTCTATGAAGAATTGTGATACAGTATCTTTGAACTATATACACTTCCTTTGCTAAACTTGTATTTGCCGTTTTGGTTACAATCATGGGTTATTATTCCATCAACTGAAATATCTGCAGGGTGCTTCATCAAATGTTGGTAGATGTCAACTTCCTAAACCATTTCTTCAACTTAATGGCAGACCTAAGTATCTTCTTAACCAACGAAGGTCTGTTTACTTATCTGCTGGAACGTACAAAGGGCGTGTAATATCTGCTGCAAATCAGGGTTGGGATTTAGGGAGGTTTTTGAAAACATTATATTTTTTCAATGGACCACCTTCTCCTGATACGGTAACATAAAATTTCTATCCCTTTTTAAATCATGATGTCCTGATTATGGAATTTGTGTGGATGCACTAATATGCAATTTGCTGTTTCCCGAAGATTGTTAAATTCATAATCGAGAAATTATCCGGTCCGTCGCCCGAAAAATCTGAGAAGAAAATGGAAACCACCAGCTACGTTCTGGTCGTTGGAGCTACTGGGGGTGTAGGTAGAAGAGTTGTTCAAAACTTAAGGAAGAAAGGGTTGTCTGTTAAAGCATTGGTATTTGTCTTAAACTTTGCACATGTTTATCATGCATTTCCTTGAATTATGAATTGATGCCTTTTGAAGTGCTTCAAGAAGCATGTGTTAGTATAGTATATTCTTTTGAGCTTTGTTTCTTTTGCCCTTTTAACATTTTTTTTCATGTGTACCTACTTTTAGGTCAGGAATGAAGAGAAAGCAAGAAAGATGCTCGGTCCCGATATTGAATTGGTGAGCTAGTTTCCCATATTTAGTACTCAATATAATTCTTTTTCACATAGAAACTTAACTCTTAGTTCTGTTGTGGTGTAGATCCACGGGATCCTATTTAGACTTATGTTAATATATTCTTCTTCACTGTTGATAGAGTTTATCTTTTAATCCTTCCATTCCATGTTTCCTAATTTGCCTTTTCCTTCAAATTGCAGATTGTTGGAGACATTACTAAGGCGAGTGCACTGCCCGCCAAGTACTTCAAAGGAGTAAGGAAAGTCATAAATGCTGCTTCTGTTATTATTGGCCCAAAGGAAGGGGACACTCCCGAACGAGCAAAATATAGTCAAGTATGATTTCGAGCATTCTCCAAATGTTGAATTTTATTGGTTATAAAACAGTTGACCAAGTTACAAAAATCTTTTAGTACTTTCTGCATTCAATGGTTATTCTGTTAGAATGTTGAGTGTTTTATATTTGATAATAATTTTCCTGGTTTAGAATCCTGACATCTAAATGTTATTTCTTTCAGGGAGTCAAATTTTTTGAACCAGAGGTAGCAAACTAATTGCAATCTTGTATCACTTCAGTTTCTCCTAAGGGATTTATACTTGAGAATTCGCTAGTTTTTCTTTTCTTTTTCCCTAGAGTTAAAATTATGATCTATCTTCATTGTATCTATGATGTGTTTTTCGTTTGATGAAACAGATAAAAGGTGATTCACCTGAAATGGTTGAGTATATTGGAATGAAAAACTTGATTAATGCTGTGAGGGAAAATGTTGGACTTCGAACAGGGAAACTGCTTTTTGGATTTGAAGGTATGGTCTCAATTTTTTTTTTTTTTGCATGTGGAAAACTGCAATTTACCACCCTTCCTGCTGCAAAGCTGCCGGAGCACATTGTTTTTCCTTCAATTTAGACGAGCTAAATTGGTTATAATTATAAATTATGAAGAGTGGGAAGGGATATTTAGTGCAAAGTGCTTTACTTAGTCCACTAGCAACAATTTCTGAGAATCTAACCATGTTTGGATGTGAACAAACATTCTATGCAGTTAACATATAAAATTGGTGCAAGCAAAACAGTGGTGATCCAGACAATTGGCAGTTTAGGAAAGATGTGAAATCTTATATTTCTTGTTTTGTACAAATTATGGTCATTGACATTTTTTTCATGTTTCCATCAAGCAGATCAGGTTTCAAAAGAACTTGGTTGGGGTGCTTTAGATGATGTTGTGATGGGAGGTGTTAGTGAAAGTACATTTCAGATTGATCGGACCGGTGGTGAAAACGGCAAACCAACTGGTCTTTTCAAAGGTTTGTTCTTTTGAGAACGTTACATCAGATCCTCTCTTTCTCTATACTGCATCCTGCTGGCATTAGAACCGATTCTTTGTCTTTGTCAGGCATCGTTTCAACGGCAAACAATGGTGGATTTAGCAGTACCAGAACAAAGGTATAAACCTGAATAGTTTTGGCTGTTCTTACACCATGCATATTGATTCCATTTTCTTATGCAAAAAGAACAAAAAAATTGTTGATGTTTGTTTTCAGAACTTTTCCTCCCCTGCGGATCTTTCGGCAGATGATGGTTTGGAGTTGCGCTTAAAGGGTGATGGTCGTCGATATAAACTGATTGTTCGCACTAGTACCGATTGGGATACCGTGGGTTATACAGCAAGCTTTGACACCGTTGGAGGCCAATGGCAGTCTGTGTGTAACACCATGACCATTCTAACATCAGCATTATCAAACAAATTATCTTCTCCATTCAACCTGCGACTTTTGTTTCTTTACAGATTCGTTTGCCATTCTCTTCACTGAGGCCTATATTTCGAGCACGGACTGTATCTGATGCCCCACCCTTTGATCCAAGCAATATTGTATCATTTCAGGTTTGCCACTGTGTCTATGTTTTCTGATCTTTCTAAATTTTGCGGTTTTACCAAAATGTTTACGAGGAATGCAAAATCATTCCAGCTCATGTTCAGCAAGTTTGAATATGATGGGAAACTGAATCCCACTTTTGTAGAAGGACCTTTTGAGCTCCCACTCTCGAGCATAAAAGCCTACATGAAGGATCCTATAACTCCCAGGTTAATATTCTTTTGATCTTTTCTCTGTACTTTCTCAGATTTTTTTTCCATTATGCTGTCTAGACTTTCTCGTTTTCTTTGGGTGAGGGAGGTGTTAAGGTGAGGATCTTAGTCGATTATTTGTCTGCTGCTTCTCTCGTAGGTTTGTACATGTGAGCTCTGCTGGAGTTACTAGACCTGACAGGCCTGGCATTGACCTGAGCAAACAACCTCCTGCTGTGCGCTTGAATAAGGAATTGGGTTTTGTCCTAACATTCAAGTTGAAGGTTATTTTCTACGCATGTAATTCTATTTATGCATCATACTTAAGTATGAAATGGTTTGTTGAAGAGCTCAAAAATATCAGCTACTTAATGCTTACTGTTATGGAACAAATTTTTGAGCATGTGAACATAGTATTGATTTCAAAATTTGAAACTTTCCGCTATTAAACTGTAGAAATGCTTGAATGTATGATATTTGAGGTACTCCCTCCGTCCCACAAATAATGTCCCTTATTGACTTTTTTTTGTAATTTTTTTTAACTTTGACTCGTGATTATTTAAAATTTATTATTGATAAAAACATGAAAAAATATATTTTAAAAACTTCTAATCAAGTAGATTTTAAATATATATTTTATAAAATTTAATTATTTAAAATATTTAATATAATTATAGTCAAAGTTTACAAAATTTGACTTTCAAAAAGTCAATAAGAGGCATTATTTGTGGAACAGATGGAGTATTATTTTTCTTATATATGATGCATTTTCCATCTAGTGTCAGATTTAGAGTTCATATGAAGCCGGGAATCTTGTTTTTCCTTACACGTGTTCTTTTTCCCTAGAGCAGGGGGAGGATTTGATACGAGAGAGTGGAATTCCTTACGCAATTGTAAGGCCTTGTGCATTAACTGAAGAGCCTGCTGGAGCAGATCTCGTTTTTGATCAAGGAGACAATATAACGGTACGTCTTTGAACGGAAGCGGAACGATTTGTCGTGACTAGGCTTGTCTAGTATTCTTTTAACCTCGTGGTTATTCTTGTTAGACATCCAAGAACAGATTTCCTTTCTTATAATTCTACTACATATGAACATTTGGCCACCGATAAGGTGGACACAGTTCTACCTCATAACTTGTTTTCCAAATAACCACATTTTCCCGAGACGGAAACTCTGTTTTCTTGCTAAAACTGTTTACATTATCTGACGATACAGGGAAAGATATCGAGAGAAGAAATTGCTCTCGTATGCATCGCTGCCTTGGAAAGCCCATATGCATGTGACAAGACATTCGAGGTTAGTCTATTGCTACCATGATAAATCATATTTTTTTCCCTTTCACTACAGATGTTTGTAGCTTTACATTGGGATGAATCATATCTAAAAGGTTGAATAAAAATACATTTTCCGACAAAACCAATGTTAAAATTCATCAAAGTCCCTAGTCCTGAGCCCTGTACGAATGTAAGATGCCTGGTATTTTGTTTTTCTATTCTTTTTCATGTATACTCTTGTAAGTTATTCGAGAAATGTTAGAGCTTGAGGGGAGTGTAAGTTGACAATGAGTGATAGAGTTTTTATTTAATGTGTAATTAGAGTTTATTCCTAATAAGTAGTTTAGATTTACTAAAAGTCTTATTTAAATTAGGAATAAGTATTATTTAAATTAAAGATAAAAGTATAGTTTTAGTTATATTAAAACTCTATATCAGCCTATTTAAAGGATTAGATAATTAAAAACAATAAAAAATACAGGGAAACACATTGTTCTCTCTGAAAAATATCTTGTTCATCTTCTTCAAATAACAAATCCCTAACCACTATCATTCATTGCATCCCCAGCCACCGTGCCCCTTTTCTCACGTGATATCATGAGCCAACAACGGTCTTGATGCCGTCATCACTACTGCAATCTCTAATCTGAAACAGATCGACGATCGAATTTTTCAGATGCACACCTTTTTTCTTTTCCGCTGTTGTCATTAGGCTACACTCGTTCCTTAGCTTCTCCCTCGTTGTAATCTTACATCTCTAGTGAAATTTCTACTCGTAAGATAGATGAAAATGTTATAGTTTAGCCTTAACTATTTGGTTTTATCTTAGCCATCCATCCTAAAAGATAGGAGAAGAGGTTCTAGTCTAAGCTTAAAAACTAGCTAATATTTTTTTTAAGGATTTTACATCAAAGATCTAAGATGGAACTCTAGTCTATGTAACTACCAGCTTGAGGGGAGTGTAGATTCCTGTGATCACTTCCTACGTCGTTCGCATTAGACCTTTCAGTCAGGAACCACATGCTAGAGCATCATGTGGAGCAGACCTTTTAGTCAGGAACTACATGCTGGAGCATCCTGTGGAGAAGTGTTAGAGCTTGAGGGAGATTGTAAGTTGACGATGAGTGTTAGAATTTTTATTTAATGTGGAATTAGAGTTTATTCCCAATCAATAGTTTATATTTACTAGAAGTCTTATTTAAATTAGGAATAAGTATTATTTAAATTAAAAATAAAAGTATAGTTTTAGTTGAGAGAAATATATTGTGCTCTCTGAAAAATATCTGTGTTTATCTTCTTCAAACAACAAATCTCTAACCACCATCATCCATTGCATCTCCGGCAATTATGGCCCCTTTATCACAATATCATCCATTGCATCTCCGGCAATTATGGCCCCTTTATCACAATTGTTTGGTTTTTTACAGGTTAAAAGTGTGATTCCATTCAGTGAGCCATTCACAGTGGATCCTGAAAATCCACCCCCAGAGAAGGACTACAACATTTATTTCCAAACGTTGAAAGATGGCATCACAGGCAAAGAAAGTTTGGAACAAAGTGCCATTGCATTCTGATATCGATGGAAATGTTGCAGGAAATGTCGTTTTCGAAATACCTCTAAACAATTACGCACGAATGGTGATGGATGTCTATTATAAAATGTCGCTTGATGCTGGATGTTTCATCTCATCGGAGATCTTAGTGTCGTGTACTTACCTCAAAACACTGCTTAGACCTAAGCTCTTTGCTAAAACTTATTACAATGGTGTGTAGTACAGTTGCTTCTGTAAATATAAACAACGCTATGTTAATGAAAAATTTAGAAAGTACATGTTCATTGGTCCACATCATCAGGGCCCCACTTGCTACCCTAAGATCATAAATACAAAGCCTTTTCAATCTTTGACAGGTACTTCCATGGTTACATACGACTTGGTGAAAGTTCACTGCATGAAAGAGAACAGTAAAATGTACAAAATTTGAAACCCTGAAAACTCTTTCTTTTGAATTTTCTGGATGCCCTTTTCCATTTATTTACCTTACTTTGTCCCCAAATTAAGGATTGGAGAGGGTAGGTCTTGTTTCAGCAAAAGAAATGAAAATGTTTGTTTTCTTGCAATGCAGAGAAAGAAGAGGGGACCAGCTTTTGGCTTTTGGAAGCAAAAACAAGATTTTTCCTTGGCCGTCCTATCAGATTTTATATTCTCTTTGTAAATTGCATGCAGATGTTTACATTTAATAGGGACCCCACCAAAGCTTTTATTGTCTGAAATGGAATTGGGTTGTGATTTTGGGGATTGCTTTACCTATCTAAAACCTGATGAAGCACATGAGTAGCATGTGATTTCAGTGTATCATATTATCATCTTTTTCAACTTCTTTCCGTTAACTAGACAATCACATGCGGGGACATATGTAAAATTTTATATATATGAGGGCTGTAATTATTAGGAAGCTATATTAGAAATGTAAGGATGTAAAATTTTAGGGGTGCGAAATCATATTGTCAATAAAAAGTACAAAACAAAAATTTAAAAGTTTAAGCTAAAATTTTCAAAAAATTTAAGAGAATTTAAAATTTTTAGGGGGCGACTACCCCTCGGTACTCCTCCGTCCATCACCGATCACATGTACCTTAATCTTAAAGTTCATGCAAATAAGAAAATGTAAAAGAAAGTTCCTGGAATGGCCAATGTTGCAGAGCTTTTGTTTTTTGTTCAAGAAACTGCAGAATGACACTCAACAACGAGAATTAGGTAATTTTAGACATTGGATGAGCAATCAGAAGCTGTTGTTCAGATTGCAATGATTGGTGTTTGCTATTTTCCAAGGAAACAAACACTCCCAATAAAATTAGTATAGCATTTACATAAAGGAATTACTTCATTTTCTCTGTTTTTTTCCCTTTTGTTGTTAAAATGAACTTACACAGTAACCCATCAAAGGGTCCAGAACAGCAAAATGCCTGCAAAAAAAAAAAACAAGAAGTACAACAGATCCATCAACAGCACTCCAATCGAATCCGAGTTTAGTCGAATCCCACTTGTTGAAAACGAATGAAACAGTCATCATACGTTGCAACAAACATAGAATCTTCTACTACTACGCCGTCTTTCCATTACAACTTTGAGCCTTTCGAGCATAAGAGTTCGTTTAATACCCTCCCAGGGGAGCTTAGAAAGGCACTTCTTCGAACAGGGGGAGACCAAATTCCACTCTTGGAGTAATCAAAGTTGAATTCAGACACATAGAAGAACTTGTCGGATACGGATTTCGAAACCACTTGAACCTTAACCGAATCAGAAGATGGAGATGAAAAAAAGTTCAGATTCAGAGTTTGACATTGATAAAAATCATAAGCGAGAACAAGAAGATAATGGCTTGGGGCGGTGGTGAATGGTGTTAGAAGGAGACAATGGTGTTGTAGTGGGAACCTTGTTGACAAAGACACGTATGGCAATATGCAATCATGGAGAGGTCGTGGGGGAGCATAACTAAAAGGCTTTCAAAATTATGGGGGAGTTGAAATTTAGAGGAAACCTGCATTTGGGTAACCAATGATTTGAACAATGGAATGCTTATTTTGTATAACTCAACATGTGATTTCTTATTTTCATTAAAGTCATATACGGTCAAAATTTACACAACAATTATTTAAGCAATCCACTATTAGCTAATTCAATCAGCTATTAGCTATCCGTTAATTGTCAAACAGAGCCTATAAAAATTTACACAACAATTATTTAAGTTATAAAATTTAAAACTAAATCCCTAGCCTTGATACCCTAAAACCTAATCCTTAAACCATAAACTTTAAATTTTACACCCTACAACCTAAATTCCTAAACTCTAAACCACAATCTAAATCTCTAAACCCTAAAATTAAAAAGCTTGTGTATCAAAGTATTTTCCTTATACAAATCATATGACACATTGACTAATAAATCTGAAATCAGACACCATAAAAAATTATTGGAAAAATTCTTCAAATTCAACTTACAATATTTCGAACATCAAATTTTAAACTTTAAACGTTTTTTAAATAATCTAACATCCTTTCCTAAACGGACTAACTTACAAGACAATATTTGTTCGAAAAAAAAAACTTACAAGACAATAAATATTTTATATTTACTAATAACAAAGCCAAATAAAAGAGCACAACTTTAAGAAGAATAAAAGTTTAACTATAAAATAAGTACCAAAGTATGTTTTTTTGTAATAGGTGCCTAAAGTATTTTTGACTGAAATAGATATCTAAAGTTTCATTTTTAGTTGAAATAAGTACTAAAGTATGTGCTTCAGTTGACTTTAAAACAAGCAAAAAATTGAAACCCTAGACACATATTTCAGCCAAAAAATAATTTAAATATCTATTTTAACAAAAAAAAATAAAATTCTAAGCACCTATTACAAAAAAAAAATATAATTTGAGTACTTAATTTATAGTTTAGCCCAACAAATAATAATAAAAGAGCACAACGAACATAATCCACCACTTATTTTTCAACAATAAATCAATCAGCACCCTATTTAAAATCTCAAACCAAAACACATCAAAGATCTTACTTAACACCAGCAATGAATCATTCCAAACATTCAAACCAAAGTGAACCTTTTGTCAAAACCAAAGAGAAAGAACCCAAAAAACAACAGACAGTGTCTTGTAATTACAATATCCTACTTCAAAAAGACTGCGTGACTGGTTAAATTGACCCATAAACACTCATTTTCTAACAGCAAAAAGATACTATAACGGTGAAAATCTTCAAGGCATTCGAGTCATTTCAAGAAAGACCCCAACTTTTAAGGACAAATCCCCACATTTTCTGGAGTACAACCTAGCACACAATCAGTCTTTCACATTTCCAACTCACCAAATTAAAGAAAAACTACATTTTTTTCCTCTCCTTTCTGAGCTTTAAAAGAAAAAAAAAAGCTTTAATATATTTGAAGAAACGGGCCAACACTCTTTCACACATTCGTTTATTACTTGACGCAAAGGAAGAGGCTAAAGCACTTGAGGAGTGTAACAGCTGTGGTAGAGAGAAAGAGTGAAAGATGGCTGGTTACAGAGCAGAGGATGACTATGACTACCTTTTCAAGGTGGTTTTGATTGGTGATTCAGGAGTGGGAAAGTCGAATCTGCTCTCTAGGTTCACTAGGAACGAGTTTAGCCTCGAGTCCAAGTCTACTATTGGCGTTGAGTTCGCTACTCGTAGCTTGAATGTTGATGGAAAGGTCATCAAGGCTCAGATTTGGGACACTGCTGGTCAAGAAAGGTCTTGCTTTTTCACCACTTCCTTGTCTTGCTTTCCTGTTTTTGATCTGGGTATTTTTAGTTCTCTTCTGATTTTGCATACAAAGGTGAGTAAATATCAGAAGGGAATTGGGTTTCCTTTCTTCTTGAAGTTCTTGGTTTCTTGGGAAAAGAAAGCAACTTTGATCTTGGGAGAGTTTGGTTTGATCTAAAATGGGATTTAATAGATCTTTCTTTTACCTGCATATCTAGATCTGTGAGCAGCATGGGAGTAAATGGTGTTATGATTGTTCGTACAAATCTGTTGTTTAGATTTAGTTTCTTTTCCTAATAGACTTGGGTTGCAAACAGATCCAACATAGATTTGAAAGTGCGGATCAGTAGATCTTTATGTTTCTTTATCTTGTGATCTTGTTATGTTTGTGTTCTTCTGCAGTTAAGTGGCTTGACAATGACTAACAAATGTTCATGCCTTGCCTTAAAATGTTTGCTTCCTGCTAGATGTAAGACATGGTTTCGACTTCAGTAATTTAGCCGACGCCTCTGATGCCTGAGCGTCTGAGTTCTATAAAAAATTGGGTGAAGAGATCCGAAACCATAATCTGTTTGTCCTTATTACTTGCTTGCTTCGTAATTTTGTCATGTGTAATCACTAATCACAAAGAGATGATTGCTTCCCAGTATCTTGTATCACCATGTGTGTATAGAATTTGTTAATCTAGTAGTGTTTAGCATCAATCTAGTCTGATATTTCAGGTTGTTGCAGGGAACTTATAGCTACCATGTGGTAAATTGATTATGGAAGAAATAGCTTGGACGAGTAAACAATGATAGTTTCTTTATTGTTAGAGGGATCAATTTGAGTCATTGTGGGGTTACTGATCAGGATGTTACAAGGATAGAGGCCTGCTTCATTAAATGTAGTTCTTTTTTTCTTCTTTGCTGGAGAAGTTGGCACTTTTTGTTTCGTATGGTTTTTTTCGCACAGTGGAATTGTTTACTTGGAGATTGGCATGCTATTATTTACCATTGAATTTATGAGAACTCTAGTTTGGTTTTAAGTGAGTAATGTTGTAGTTGAGTTTGTTATTGAACGCCTAAATTACTATAATTTGGATGAGATACTTTTTTGACCAATATAGACTTGACAGGAGTTTTAGTAACTTTAGCTTTTGAGAATGAAATTTTTTCTATGTGAAAAGTCACTTTGATCCCGGTGGCTAGAGCGTGCAACCGATGAAGGTATATTCTCTTAGGTTGCCTTTTCAAGGAGTGATTAAAAGCAGTTGTGCACAGCCACTTAAGGCTACCACCTCTATATCTTGTTTCCCAGAGTGCAGTTGGAATCTGCAACTTTTAGCTTGCCATCTAGGCACTGTACTTTGCCTGTGCTTTTGAGAATGAGAATTTTTCAATATGAAAAGTTGCTTTGATCCTGGAGGCTAGAGGGTGCAACCGATGAAGGTATATCTTGTGTCCCATAGTGCAGTTGGAATGCTGCAACTTTTAGCTTGCCATCTAGGCACTGTACTTTGCCTATGCTTTTGAGAATGAAAAATTTTCAATATGAAAAGTCGCTTTGGTCCTGGAGGCTAGAGCGTGCAACCGGTTTCAAAGAGTGATTAAAAGCACTTGTGCGCAGCCACTTAAGGCTACCACCTGTATCTTGTGTCCCAGAGAGCAATTGGAATGCTGCAACTTTTAGCTTGCCATCTAGGCACTGTACTTTGACTATGCTTTTGAGAATGAAAATTCTTAAATATGAAAAGTCGCTTTGATCCTGGAGGCTAGAACGTGCAACCGATGAAGGTATATTCTTTTAGGTTGCCTTTTCAAGGAGTGATTAAAAGCACTTGTGCGCAGCCAATTAAGGCTACCACCTCTATCTTGTGTCCCAGAGTGCAGTTGGAATGCTGAAACTTTTAGCTTGCCATCTAAGCACTGTACTTTGCCTATGCTATAATCTTTATCGTCGAAGCTGCCGCATCCCTAGCCCAAGAGCCCTCTAACATTTTGCATCCGCCTCCAGAATGGCAGAGCAACTCCCTTGTTGCCGCTATAGTTGCTCCACCTCCGAGACCACAGAATCTTGGTTGACAAATGATATGATCCTTTTGAGGCCTGGTCATTTTTTTGCAGGCCAAATATAGTTGCGATTTCAATCATGCCCTTTGAAAGAGTGACGAGACATTGGCTTTGATTAGGCATCAAATTGAAGTTAGAACTAGAAAAGTGATGAAAAATAAAGTACGTGGTTAGCATGTTCAAACTCCTATTTTGAACTGAAATTGTGGGGGCCTAGACATCCTAAAGTACGAGAAAACAATATAATGCTTCTATGGCTGAGATGCTTAAGGCCATAGCTACTTAAGCAATGACGCTATTGCTCCATGTTAAGTTTTTTCCGATCTGCGTAGAGGAGTTATATATCTAATGTCGCTGCAACTGTTAGTGGTTGCTCCTGTTATGGCCGCGATAAGGTTTGATTTCCCTGATCCAATATGATGTAAGGCTACTAAGTTCTCACATGTTTTCTAAGGTGATTCGTGAATTCGAAAGATGGAATATAAAGCTTTATCCTCTCGTCCGTGTAGTGAATGAAAGAAAAGGGAAAGGAAGAAGTGAGGCTAGGCTCAAAAGAATGATGAAACCCTCCCATTTTGCAAATCTTCTAGCTGAAATGTACCATCTCTACGGAGTTTGCATTCGATAAAGATCGAAGAAATTGCTTTTACATCATGGATTAATACGTGCACTATAGTTTTAATATCATAGGAAATAGATGCATGATCGAGCCCTTGATTTCAACCCTCATATTGTTTGGGAACAATGGTATTAAAGTGTAATTAAGGTTAACGACTCGATAAATTGCTGGATAGATTAAGATTGTACTATTGCTTTGTGTTTAAAACATATTTCTTGTGTAATCAAAATGAGAGCTGTGGATAAATTTGTTTTAATTCCAGGTCCATGATGCATGGGAATTACATGTTCCATGCTCTTATATTTGTCTTCTGAACTTCTCTTTGTACACTGATAGGTATCGTGCCATCACAAGTGCATATTACCGAGGAGCTGTTGGTGCACTTCTTGTGTATGACGTTACACGACACTCCACATTCGAAAACGTCGATAGGTGGCTAAAAGAATTGAGGGATCACACGGATCCCAACATCGTAGTCATGCTCATTGGTAATAAATCAGATCTCCGTCACCTTGTGGCCGTCTCAACCGAGGATGGGAAATCCTTCACCGAGAGAGAATCCCTCTACTTCATGGAAACTTCTGCCCTGGAAGCTACTAATGTCGAAAACGCGTTTGCTGAAGTTCTTACACAGATATACCATATCGTGAGCAAGAAAGCTATGGAGACTGGCGATGAAGGGAACGCTCCTTCAGCTGTGCCCTTCAAGGGAGAGAAAATCGATGTCGGTAAAGACGTGTCGGCTATGAAGAAAGGAGGTTGCTGCTCAAGCTAGGATATGATGGCACAAATCCGAAGTCGATGTGGCCAGGGTTTGTATTCAGCTGCATCAAGTTCATCATAAACCTTGGTTTTGTAAAATTTGATTAAAAGGGTGCCAAAAGTAGGAGATGAGCAGAGATTGATTTAATTTTTCATTCAAAAATCACCCTCCCCTTTCTGATGACTGCTATTTTTAGTTAGACAAGACTCAAGAGGCATATGAAGAAGAAGAGGGTCTTACACTATGCATTTCAATAGGTGTTTACTGAACCAATTGTGCCCAACTCTATTGTTGGATATACCATATGTAGTTGCTTCTTTCCTTCTCAAGAACATCCAAAATGAATGAACGGATGATTTTAATGGTGATTTTCCAACTTTGCATGATGTAATCGTAAACAAAAATCCTTTATTCCTCTTCAGTGTTTCCTTTTATGTCCCGATATTAAAAGTCTAAACCCTATACTCTAACCCTAAAATATTTTCTTTTATATAGGTGTGATAAAAGTCATTAAGAGAATTCTTTAATTATATATATTATATATATAAAGTAATTTCTTAAAGAATTTCTTATTTAATTATATAAATATATAATATCATGAAATCACACTAATATATTTAAAAAAAACTGACTGAATTGTGATATTGAACCGATTACTAAAATTAAAACGTTTATCATTTAATGTCAACTTGGGCCCTCAATTTCTATCATCTTTCTCAACTACTCAAATAGAAATTCTCTTTCTTTTTTTCGGTGTTTTTATTTATGTCCCCATGTTAAAAATTTAGTTGTAGAGTTTAGAGTTAAGGTTATAGTTTAATATTAAAGTTTAAGGAATTTGGGATAGGATGTATCTTTTAGGGTTTAGAATTTAAGGTTTAAGATTTAAAATTCAAGGTTAGAGCTTAGAATTTGATTCTTTTAGTATTAGGGCATAGAAAGGGGTATCGAAAAAGGGCAGAATTTTTTTATCCCAACTACTCATATTATATTAGTGTGTAAGTATTTATTATTCGTTTAAAATTAAATTAAATGATCAAATCAAAATTTATTTCGATTAATTGATCATCAATTAAGTGTTTGATCGGTTAATGATTAATTTTTTTTTAAAATTTAATTATCGATTAATTTAATTTGAAATTTATTAATTAACCGAAAATAGTCAATAATTTATATATTACGTATATATTTTAACTTGGACTCATTAAAATGTTAAGGAACCCAACTGATAAAAAAACACGTATTGTGATGAAGAAAATACGAAAAGTTACATAAAAAGTCTAAACAGGCAACTATTATCCTATTTACATCACTGCTAAAATTAAGAATTGAGAACCAAGAAATTCTGCTATGAGTCAAGTTAAAATCGATTCTATTCAATTAAGTCCCTTAAGCCGACGGAAAATGTTGGTAGCCGGTAGCTCACAACAAGACAAACGTGACGCAATGTAACAGAGTTTTGCTAAAAACAAATAAAAATTCCGTTGCCGTTTCCGTTTCCGCTTTCCTTTCCTCTTGTTCTTTTCCGTTTCGTAGTATCTTGTGCCACACCTAGTTTCTGCCACGTGTCAGCAGATCCCAACTTGTGGTCCAACGTTCCGTTGGTGTCCGAGCACAAGCGAGCACTCGGGCAACTCGCCCAGATCAGCGAATAACGACTCGTCCTCTTCCCTCATCGGCAACACCACCGCCACGTCACCATTACCGTTGTTTCTTTCCGCAAACATCGGGATATCCAAAACCCTCAACGGCGTCGTTTCCATCTCCCCGAACCAAGCGAATTCATCCCCCGTCAGATCAGCGAACCTCTCTCCGCTCCCAGATTCCATTCCCGTGTCGGGCTTTACAACTATCGTGGCTGTGGTTGGTGTCTCCGCTTCCGCTGCAGCTTGTTTCGCGGCGGCGCTGTTGTTTTTAGAAGTCGGCAACGTGTGATTGTGTTCGTAGGAGTAAGTGATGACTAACATTGTAGGATCCGCTCGGTCCCTCTCGACTTGTTTTCTTGCTGGACACCCCTTCGAGCTGCTGCACCGGTAGTAACCTCTGCTCGCCGCATGATCAAAACAGAAACCTCAATCAACGGCTGAAGATCATAAAATCCCAAACTTTGAAACTTACGCCTCGACGCAGACAAACCTGGGATAAGGAGATCCCTTGAAGGGTTTTTGGCCGTACTTCCGCCAAGCCCAGGAATCAGACGGTGGGGCATTCTCCCCCTTTAGACGCGAGCTATGAACGTCCTTGATTGGCACTGACACCACTCTTTTCTGTATGGATTTTCTACTGTAACAAAACCCCATTACGTCAAAACGAAAACAAAAAAAAACATATGCAAACAACGAACTTAACAGAAATTTGAGTAAAACGAATACCCTTTTTTAGGAGAAGCCAGTTTCATGTCGTTGAAAGTGGTAGAAGGAGGAGATTCCAATGAAATGTTGTCGTTTCCATCCACTTGTTGATGATCAGAGGAAAAAGGGTTGCCGGCTTTGTTGAAACTACTACCTGCGGCGACCATGATTGATGATCAGAAGAGAAAATGATGACCGTTGATTAATCCCGACGGAAAGAGAGGGGCAAGATGTTGGGTCGAAGAAGAAACAGAGAGGTTGGTCCTTTAAAAAATGAGAGGGGAGGGGCGGCACGTTTATAGATTGGGTTTCGAGTATTTGTTTATAGAGGACGTGCAAGAAAATGTGATATAGTAATAAATATTAAAAAAAAAGATATTTTTACAATTATATCACATATATGATCATCTTTAATATAAATGCATTAAAATGATATATATATATTATTTCATAATTGGAAGTTAAGAACTCAAGGATATTACTATATATCTATTATAAACGGATATTATCATATATTTTATTTATAGAAATATTTATAAGATTTGAAAATCTCATTGGCGATGCCGATGATGAAATAATTTGTTTACGTGATTCAGGTTTAAATAATTTAATTTATAAATGTGTATAAATTTATTTAAATTTAAAATTATAAACATATATTACATTGTACTAGAATGGAATAAAAAAATCCAATTGAAGAGGATGAAATAATTTGCCTTTCATTTTATTGTTATCTTCTTATTTTCCCTAAAAGAAAAAAACCAGTTGGTGTATATTAATCGGAAACTGCCCAAAAATGCTTTTATTAATATTTACCTTAAATATCTCCCATAAATCCGAGATTTGAATAAATATATTGACTCGGTCTTAATTTGATTGACACTATTATTATTACAATATTTTGAAGGTTATATGTTCGAATTTGTTTACATACTCTGTAATATTTGATTTAAAAGTTTAAGGGTTACAGATAGTTTAGGGTAACTAATTATTTTAAGGGTTATATTTTGATATATAAGCCGTGTAAATTTTTTTTACACAACCCTTCATATTTAAGCTATAAAATCTAAAACATAAATCCCTAACCCTAACACTCTAACACCTAAACCTTAAACCCTAAACTCTAAATTCTAACCATAAACCTTAAATTCTATACCATACAATCTAAACTCCTAAACTACAACCTAAATCTCTAAACCCTGAAATTGAAAGACTTGTGTAAAGCTTGTGTATCAAAGTATTTTCCTTATTTTAACAACATAAATGTCTAAGTTGCTATTATTAGATTAACTAGTTTGCATACTCATGTAATTGTCACGGGGCTAGACTTCTGAACCAGCCCAACATGCGGCCTTAGTCGATGTTCTTAGACAAACGACTAAGTAAGCCTGAATCCTCACTCCGGAAGATCGAGTTCTTCCAAGGCACACAAACTCAAGATCGTTCCAAGAGGAAACGAACAAAAGAGAAAGGCAACAAGAACAAAAGAAAGAACGCGAAGAACACTACAGAGTGTTTTTAGAGTAAATGCCAAGTGTATTACTCAAATGATGGATGGTTACAATTGAGGTGGGGATGCCTCTATTTATAGTTGAATCCCTATACAATGAACGGACGAAATCAAATTACACTAACAACTCAGATCGAAAGCCACCTACCCAATCTACACTAACTAAGGAAAGTTTATCACTATGAAATTCTTTCCTTAAATTTGTGTTTACATTGAGAGATATTCTTATCCATTGGAATATTCCCTGGTAAGATACCATCTATTAATTTACCAGGCTCAATGTATTTGGGCTTTGTTTTAGTCTCCAACGATAGGACAAAGTCAGGTGGTCTTCTAGGCAAGCCTAGAACCTCTTGGGTTGCTTGTTGCGCATCTGTCTCGGACCCAAATGTGCGGGCCGTGACATTCTTCCCCTCCAAATCCTTCGATGCCCTCATCGCTGTCTCAGAAAGGACTTTGCTTGGTTGATCTTGGATCCTCCATGGTACCTTGGCTTGCTCCCAACTCAGAATCGGGCAATGATGTTCCCCCATAAGAATGGCTCCCCCCATAAGGAGCTTTCGACTCGAACTGGGTTGTCTTCCCATACAGACTACTCGCTTTGGTTTCTTCCGCCATGTAATTTTTCCTCGCTCCGCATCATTACACACATCTCGATGAACTTTGAGATGCACCTCTTCCGTGGCATTCACTCTAACCGGCATAAATCCTTCCCTCGTGAAGTTTGGTGCCTCGTTGCCCATTGGCAACTTTTCCCGCATTGGCCCTTCATCACACTTGAAGTTCAATGCTTCTTCCACCTTGCCCAAAGGTGCTTCTTCCACGGGCCTCATGTCGCTAGCTGACTCGGGCAACTCTTACCCCACTAAAGTAGTCCCTCCAATAGTAGCCCCCAAAGCGATATCTCATTGGCTTAGAGCATTATCGGTAAGCTGAATGGCAGTCAGCGTCTTGGTTCCTTTACCCTTGTCTCGGTACGTGGGCACAACGCAACGTTGTTTGCGATCCAAAACACAGACGACGTCGGCACAAGGAACGATAAGAGCATCTATACGGTCAAGGAAGCTTATTCCCAAAACAAAATCAAAGTCATCTAAATTGACTACCTTAAAGTCTTCCTTGCCCTTCCATTCACCAATCTGCAGGTCAACCTTTTGTGTCGTTCCAACAATTGGAACTTCTTTAGCATTCACAGTCTTAATCTTTCCAGTTGAACCCACAACTCTAAGACCAAGTTTGTCGGCAGTCTTCTTGGACATGAATAGATCAGTTGCTCCGGTGTCCACTAGATCACTCCTCGATCGTCCCACAATATTGATGTCGATAAACATCAACCCTTTCTACTTGCGTCCTCTCGCCTTAGCAGAACTCAATATCATCGAACCAAGTCTCGCAGCCTCGCCCTGTTTGGGCTCGTCCACCCCCCTTGGATGGCTTGACTCGATGTGGGCATGCTCGCAACTTGTGTGGTCCCTTACATTGGTAGCATTTTAGTTGCTTCTCTACCCTCGGCTTGATCGCTTTGACACTCGCAATCGCACCAAGTCTCGTCACTTCTTCTTCTGACTCATCGGACTCATCGCCTTTGACAACATTAAGATGATCATTATGGGGGCAATCTTTCATCATGTGCTTCCCTCCGCATGTGCAGCACACAAGACTTTCCCCATTCTTGACTCCCCCACCATAGCCCTTGTCTCGAGGCTTGAGGGACTCCACCATCTCGAACTCGGCTATGGATTTTGCTGCGGCCATAGCCTTGGAGAGTTCCTCGACTCCCATCATCTTCAGCTCTATTTTGGCCCATCGCTTAAGCTCGTTTTTTAAGGCAAAGAGGCATTCTGCTTCAGTGATGTCCGTGATTTAGAGTTTGAGTTCAGTGAACCATCTGACATACTCCAGGATGGAACCTTCATGCTTGAGTTTGTGCAGCTTCTCTCGAGCTTCCTGTTGGGCGTTCTTTGGGTAGAATTGTTCTTTGAACTCAGCCTGAAACTCTTCCCAATTCCCAATGGGAATATCCTTGCTCTTCTCCTCAGAGTATCTGTGTCGCCACCATAAAAATGCAACGTCAGTCAAGTAAACAGAAGCAATGTTTACCTTATACGCATCATCATTGATGCATGCAACATGAAATATTGCTCCATGCTCCACACAAAGTTCTCCACGTCCTGGGACGATCTAGTTCCACTAAACTCCTTCGGCTTTGGCACGTCTAACTTTGGTCTGATTGTTACCGTATTTAACATACCAGTCACGACAACCTTGTAAACTTGAAACTCTTCCTTGATCCTCTTAATTTCCTCCATCATCTTCGCCTTCAAAGCCTTCAGCTCGGCTTCGAGTGCATCACTCTGTCTATCCGCACTGTCGGCACACTGGTCAAGGTCTTGCACGTTGTTCCTTAGATCTTCCACGCTGCTTTCGAGCTCTTCTCCCGAAGAGTCCAGCTCGTCAAGACGTACTCTCACAACGTCAATCTTCTCTCGGGCACCCTTCATGGATCCTTCGAGCTTTTCCACCATTTCTTCCAGCGTAGGCACAGTGTTACTCGAACTGTCTCGCTTTCCATCGTCATCTTGGGTCTCTGCACCCTTTTGTGCTGCAATATTCCCTCCTTTCTTTGCCATCTCCAATCAATGTTTGCGCTCGAACACTCGCTCTGATACCAACTGTCATGTGGCTAGACTTCTGAACCAGCCCAACGTGCGGCCTTAGTCGATGTTCTTAGACAAACGACTAAGTAAGCCTGAATCCTCACTTCGGAAGATCGAATTCTTCCAAGGCACACAAACTCAATATCGTTCTAAGAGGAAATGAACAAAAGAGAAAGGCAACAAGAACAAAAGAAAGAACGCTCAAGAACCCTACAGAGTGTTTTTAGAGTAAATGCCAAGTGTATTACTCAAATGATGGATGGTTACAATTGAGGTGGGGAGGCCTCTATTTATATTTGAATCCCCATACAATGAACGGACGAGATCAAATCACACTAATGACTCAGATCGAAAGCCACCTACCCAATCTACACTAACTAAGGAAACTCTATCACTATGAAATTCTTTCCTTAAGTTTGTGTTTACATTGAGAGATATTCTTATCCCTTGGAATATTCCCTGATAAGATGACATCTATTAATTTACCAGGCTCAATGTATTTGGGTTTTCTTTTAGTCTCCAACAATCGGACCAAGTCAAGTGGTCTTCTAGGCAAGCCTAGAACCTCTTGGGTTGCTTGTTGTGCATCTGTCTCGGACCCAAATGTGCGGGCCGTGACATAATGCACTTGTTAATTAAATGTATAACTGAAAATATGTTTCAGATTTTTAATCTTATATAAGTTATACTAAAGTGTATAAATATAGTGGGTAAAATTTTGAAAGTATAAAGTCGAATGTAAATATATAATAGTTGAAATCATAAATGTAAATCATGTTATAGTAAAGTTTTTTTGTTATATTATTGTGAGGTTTCTAAAGTATGAAGAATAATTAGTATCTGTGTTGTTGATGTAATTATATACATTTATATATAAAAAGTAACATTTTATTAACTAAATTGAATGTGGGAAATGAAAAAAAAAGTTAAAATATGTGTTTCAATGCTATAATAATTAAAAAATAGTTCAAACGACTTTGTCGGTAAAATATTCATTTTAAAAAATTCAGGTCCAAATAGCTTTATCTTATCGTCTTAAAAATACTAAATAATTTATAACGGAGGTTTGTGATCCTCAACATCAATTTAAAACGGAAACGGTTCAAATTAAATTCAAGTTATGATTATAAATATAGTATTAGTCAAATTAAAAAAACAATAATGGGAGAAATTATATCATAGGCCCGGCTCGCCACATCATTCATGGTCTCAACCAATAAAATGCATCCATTTCATTAAATTTTTACATGTCATCTTTTTACCAAGTGAATCTTCACTCAGATTTACTGTAAATTAAATTAAAAATTAATGAAATAAATAATTTTTATTGGTTTGGGCCATGAATGACGTGGCGAGCTGGACTTATAATATAATTTCTCCGATAATGGTGATTTCATCAACTTTGGCTTTTCTCCAATATTCCTTAACACTGTAATCCTAAACCAACTCTCACTTGTCTTCTCCCCATTTTCTTTGATTTTCATTTTCTCCTTAATTATTAATAATAATTAGCAGGTATAATTAATTAAATCCTTCTTTAAAACCGCTGCTTATTAAGTTATTTTTTTTGGGTGAAGATGGTGTAATTTTATAGCAAAAAGGAGAGTATACACCACATGTGGTAGTACATGCCTCGTTAAAAATCTCCCTGTCCTAAATAGAAGGAAAGAGTACACATACTACCCATCACAGATTAACTCATAGTCTAATGATTCTGCATATCATAATTAAGCAACTGTAAAATCAAACCAAGAGGATAAAACCAAACATGCAAATCCATATCCTCTGTCGTCACCAAATTTGCTAGCGCATCTGCTACTTTATTACCTTTCCGCCCAACATGTTGTATTCGCACTATCCATGGACGACTACGTAACTCAACAAAATGATAAGCCAAAGAAAACTTTGCTAAAGACTTTGAATCAAGCCGCAAGAGATCCACTGCTTCCAAGCTATCCATTTCCAGAATGATCCTCCGATAACCGGCTGCCCAAGCTTGTATCAAACCAATATACGCTCCCCATAACTCAGCTTCAAGACTCATACAAATCTCAATAAATTTACCAAAACCCAATCTCCATGCTCCAATACGATTCCGAATAACTCCATCACAAGTCTTAAAGCCATTCACATGCTTACAAGCACCATCAGTATTAAGCTTAACCCACTCCTCAGGTGGCGGCACCCAACGAACCAAACGGTTAGACGTTGTCGACTCCACCCTAACTGTGCTCGGCTTTAGCCACGGCCGCAATAGCTGAACTAAGCCATATCCTAGCAGAGTCGAGAACTGGCTGCCTCTCGTCGTCTTGTGTTTGAAACACCCTTGAATTCCTATTTAGCCAAATGAACCAACACACACCTCCAAACATAAGATCCCAGTCCTTACTTTCCTGGGCAAAAGCCGCACATTTAGTTAAGTTTACTTTTATCCACGCCTTAATTTCCAGGCTCATGAATTCAGTAAGTTTATCAAGCTTTATCAACTCTTTCCAAACCATAAAAGCACCAGGACAAGCCCGCAGCACATGATGTATGTCTTCAACCTTCGAACAACAGATTCCACAACGATCATTAACCGTATAGTGGCGTCGAGCTCTCTCTTGATTAGTCATAACCTTGCCACAACACACTAGCCACAAAAATACTTTCATCCTCTGCGTACCACGAAACTTTTGCACAAGTCGCTACACATCTTCATCAGGTCCTTCCTCTACACCAGCCCGTATCCCATAAGCCGTTTTAACCGTGAAAATCCCCGATTCGGTCTTTGCCCACATGATCGAATCCTTTGGAAAAGTCACCAACGGACATTTGATTGATGCGATGCGCAATAATATGTGATCAGGAAGGAGAGGTTGAAACGCATCCTATCTCCATGTCCCTTCTTCCGACACCATATCCGCCACTTTCGCATGCGGGTGTTCAATTGCTCCACCAGGAATTAATGTATCGATTAACGGCCCCACATCACGGATCCAACAATCATTCCAAAATTCGACCGACCTTCCATTGCCTACATTCCATACAACATTAGCACGGATATCTGCCCACACCAGCTGAATCCCCTTCCATAGCTTCGACACATTGCTTCCCGGAAGTACGTAAGGCACATCATCCCCGCACTTGTATTTCATCTGAAGGAAGCGAACCCAGAGCGCGATTCTCTTTGTTAGCAGGCTAAAAGCTAGTTTCATTAGGAAAGCCTCATTCTGCTGATGAATATATCGAAAACCCTATCCACCTTTACTCACTGGCCGACACATCTCATCCCATCTCACCACATGAATCCCATTTGCCCCGGATTTAACACCCCATATGAACCGCCTAATCAAACGTTCAAGCTCAGAACACGTTCTTTTAGGCAAGACAGCCGTTTGCATGGTATAGGTTGGTATAGCCGCTAAAACTGATTTTGCTAAGGTGATACGTCCAGTTAAAGAAAGAGTTTGAGCACACCACACATTCAACTTTCGTTCCATCAAACTAACAAGATAACTGTATGTTGCCGAAGTCACCTAGCATGTAACAAAGGCACTCCCAGGTACTTACCCAAATCATTAACCTCCATGAACCCAAAGAAACTGCTGATCATATTACGCTCCAGTAACGTTACATTACGAGAAAAAAATATTCGTCTTGGTAATGCTGATTTTTTGCCCAAAAACCCGACAAAACTCATTAAGAATATCCCGGATCTCAACCATCTGATCAGTCGATGCCCGAGCAAATAGTATCATATCGTCTGCGAAAAAAAGATGTGAGATCTTGGGTCCCTGCGACGAAGTTTGAAACGCCTTCCACCTTCCGGCAATGGTCGCTATCTCAATGGTCTGCGCTAGTCTCTCAAGGCACAACACAAATATATAAGGGGATTGGCGAATTCCCCTTGAAGGGAAAAGGGTTTCTGTCGCCGAACCATTCCATAAAACTTTAAAAGATACAGTGGTAATACATTGAATAATCAAGTGTCGCATAATTAAGTTATTTATTAATAAAGTAAAACAAAATAATCCTAATATTTGATAATTATATAATTGAGATTCCTTAGCTCTCGCCACAAATAAATAAATATTCTAGAGGAATAATGTATTCATATTCTGAAAATAAACTAATTTTTATGTAATATAAATTCATTTAATCTGACTGTATTATATTATTATAAATTAGGTGTCTTAACCCTAAATTATAAATCAATTATATACAAAAAAATCATTTCTATCACTATGATAACATTTGTTTATTCAAAAGAGATCGAAAATTAGGAAAAAGCTGGGATGATAGGGATTAACCCAATGGATAAAATTTTGATATACAGGATGTGTAAAATTTTACACATCTTGTGTATTTGCACTATAAAAATCTATATTCTAAATTCCTAACTCTAACCTTAAACCCTATACACTGAATTCTAATCACTAACATTGAATTCTAAACCCTACAACCTAAACCCTTAAAACTAAAACCCTAACCCCTAAAACTAAAAGGCACGTGTAAATTAAAGTTTAAACGGGCATGTGTATCAAAGTTTTTTCTTATATATATATATATATATATATTAAAAGTTTTTATATGAATCAACTAGATGAAATGAGAATTTGGTGTACTTTTTAAATAAAAAATATATCCTTTTAGAGTTCATTGATGCGTGAAGCAATGTATAATCTTAAACTATAATTTTTTTATTGGCATATATTAATATAACTCAGTAACATGACATGTTCAAATCCTTCTAAAATGGATTTGTATACTTTTTGGACATGTCATGCTTGAGAATTCTCTTTATTTTCAAATATTAAAAGATTTATCGTAAAAAGAACTCCATATCTTTTTGTTTGTATTTGATTAAAAATAATATTTTATTAGAAAAGATGTTTAGAGAGAACCAAAAATTCTACACATGAATTATAAAAATATATATAAAAAATGACTTGTTTTTCTCAAAATTTCAGAAACATCGAGCTTCATTTTTTATCAACAACAAAGTATGGTACCGATTACATTAGCCTTGGATGTGGATACAGATTTTTGAAAAAATACATTTAATCTCTAAACCTTTGTGTAATTATAACTATGTCCTTCCTGCTTGATATGCATCTTTTTTTAATTTACCGTTCATAATTATTCTGACGACTAATGTGATATTTTTCGTTCTAATCAAACCCCAAACCAAGTAAGGGGTATTAAATGAAATCTCCACATAGAAACGAATTGAAAATTAACTTCGACGGCTCATTCATTGTAGCGAGGTAGATTGGTCGTGTGTGCATGATTATCATGAACGGGGTATTGTAGATTACGAAATTAGTGACATAATACTTAATGGTTTTTTTTTTGAATAATTTCTACCTAAGGGGAGGGAAAAGGGGAATTTCGCTCCTACGAATTTTGAACCCACAACTTAGGGAATGAGAGTTCTATTGTTTTGAACTTAGATAATTTGTTCTTCCTATATTTGACTTTAATTCCTTGTAGGTAGCCCTCGAAGGCCCGTAACTTGTTGACATGGGACTCCAACATATTCTAGCTTAGAGGGTGATACTTCAAGACCTAAACCGTACAAGTGGTGACATCTCCCCTAGTGTCCCCTTTCCTTACATCGTGAAAGCTGACGAGGAATTTTCCCCACTCATCATACTACACATTCTAAGAGAAAATCGAACCAAGCTATCCATGAACTTTCTTATTTAGGAAAAAACTTAGATTAAGATAAGTTTTGGTTTAATGACTATTTAGAAACTACGTCAAGTGTTAAAGAATGATCTTTCCTTGATTTATTGTTGTAATCTTATTAAGAGTTCAGTGAACGCCGCACTAACAATCTATTGTCGTCCAGTGGTTAGGATATTTGGCTTTCACCCGGGTTCAACTCCCGGCAATGGAAGTATTTTTGGTAACTATTAGTTTTCATTAATGGGTAAAATTCTTACGTGAGAAGCATCCCCTCTCCTTGTTTTTCGACGTCTTTTTGAATAGCTTGAGTAATAATATCTTTGATATCTGTAGTTTGTTGGGCTTGAATCTTGATCCACAAGAATGGCTTCCCTGCCAAATAAATGGTTGCAGGAGACTCTAGCTTCAACAACATTAAGACCCAGTTCTTTCAAAAGCCTCCACGATTGACACCAGCTTATCCCCTCCTTTGTTGCATCTCACTTCAACTACAAACTCTTCTCCACCTTCACTTCCTGCTAAAACACCATCAATGTATATATAAATCCAAGAAAGTGCTTATATATAACATATATGGATTATATTTGCATGGGAAGGGATTTGGGAAATGAGTCAGAATCAGGCCATTGGCATTGGGGACACAGAGTCAATGTTTGTATATACCGATGCCAATGCCATTCTGGTTGAACCATATTTCAGTCATTCAAGGGCCATTCCTTACAGATTTTTTTTCCTCTTTGTTTGTCACCCTGCAAGCAAGGGCCTTTGCCTGCTGCTACTGCTATAGTCAAGCAGATCAGTGACATGAGTTTGTCCATTTGTTCTTGACATCTCCCTCTCAGATTCCACCCATTTTATTTTTTGTCTAGAAATTGAAGCTGTTTTCCCTTTTTATCTTCTTGTCCAGGGAAGCAGGAATCACGTGAGCAAACTATGGTGCTTGCAACTTGACAATTGAGTTTTACTTTGGAAACAAAACAATTGTTTACGGAAAACAAGGGGATAAAAGACCTTATGTGCAATGCAAGCCTTATGGGGATGCCCAATCTGCTCTTTTGCTAGGAAATGAAGAATCTCGAATCTGTAAAATTATCAGAAAGTTTAAGTATTCTATAGCTCTGCAGTATAACAGTGTCTAGAGTCCGTGATCACAGGATAAACATAAAACTTAGAAGCAACAAAAGATAATCCAAAGTTGTCCTTTGGGATTAGAATCTAGGGCTGTAAATGAGACGTGACAAATCGCGAGCTACTCGAATTCGACTCGGTCAAAGCTCGACTCGATTGGACTCGATTGAGATCAAATTCGACTCGAGTTCTTAACGAGCCGAGACGAGCTACTCGATACCCGACTCGAAAAGCTCGCTACTCGAAAATATAATATATTATATTACATTGGTTAATTAAGATTTAATTTTGGGTTTAGAGCCTGGTTTGAGATTTGGGGTTAGGTTAGATTAACAGTGGTTGCTAGGTTTTCAGGGAATAAGGGTTAGCAAATTAGAGTTTAGTTCCAGCTCGACAGTGGGGTGGGGAGGGGTATTGGAGCTCGAGCTTCAATCGAGCTTGATAATTTTAAGCTCGCTGAGCTTTCGAGCCGAATCAAACTTAGCCTTGAGCATTTTGAGTTCGAGTCAAGCTTGATGATACTCGAGCTCGACTCGGCTCGTTTACACCCTTATATTAGACGCCTGGTAACAAGCCTGAAAAAGAAGAACACAACATTTATTGGCCACAAGTCCATATCAATTATAAGATAGCTCAAATAATGTCACAAGAACTCACTAGTGCAAATGAACTACAGGGAAAATTTTCCTCTGCCAAAGGAGATTTGCCTGGCAATTCTTTTATACTATAAAAGGGATACTCTTACCACATGGTGAACATAAAGAATGTTCTTTTGGATCTTCCATGCCAAAGCATCCATTACAGGTATTCTCCAAAACCTCCTTTCTTTTCCCTTTCTTCTTTCTATCTTTTGTGAAAATATTTTTGGGTCCTAGTCCTTATGAATACCGGTTACATGCTCAAGTGATGCCAAAATCCTGTTGATTGTTCACTGGAATTCTGTATATATGTTGAATTTCAACATATGAACAATCAGGTGGCAATCCATGTCATTGAAACCAACCACGGCAATGACTTGTGTGCTCTCCAACTGCATTACAGGGCAAAGTCTCCTTTGGCACACAACCACTTCAATTGTACTTGTAAAGTACAAGGTTTGATATAATGTGCCAAAGGAGATTTGCCCAAAAATTCTTTTACACTGCAATTTCAATGTATTAATCTTCTTCTGGCAAAGTCTCCTTTGGCAGACAACCTTCATACGTGCATGTAAAGTTCCAAGTTTTGATACAGTGGGTGCTCTCTAACAAAGGAGATTTGCCCAACGATTCTTTTACACTACAATTTCAATTCTTCTTCTTGATTTTGGGGGATAAATAATACTTAATATTTCATCTTTTTTCCTGATCTTTTGCCTCCAGATTCTAGAGTTTGATTTGGTTTGGACCTCTCAAAGCAGATCAAAACTGGAAATGTCAGGTCTCAAGCAGATCTTTGGAACAATGTGTAGGCTTTTGTTTTCCTTGTTAATTTGTTGTTGTATATTCGTTTAGATAAATGAAGTTGGCATCAAAAGAATTGTATGATTACTGTCTGATATTGTACCCAAAAATGAAGCTGCAATAAAGTTGAGTCTATTCATCTGTAATTGAAGATTGATCTGCTCTAATAATTAACAGTAACCTATGTTCTTGATCTTCCTTAAATCCTTTGCTCATTCTTACGCTCCCTAAATCGAAAAATAATGCATGCTTAAGCGCGTTTGACCCCATGTCTTCCTAAATGTTGCAACAACGCTACGACTCAGTCGATTTTTACTCAATCTTTTGTGAAAATATTTTTGGGTGTTAATGAGTACTGGTTACATGTTCAAGTGATGCCAGAATCCTAGTGATTATTCACTGAAAATCTGTGAAATTTCAGCATATGAACAGTCAGGTGGCAGTCCATGTCATTCACCCAGGGGAAAAAAGCAACATTAGGCATTGTTCCTTTGAATATGCTTTGTTCCAGGAGATCATAAATATGGGAGAATTGAAACCAACCATGGCAATGACTTATGTGCAACTGCATTACAGGGCAAAGTCTCCTTTTGGCACATAACCACTTTAAACATGCATGTAAAGTTCATGCTTTGAAATAGTGTGGCTCTCTGCCAAAGGAGATTTGCTCAGCAATTCTTTTACACAACTTCTTAGAGAACTGAAGGATGCTTAAAATCAAGTTACACATGCATAAATATGTTGGATTGTTGGCCTTGTTAAACAATGGAGGTCTAAAGGAAACAATCCCTTTAAAATATGCGCAGCCTCGGGTTTCTGCATAAATCAAAACTATTGGGTCCATTTGCCTGGTTGATTACAGTTTTACAAAAGAGATGCAGAATATAGAGAACATTCTTCGGATCTTCCATGCCAAAGCATCCGTTACAGTTTATTCTCCGAGTGATGCCAAAATTAGTCACTGGGATTCTGTAAATACGTGGAGTTTCAACGTATGAACAATTCAATTGGCTGTCAGTGTCTTTCATCCAAGGAAAAAAAAGGCAGAATCAGGCATTGTTCCATTGAATGTGCTTGTTCCATGAGAGCATAAATAAGGGGAAATTAAGGCATGCAATGTAGCAAACCCAACCAAGGGCCAAGGCGATGACTTAAAGCGGTGCGACTGCATTACAGGGCAAAATCTCCTTTGGCAGACAGTCGCTTTAACATGCATGGAGTGCGTGCTCTCTGCCAAAGGAGATTTGCCCGGCAATTCTTTTGCACTACAATTTTCAATGAATTAGTCCATAAATGTTTCTCCACCCTGATTCAAAACAAAAATGGTTGTTTCTTCTTTCTTTGTTCTGTCTGTTAATATGTTTTCATGTTTTGCCTCCAGATTCTAGTTCTAGTTCTACACTTTGAACTGATTCTTCTCCAGATAGGTCGGCTCCGTTTAATTGGTGATCCGAGGAGAAACACCAGTTCTCCGAACATGTTTTTCATTGATGTCCAGGTGGAGTCGAGGTTATCAAGGTGTCCTACCTCCTAAGTACTATAAATAAGGTTTGAAGGCATTAGGGTTTGGTTTTGGAGACATGATCCGAAGGGAAATGCAAAGTAAGGCCCAGGGGAGGAGAAATTATTAGATGAACCTAACTCACCAGTCATTTATGATCTATCCAATAATATTGACTCAGGTAACTTTCAAGTAATTATCCACTCTTTAAATATATGTAGGAAAGAGATAAAGATTCACTTGAAAAAAAAAAGATGGAAAAATTTCATTGGATGAGATCATGGATGACGTGGTGAGCCGGGTCCATCTAATAATTTTTCCTGGGGGAGAGTCTGTGTACGGGTGTAGCTGAACAAAACATTTGATGAACTGTTTGTGAACCATTCGTATAGCGTTCGTTTATTAAGCTAAATAAATGAGTATGAACAAAATTTTTACCTTCATTTAATAAACAAACGAAAATGAATAGAGGTGTGTTCGGTTCGGTTATGTTAAAAAAAAGCTCGTTTGTCCGGTTCCTCTTTTCCTTTTATTTTTTTACATTTTAAATATTGGTGAATGTAGAGACTAAATATAACACGGGATGAATTTTGGGTTCAAATTATGAAGCCTAAGAAGCTTAAAGGCCACCAACATAGTTTCACCATTTTTCTTTGGCTTGCAAATAAATGGGTAAAAAGAGAGTGTTGGTTCAACATTTTTGAACATATAAATGAACATGTTTATGAACGCTAAACGAATATATTCGCAACGTTAAATGAACATATTGACAAATATATAAACAAACATGTTCGTGAACACTAAACGAACGAACATGGACACTTTCAAAATTAAACAAACAAACACTATCACAATATTAAATTTTAAATGAATACAAACCGAACATGAACACCTTAAAAAATAACAAACAACCACAACCTTATTCCTTTAAGTCTGGTTCATTTACGACCCTAAGTCCGTACAGGAATGAACTACATTCATTCCCATTTAAGTACCTATTGGGTACCATGTGTTGTTATTAATTTACAGTTTGGTGGTCAACTGATCGATAGTATTAGGGATAAAGAATTTTTAGTCTTTGAATTTTATTTTTATTTTTTAACTTTGTCTTTGATTTTGCTTGTCTACATTGATACTTGAACTTATATTTTTGGCTCATTTTTAGTCCTTTCTCATGATGTGACAAAACATTAGAATATTACATCATTAAACTAAAATAAAAAATTGTCAAGTTCAAGTACTAATGTAAACCAACATAAAAGTTAATGATTAAATTACAAAAACGTGTTAAGTTCAATGACTAATGTGGACTAAAATAAAAATCAAAGACTAAATTAAAAATATAAATTCAAAGACTAAAAATTAATTTATTCTAAAACATTAACGGTCTCGTCCACTAGATTGGAGTTCCGCGAGTGTCCTTGATATGTTTGTGACGACCACTTGTCCTAGATTTATATTTTCTTTGGACCACGCTGCTTGAACAATGTAGCTTGTTTTACGTGTAACGGTAAATTAGTTATGATTTAAATGATTTTTTATAATTATATACGATATGTATATATATATATATTTTATATATGTGATATATATATATATATATATATATATCAGACGAAGTTGTGAGACACGACTCAAACTTGAAACTAATACACTAATTATTAAAAAAGTTAGTTATTCGACTTCTTATTTTATAACTCAAACTTTATTTAAAAATTTTCGATCCGAATTTATAAAATTAAGATTCTAGTTAAATTGAGTCATTTTTTACATCGAGATGAATTAAATAATTTAATTTTTCGATTCAAATCGAGATTTACCTGCACTAATTATAGTGCAGTTACGTGGGTGAGTTTAGGTGCGGCAGATCTAAAGTGCATATAATAAACAGTAACTTTCGAAATTTGTCTAAAGTTAAAATGATAGGATTTTAGATAATATTTTAAATTAATCTTTTCATAATTTTTAATAAATTATTGAACAAATTTCGAAATTTACTATTTTTTAGACTCGAACCAGTTATGCAATAATAAAGAATGAAGGTCTTCCCCAACTGTCACTCAAGCCCCACCTGAACCCTCCCTCCTCAACTCCTTCCTTGTATTTATGTCTCGTCAGTCTTCCCTTCGCTTCTAAACTCACTTCAGTCTCTCAGACACATCTTTCTCCCCCATGAAACCACCACCGCCACTCTTCCTCCTTCACCTCCTCCTCCTTCTTTACACCAACACCGCCGCTTCCACCACAAATGCCACCACTCCAGCAACCCCCACACTCTCCCCTTCTCCCTCCCCCACATCCTCCCCAACTCCACCCACCACCAAAACTCCCTCTCCTTCTTCCCCCTCCTCTCTAGACCCCAAACAAATTCGAGCACTCCAATCCCTCAACATCCCCGCCGCAAGAGACCCTTGCGCTCAGCCTTCCCCTCAAAACGCCACCGTCTGTGACACCTCCGAGCCTTTCCGCCACCTCGTTTCTCTCCACCTCTTCAACTGCTCCTCCGACCATTCCCTCTCCTCCACAGCTCTCAAGTCCCTCTCCTCCCTCCATTCCCTCTCATTCACCAACTGTCACGCCTCCCCTATCCACTTCCCTTCCGATCTCTCTCTTTCTCTGACTTCCTTCTCCTGCATTCACTCTCTCCGCCGCCTCACTGGCGTCTGGCTCTCGCGTTTCGTCAACCTCACTGATCTCACAGTTTCCTACACTCCGATCAACACTCGAGGGGTCTATGTAATCCTCGGGAACATGCATAAGCTGAAAACTCTCACCATTTCACACGCAAATCTCTCCGGTTCCCTCCCGAGGCACCTGCATCTGAATCTTACCCATGTTGATTTATCCAACAACAAGCTCAAAGGAAAGATACCAACTTCCCTTACACTTCTCGAAGACCTTGAATTCTTGAATCTTTCTTCAAATGGGCTAAATGGGGTGATTCCCACCGAGTTTGGCGACTTGATATCGTTGAAAAATGTATCCTTGGCTTCCAATTCATTTTCCGGGTCAATCCCAGATTCCATGTCAGCCATTCCAGGCCTGGTTCATGTTGATCTGAGTAACAACCAGCTAAATGGGGCTGTTCCAAATTTTTTCTCAGAGTTGAAAGAGCTGAAAGTGTTGAATCTTGAGAACAACGAGCTTCATGGGGTGTTACCTTTCAATGCTAGTTTCATAAAGAGATTGGATGTTCTCAAGCTCGGCGGGAATGGAAATCTGTGTTACAATCAGTCTGTTTTGTCATCGAAAATGAAACTTGGGATTCCTCCTTGTGACAAGCACGGCTTGCCGATATCACCGCCGCCGTCGAAGGAGTCTTCCAGAGACAGAGACAGTGAGAGTGAGTCTTCGGACTACGACGACGACAGTGGTAGTGCTAACGACACAAATGAGAAAAAGGAACATCATCACGGACCAAACAAGGTTGTTCTTGGTGTTGCAATTGGGCTGTCTTCAATAGTCTTCCTCATTGTTTTCTTGGTTCTTCTCTCAAAATGGTGTGCTTGAAAGAAGGGAAAAGTTAATTTTGATTCTTCGTAGTGTAGATTATCATTGATATTTGATACATAAACGGGTTACTGAAGGTGGATTTTTTGAGGGGGAATCAGTTTGAACCGGTGTGATATTTTTCTACTGCTTCTTGTTAATTGAATGGTTAAAAGAACAGTGATTATCCATTATTTGTAATTGTTACACCATTTTCACACTTTTTCTTGTTCATAGGGTGCTGTTATTCTGGTAAAATATATACTAAAAATTTTCAAAAGATCTGATTATACCTTACATGATTATTTCGAATACTTGCACTCGAATCCAAGTAACAAAAGAAACATAGCTGGATAATCTTCTTTGTTATTATGAAAGATGTAATGAGTACATGCCTATGTTGGTGGTGGTGGATGAACTTATGGATGTTAAATTATCGGGGTAACAACACAATGATGACTCATTATGAAAGGATCCAACTGTTCTATGGATCCTGCAATAGTTTTTGGCCTGAAGTCTTGGATTTTGAGGTTCCATGGATCTAAAATGCCAAAGCCAGGGAGGCTTGCCCAAATCTTCCCTTTGCTGGTAATTTTAATATTGTACTTTGATCTAGCAATGCCCCCTCTACCAAAGCCAGCAGCTTTCCATTCCTATGCATGGCAAGCTTTTCTTTTTATATCCCCTTTCTTGAGATTTTGGAGAAATGCAAATCAAGAAAGCCTTGAATGAAGGCATATGATGAAATCGTGTTGATCAAGGAACAAGTTGGAGTAATTATTATGGCCATTATCATTTATCACCTCCTTTTTAAAAAAAAAAAACCAGTTGCCTAGTAGAATGAGACACTAGATTTTTTGAACAAAGGTTAGTAGTTCGAATCTTGAAATTGTGAATGGAATAAATTAGGTTAGAATGATCAAATAGAAAAGTTCATTTTTAAGGTTGTATGAGACATTAGATCGTTTAAATATGATTAGAAGTTCAAGTCTTAAAGTTTTGAATGAAGTAAATTAGGTTAAAATAATCTAAGTGGAAACTTTTTACTGGCATTGTGTTTTTTCTCCATCACCAAAAATCAAAGAGCAAAGGGTACGGTAAAATACACATGTGAAGCCCATACCATGAAAGCACCCTGCCTGCTGATGCAGCCTTGTTTCAATGAATCTGTGGGCTTTTACACCTCTATGACACGACTGTATATATTTACTTTTTAGACAAAAAGTAACATTTGAAGTTCGTTTTTAAGGCTGTATGACCCTATATAACTGCAGTCTTATTCCTGACAAAATGCCCTTTTCCCAGATATCCACAATTCCCTAGTTCCTACAAAGGAATGGAATATTGAAATCACTTTTGTGCATTGAATATTACAAAAGGCTGGCAAATAACAAAATCTGATCGACTCGATCAGTTATCTCTGTGTTAATTAATTGACTGTCTTGGATATTCATTGTTTACCTTGGTTTAAAGCCCCACGGCCACAAGTTGCCTAAAAAGACAGAAGCTTTGAGATGAAGTTCAGACTTTTGAGACACGCAAGGCAATCCCATGGGCATTTTGAACATTACCCATTTGACAGAATAAATGTAATTTTGGCATTATAATCTGTAACCTGGTACTCAAATGGTTTTTGTTGGTGGAGTACAGCAAGAACTCGAAAATGGAGACAAAAAGAATTGCTTTTTTAAGAATGTTCTTGGATAAAGTAACCATGGTTGGATTTTGAAAAGATTTTGGTTTCAATTTAGAGGCAAAAGAGACAAGTTTAGTGCCGTTTAAGCCATGGTCCTTGGAAAGGAAAGAAAAACAAGAGAGGGGAACTCGGTTTCTCATCCGCGGGAAAATTTCAACCATAAACGCCAACAGTTAGATGATCCGTTTGGTACGTGATGTGCACGCTCCTGAAAAAAGTGTGGACTAGCAATTTTAGGAAAATAAAATAAAATGATTTGAAGTTTTAAGTTTATAGCTTGTGGATACAATCGCATTTTGAATCTGAAAGGCTTTGCAAGCAAAACATGGCTTCTGCTGTTGCTGTTCTTTCCTTTCAATCTCCATCTCATTTTGTTCATTCTTTTCCTTTCAACAGACAAGTAGTCAAGCTGAGAAACCCTGTTTTATCTCTAACAGGTAATAATCTTCAGGCCATGTCCTTTTAACATTTCATATTTCTCATAAAACCCATCTATCCATTACCTTTGAAGAATCAAGTTAGCCATTGCAAGATATATGGGTCTTTTTTGTCCAAAGTTTCTGTTTTATCTCTAACGGATCATCTGTTTCATTCCTTTCTCTTTGCTAAATTTGTTGAAGTCATGTGGCGGTATGTTCTTCATATATGAGCACATGAATCTGAGTGATGATCTCTTGATGCAGCTTATTAAATTTGGCAGAGATTGCAGATAAGTCTATGCCCTTTATATCGCATAAGCCAAGCATTTCAAGCACGAAAGGAAGCCGTTGTTCTACCTATGCCTTGGGAAGAAAGAACGATGGAAGTGAGGAATCGAGTAATAGCATTAAAGCACCCAAGTCGTCCAGTAGGGAAGAGATAGTTGCTTTGTTCAGAAGGATACAATCTTCAATCTCCAAGGCCGAGACTCAAAGGGATACAACTAAAACTTCCAACTCATCGAATGATAAGTCCACAACTGAATCAGTTATGGATGTTCTTCACAAATCACGAAAGAACCTACAACAAGGTAACACTCATCCAATTCCGTATAGTTCAAAAAGCATTTTAATACTATCAACAAACATGCACTGTGTTGAGGTCTAGCGACGATAGTTACAGCTCTGGTCACCGGAATGCCTACAAGTAGGTCAGAGGACACTGGAGTTTGGTCAGGGGCAGTGACAATCGTTACCGAAACTCAACATAGACAAAGAAATTGAAACCTAATTTTGACATGTCAACATGGTAACTGTCATAGCTGACGAATTTTATAAATTTGGCAGACTCTAGACCAAAAAAGGGTGCCAAGGCATTGAGATGGAGAAGTGGTATCCCTAAGAAAAGGCAAGGGGAGGGGAAGAAGGCTCGTGCTGCATCATTGGAATTCAATGTATCAAGGCCACCATCTAATTTTATGAAGAGGACGCCAATTCCACGCCCAACAGCACCTAGAATAAAGACTCCTAAGGGGAATATCGAATCGAAAATGACTGATGGGGGGTCAGAGTTGGCAAACATAGAGAAACAAAAGGCTCCAGCGGCAACGGAAGATTTCAATTTTTCAAGGCTGCCATCTAATTTTATGAAGAAGTCACCAATTCTACACCCAACAGCCCCGAGAACAAGGGCTCTCGAGGGGAACATTGAAGCAGTGTCTACTGTGGAGGGATCAACGTTGGCAAAGATAGAGAAACTAAGGCTTTCAGAGTTGAAAGAACTAGCAAAAGCTAGAGGAATCACGCGTTACTCTAAGGGTCCGTTTGTTTCACTGAAATCTGTTTCCGAAAAATGAATTCTGGAAAATAAACTACATTTTCTAGGAAAACAAACTACAGAAAGTATTTTCTGGTGTTTGGATGATGTTGTGTAATTCATTTTTCGCTATTTGGTAGAGTAGGGTAGCATTTAGGGTAGCATTTAGGATTTATGGTTTAGTGTTTAGGTTAGCATTTAGGGTTTAAGGTTTAGGGTAGCATTTTTGGGTTTAGGGTTAGTGTTTAGGGTTTAGCGTTTAGGTTGGTGTTTAGGGTTCATGGTAGCATTTAGTGTTTAGGGTTTAAGTTAGTGTTTAGGATTTAGGGTTTATGTTACCGATTAAGGTTTATGATTTAGGATTTATGGTAACATTTAGGATTTAGTATTTAGGGTAGGATTTAGGGTTAGTGTTTATGGTTTAAAATTTAGGGTTTAGTGTTTAGGATTTAGGGTTTAGGTCGGGCTTAGGGTTTAGGGGTTAGTGTTTATGGTTTGGTAGTGTTTAGGGTTTAACATTTAGGGTTTATGGTTTATGGTTTAGATTAGTGTTTAGGGTTTAAGTTTTATGGCATCATTTAGGGGTTAGGGTTTATGGTTTGTTTAGGGTTTATGGGTATATATTTAGTTTTTAAGGTTTAGGGTTTAGGTTAGTGCTTATAGTTTAGAGTTTATGATTTATGGTAGTATTAGGGTTTAGGATTTATGGTTTAGAATTTAGAGTTTAGGGTTTAAGGTTTATAGTAGCATTTAGGGTTTAAGGGTTAGTGTTTAGGGTTTAGCATTTAAGGTTTATATTAATATTTGTGATTTAAGGTTAAGGGTTTATATTAGTGTTTAGCGTTAAGAGTTGAAAAGAATGTAGTTTGTTTTACGGAAAAAAAATATGGTAAAACAAACTGCAAAAAAATGTAAAGAAAAAATAGTCAATTGTAATTCAAACTCCTTTGACCATGTAAAACTACATGAACCAAACACCGTAAATTACAGAAATTGAATTCTGAAATTCAAACTACATGAAACAAACGGACCCTAAATTCAGGAAGAATGAGCTTCTCCAATTATTGATGCCATAGGAGAAGAGTAAAACTAACCCCCCGCCCCCTTCCCTGTACACAAATCTGATCCTTCTCTTTTATTTTCAGCAGTTTCAATTCAAAATACTTGAACAGAGAGCGGCATTATCCAATTGGATATATATTAATTGAGTGATTAAAACAACAGATAAAGTACTTATGATTTTCAAGTCAATCATATCTCTTCAGGAAAACGAAAAACTGATACAGCAAATAAGTGAATAAACTAACCAAAACTCAAAACAACTCAACTGAACTTGTAACTGCTATTCCTAAGCTCCAATATTTTGAGACTTGTTAAGGATGACACCTTCATATTTGACCTGGAACCACTTCATGGCATCCTCCTTGGTAACACGGTGTTGAATTCCAACGCATGACTTGCACCTGCGGCGACGACCAACACGGTATCCAGCACGTTCAAGGACAACATAGAAGTCCATACCATAGATACCAGTTGAAGGGTCATACCTAGAAAGAGAAGAGTTGTAATTTATACCTTCATGGAATATATAGCATCAATATTTGATGCAGGTAGCAATAGAATGAACTCATCAATGAGAATAAAAGCACAGGTATCCACAAGTTCCCTGTCATGCCAACCAGTATTCAAGTAATTCTAACACTGAACTGGGGTTAGCTAGTTTAAAAGCTACAATCCAGCAAACCTTTAAACAACTTAATTCTTAAGTACTAATCCTAGCCTATAAAGCATTGCAAGATGCAAACAAATGCATTTCCATTTCTGTAGCATAGTTTTTTAATCATAAAGTTCCAATAACAATAAAAGACCCAAACCTATGGAAAAACACCGAACTCCGTCCTATTAAGTTCCTCATACTTTAAGCATAAAGTTTCAAACTTGAGTATCCAAAATGCATTAGAAACATAGAAACGACAATTGGAACACAAGATTTGATAAAGCAGCACCAATAAGAATAACATACTTGATACCAAGATCAATGTGCTCCTGGATACCGAATCCAAAGCATCCAGTATCACTGAAGTTTCTCCTCAAAAGTTCATACTCCTTAACCTTCAAACCGCTCTCAAGAAGCTGCATAGACTTCTCTCCCCTAACAGTCACGTAGCACGCAATCTTCTCATTACGCCTGATTCTAAAAGATCTAACAGTATACCTAGCTGCTCACATCAAACCCACATTTTGACTTTCATTAACAACACATCCAACCAAAAAAAACTAAAAAGGCATCACTTTGTTGAAGAATTTTACCCTTGGAAAAGACAGGAGTTTGACCACTGAGTTGTTCCAAGACATAAATAAGAACAAAACGAATCAAACTAATATAAACTAAAACATTCGAAAGAAGAAAAAAAAAGTGGGTTCTTCTTGTGGGTTTGCGTTGGTTACCTTGGAGGCACGGGTGAGACGATCACCGCTTTCACCGACGGAGATGTTGAGGACAAGTTTCTGAACTTTAATCTCCTTCATTGGGTTCGACAGCTTCTTTGCTGATGCCTTTCATAGTTATTAAAAGAATAGCATTAGAAAAAGTTATTTACATGCATTTACATAAAGGAAAAAGATGGCTGAATCAAGCAATGAGATTTGGAAAAAGAGAGGTACCATGGTTGAGAGCAGCGGCGGACAAACAGACAAAGAAGGCAACTGCTTTAAAGGTTGGAGTTTAAAAACAAAGGAGGTAGGTTAGGGGTAGGGTTTTATTTCTGTTACATAGCACTTTGCTTTTTGGGCCCACAAAGGCTATAATAGGCCCATATGATAATTGGATTCATAATATCATAAAGCCCAAAATAGTTACTTGAAGTTTGGACCATAAAACAATTTTCATTTAAATTTTGGATAAATTACAACTTTCATTTTTTTAATTTTATTCTCACTACTATTTCGATCGTTGAGTTTAAAAAAAATTAAATTTGATCTTTCAACTTTTGAGTTAGTCACCCTATCATTAGATGGCTAACAAGGATATAATATAACATATAAACATCGAAATATAAAAAAAATATATTTTCTTTTTCTTCTTCTTTCATTATCTTTTCTCAATTTTCTCTATTTCTTTTATTTTTTAATTATATTTTGTTGTTGTTGTCTTTATAAAAAAAATTTGATTTTAACAAATAATGATTTTAGCAAAAGACATAATCTTACCTGTTTGGCATTGTGGTTGCAATGAAGTGCAACTTTTAGCCTTCGCTTCTTGAGCTCACAAACAGTTCGAACTCGACTCAATAATAATTCGATTAACACTCGATTCGAATTTGAACTCAATTCAAGATTTTAGTGAGTCGAGTCGAGCAATGATCAATTCGATTCGATAAGTTCGCGAACATCTCGTTATTTTTTATGATATTTTATCTACCTTAAAAAATTATGTTACAAGAAGTCTAAATGATATTTAAAACTCTAGGAAAGTTCAGTAAATTACTAGATAATTCACCCATAAAATATTTGGTTTCAAATTTTCAAAATGTTTTGTATTTTCTTAGAATTCAAAAAGCTAATTTGTATTAATAAAAAAATTAAATTATAATAATTAGTTTTTTTTATTAGTCTTTTTTTATTTTTAATTTATGTATAAAAGTAAAAAGAAGAAAAAAGTATTCAGTTCCCATATAAAAAATACGATTGAAAGTTAGAACTCTGAAATCTTAAGGTTTTGTCTCCTTTGTTGTTTATCGAAGATTGTTGATAAACTAAAAGGAGTCTCACACTCGAATATCGACTTCATCTCTAACTCAGTCATGACAAGTTCGTTTATTTATCTCCTCAATCCTCACATTTCTTCTTCTTCTGAATTTGTATGTTTATATTAAGCTCCAATAGTATCATTATATTTTACCTATATTTTAAAAAAATAAGGTAAAAATTCTGACGAGCTTAATGAGCAACAAGTCGAGTTGAACAACACAATTTTTTAACGAGCAACGAGTTGAATCGAGCGCTACTAAACGCGATCGACTCGCTCGACAAGCACCCCTAGAAATCCTCTATGATTCTGTGAAACTATGCGGTCATTATAGGTTGATCTTAAGCACCCATTAAAAGTATTCCTAATCGCAAATCTGATATTTTATAGAAAGCTTTCCTAGAAGATCGATCTGGATTGAAACTCAACAGATTCAAATGCTTTTGGCAATCCTTGAATTAAAGAAGATCAGATATGGTTCCTTCATTCAATGATCAAACATACAAGAATGAAGTTCAAGCAGCAAATAAATCGATTCTGACTGTGAAAGACCAAGAATTTATAGAACCAGCAGCTTATGCATACATGGCCTTTAATATTACATTTATCATTTACTTTTATCTAATATTATATTACAATCAAATATTAAACTAATAACAAAATATAATGTTCCATACACTCCTAACTACAGTCTACACAAACAGCACTACTCTCCACATCCTGAGTCAAAATTTTGGGACATTTTACCAAACTTCCACTCTGAACCTTACATGGCCAAAAAGAATTATGCATAAATATGAGCTCTTAAGCGCTAAAATCAGTTATAGAAACGAAAGGGGCAAGTTGAACTTTCGATTACCGAGGTCCAGAAAGCTCCATTGCTTCAATGATGAAGGAAGACTCTTCATGATTGTCACTATAATTCCTGGAGAAGCTCCACGCCCTAGTCTCGGAAAGGTTTGTTCTACCTTGTGATTCCTCAGTTCCCGACTGCACGAGACCTTCAACGACCTTCAAAACTTCCGACATCTTTGGACGAAGGTGGGGTTGCGACTGAGTACAATGAAGAGCCAATTCGGCTATTTTTTCCAACTCTATCGGATCGAAACATCCCCTCAAATCCCTGTCCACTAGCACTTCAAGTCTCTTTTCCTCGTGCAATGTTCTAACCTGCATCAACCACAAGATATCTTCAAAATTAAATATGAACGAATAAATGAAAAAATTAACATCACAATCCGAAAGGCTTGAATTTTTGCCGGATGTTGTTATAACAAAGACAACATCCATTCTGTTAACGATTATGGTGTACTTTTGGAACTTTTGTGAAATAACAAGCACACGAATTACGTTAAAACCTGAAGTGTGATTTACAATGTTTTTGCAGGCATGAGGAATCTATCGTTTTCTCTAAGAAAAGTGAAATGCATATGTACAGGATGCGATAAAGATGCATACTTGGACAGCTTTGATAATTACTTACCCAGTGGAGAATCATTCCCTTTTGAATCTGTCCGTTTCCAGCATCTAATGTCTTTTGTCCTGTGATGAGTTCCAAGAGTAGTATTCCAAATCCAAACACATCTGTTTTTTCGGAAGACTGTCCGGTTGAAAGATACTCTGGGGCAATGTGTCCTACGGTACCTCGAACAGTAGTGGTGACATGCGATTCCCTTTTATCTAAGAGCTTAGCAAGACCAAAATCCCCTACCACAGCTTCGAAACTTTCATCAAGCAAAATATTTGCAGCTTTCACATCCCTGTGAATAATTTTCGGATTACACTGCTCATGTAAATATAGAAGTCCACGGGCGGCTCCAAGGGCAATATGAATTCGTCTATTCCAATCTAGAGAAGGCTTTTCTCGACAAGCATCTGCTAAAAACAAATCAAATTATAAGGTGACAGTAGAAAGACTAGTTGCAAACGGATGTAAGCACAAATTTGAGATGCACAGCCTAGAAAATGGAAATGCAAGCATGAGACCACCACACATTAACCAAAGTTCCATTCATTTGATAAATCAAACAAAGGGCAAGAGAAAGATCAGCGAAAGAAACAAAACCTCTTAAGCGATCAGCGACGCTCCCATTCGGCATATAAGGATAAACAAGCAACCTCTCATCGGGTGTCATGCAAAAGCCATATAGACGCAAGAGGTTACGGTGAAGTGCCAAACCAATCATCTCTACTTCAGTTTGGAATTGAACTTCTCCGGTAAAATTTGGATCTCTAAGCCTTTTAACTGCAATGAAGGACCTATTTGGAAGGCATCCTTTATAGACAACTCCATAACCTCCTTGTCCTAGAATGTTTTTGGGATTAAAATTACCCGTAGCAAGTTGCAGTTCCCGAAATGTGAACCTCTTGACATGACCAATTTCAAAATCACAATCATGCTGCACTGAAATAAAAAAAAAAACATATCAAAATTTAATGACCACGCCAATTATTGTTAAAAAATAGCATACATCGCAATTAGGCAGTACCATATGATGTTACCAAAATACGAGATCGGTGCCAATGCACCCAACCAACAAGCAGAACCAAAGAAACCACAAACACGGAACTGATTGCTATGGCAACAGACAACCCCCAGCGATGGTATCCACTGGCTCTAGAAGATGAAACTGAGCCTGCAATCAGATGATTGAACATGTTATATTGGTACCAATAAAGAGAATCATGGAAAAATGAAATCGCTTCAATAGATTTCATCAACATACCATTTAATGGTTTTAAAACGTCAGTGCAAATTTGTTCAGATGAAGAAGTGCAAAGAAAGTCATTCCCTGAAATACTACACAACGAAAAAGTACACGAAGCTTGATGTGAACAAAAATGATTTATCAGACAAATCGTTCTAAATAGGAAAAGAGAGTTTTTAAGCTTAGGCTCATTGATATGGAATAAAATTGGTTTTTCTGTAAAGAATCTTACCTATAACCTTTTGCTAGGATTTTTGGAGTAGGACCGCTGAGGTTATTAAAGGATACATCCCTACAACAATATCATAGAAGTTAATACTAATATCATCGTTCACAGCAGTCAGAACTCGGAACCAGAAATCCAGTGACATGATGTCATACGTACAAGAATGAAAGACCAGTGAGATTCGCAATGGTTCCAGGAATAGGTCCAGTTAAATTGTTGTTGCTAAGCCGCCTGAAAAAGTGATGGCAAAGATTTTAGAATGCATATGTTAAGTAAACACACATACACACAATACAATAGCTATAAGAATGCATTGAACAAAAGTTAAATCAACTCACAAGTATGTTAGATGAGTTAGAGAGCCCAAAGATCTTGGAATTACTCCGACAAATAGGTTACCAGAAAGATCAAGTGTTTGAAGCTCCGGAAGCTTCCCTATCTCATCCGGAATGGGACCTGACAACTTATTGTTTCGCAACAACCTATAAAAAAACAGAAACAGAAAGCATTTAAATGAATGTGAAAAAGATTCACAAGAATTTGCATGTTCTTCGAAAACAATGACAAAGAATGTTTATTCAATACAATGGCTTCCTCTCAATATCAAAACAAGATCGAGACGAATGATAACCTCATAAATATTGAAATGAATTCAAGAGAATAAAACAAGAATAAGGTTCTGAGAACCAACTCTGGCATCTATTTCAGCAAAGATTATGTCCCCCATTGCACTATCAAACACAATTTGCATAAGCAAATAACTTCCAAGCTCTAAGTACATTATTCACTAACAGAAGATTAATTTCCCACAAAATATTGATTGCTATAAAACAACCAATCTGATTTCAGTACTGAATGGAATTAACATAAAAACTATTAGAGAAGACAGTGAACCTCACATTGTTCTTAGGTGACTCAAATTCCCAATGCTCGGTGAAAGCACTCCTGATAGCCCTTTACTGGCCATTTCCCTACAACAACAATATTCTCTCTTTTTTTACTCTTTTTTATGAAAAATATATATATTAAAAATAATTAAATAAGAAGCTAACAGTGTAGAAAACAAGAACAATCCTTACAGTGAGATAACGTAACCTTCAGCAGAGCAAGCAACCATATTCCAAGTACAAGGATCAACTGAGTTAATATCCCAGCCGTCCATAACGTGCCTATCATCTTTCATTTCTCTTTTCACCGCCATCAAAGCAGTCACTGTAATTTCAAGACCACCCAAAACAAAAATTTAAACAGTCTTAATCAATGGGGTATGGCTCCCCCCCCCCCCTCATTCTTAAGAAAATAAAACTAAGAACCGAAACCCACCTTCAAAGCTAACTCCTTTTGGGGAGAGGAGACTGTCACCAGCTGGTAGAGAATGGACCCAACGAAAAAGCAACAAAACCATCCACATTACGCGCATCGCCATTGAAAGTTAAACAAAAGGAAGAGGGAGCCAAACCCCAAACTTAAAAAGGGAAGCTTTTAGTTCTTTTTCCTTTTTTTTCTTCAGTAGGCTTTGACTTATGAAAGTAAGGCCAAAATCTACTGACAAAGGGAAAGACCGGATTTTTAAAGCTTGGAATTCTAATGTTTGCAGTTTGCAGAGCTCTTTTTCTTTGGATTCTCCTATTTCCTTTTCAGTATTGGATAAATAAATTATTAAAGAATTTTTTAAGCTTTTTCATTGGGATGGGGATCGTAGAGGCCAGGAGAATGACTTTTGACATGGGTAAACCCTCTAGATACGTGCAAATGACAGAGATTGTCGCTTTGTCTTGACTTGACCTCTATTCCTCCCCTACGATTACAATGCTTGGATTTGTCTGAATCGAGTAAGGTTCCGGCCGTTCAGTTCTTTCCCTTTGATCTCTGATCGAAAATAAACGGCTGATAAGTGTCAGAAATGCTTCTCAGTACACGACAACACAAATTATTCTCAACTTGTAAATGGCGCGCAATTTCATGTTGCCGGGAATTATTTTGATTTCTTTCTAAAAAAGAAAAGTTAGGGTCATAAACAAACGTAACTTTCGGTAAAATATTCGTAAATTGTTCGTAAAAAAAAGTGTTGGTTGCTCTGTTCGCGAATTTTAAACTAATATATTTAAAAACTTTTAAATGAATATATTTATGATCGTTAAATAAATAAATACGAACATATTTAAAAATAAATAAACGATCATGAATACAATATTAAAAATTTAAATAAATACAATTAAACATAAAAAAATTTAAAAATAAATAAACGAACGTTAATACAAATTTATTCATTTAAGCTAAGTTCATTTAGTACCTAAACACAGAACAATAGTTATATACGAAACGACATCGTGTCGTTGATATTTTCATTTCCTGTTAATAATTAAGAGTGAAACTATTGACCTAATTATTAAGGCATTGGATGGGACCTTAAGAGCATCTCCTTTTGAAAAACAATCATTACTTGCTATCTTCTTTGTCTATATTGACAAGACAACCCTTTCTTTTCCTTTGGATGAGTTTACAGGCAATGGCCAACAAACATGTGAACTGCAATTACATTCCATCAATGGCTAAACCATCAGTTTTGCCAACAATACCTGGCTGATATTCATAAACTTAAACTTATAAGGATCAAATTAAACAACAAATGCAGTAGAAAGAGTAATAACATGAACATTACCTGACACAAACAGTAAGAATAGTTGTCTGGCATTTAAAGTCGGCCACCAAGATAACTAAGACCCATGAACGTACCCGAATTCGGAAACCAACTTCACCCACACTCTAGCCATATCAAAGGGTGACTCCGCCCATAGATATATCAAGTCTTGTACTAACGATTATGATACAAGTAAAAGAAAAATTAGTATATATTTGATGAGCAAAATATTTAGAAAGCAATACAAAAATGTCACTCAACAATCATTTCAATGTCTCGGCAATACAGACCTGGCCCAACAATAGCTCAACAGGGGTTATCTCTATAATAGTACTCTAATGGTCTAAAATTTTCAAAATAGCACATTTCTTAAGATAGTATCTTTATAGTGAACTTGAAAGAAAGATTAAGAGATTTTTTTTATTATTCAGAGTAAGATTCAATGATTGCATAATATGAATCATCTTTCTTAAATAGTAATACAAAGGTGATGAGTGATGGCTTAACAAAATAACTATTTTTTGTTAAGAGGCTAACACCTTTTTTGTTAAGAGGCTAACGACCTAGAGTATTATCTTTAACATCCCCCTCAAGATGGAGACTGATGAATGTTAATGAGTCTCATCTTGTGTATAAATGAGTCAAAGGCTGGAGCATATAATGCTTTAGTTAATATGTCTGCTAGCTGGTTGTTCGATCGTACATAAAATAATTTGAGGAAGTTATCTCGAACTTTTTTTGGGATGAAAGGACAATCTACCTCGATATGCTTCGTTCGTTCATGAAATATTTGATTGATTGCCAACTGAAATACAGAATGGTTGTCGCAATATAATGAAGCAGAAGGAACAGGAATCTGAAAGGAAGATAAAAGAGATGCAAGCCATGTCAATTCACATGTTGCAGAAGCCATAGCCCTATATTCAGCTTCACAAGAGGATCGAGTACCAGTGTGTTGTTTCTTTGATTTTCAAGAGATGATATTGCTTCCAATGTACATGCAATACCCAGTTATAGATCGCCGTGTATCAAGACATGCACTATAATCTGAATCTACAAACGCATTGAGCTGTAAGTTTGATGTAGATGAAAAGAATAGGCTAAGACCAGGTACTTTCTTAACATAAGTAACATATGATGGGCTCCCATAAGGTGAGGCTGTCGTGGAGCTGAAACAAATTGGTTTAGAATACGGATTAAGTGATATCAGGCCTTGTGTGTGTAAGGGTGGCTCCGCCCATAGATATATCAAGTATTATACTAACGTTTATGATCGAAGTAAAAGAAAAATCAGTATATATTTGATGAGCAAAATATTCAGAAAGCAATACAAAAATGGCATTCAACAAGCATCTCAATGACAAACTTATGGGAAACCTAAAGGCCATGTATTTGGGATTCATGCAGCGAATTTCTTCCCTAGTGGGCGTACCAAGGACTTGTGGGAAAATCATACCTTGATAATCTCTACAAGCTGATCTACAACATTCTCCCGGGAAACAATGGCTATATTAGAATATAATTGGGTTTGTAACAGAATTCTGTTTAGTTTGTTGGGTCGCCAAGGTTGTGGATATTTTTACATTTAGAATACTATGTTATTTCATATTCTCTAACCCTAACCGATCATCAATTTCCTCTCATAAACTTCACTGCCGTTGACCTACTCCGGCCACCAATGGCCACTTTCTCACAGCAAAACAAGAAAAATTTGCATGAATAAGCAAATAAACTTAACTATTGCAATAATTTATTAACAAGTCTGGTTTGCGAAAAAAATCAGATATTCATTCAAAGTTTTTTTAACCCTGTGTACTCTTGCATGCCCAACTCCTACGTATGTATGCATGTATGAATGTATGTAATCACTCATCACTAATTTTATCTCTAGTTTTTCACTCCTTTTCTTCAATAATCCTTTCTCTGATAGTGTCTTGAGTTTCAGCTTGTGTAGTCTTGGTGGCAAGAAGATATATACTTATGGATGTACAAGCCCAAGCAGTGGCTCAATGCACGAGGTTCATTCTGCTAGGTCCGAGTTGGATTTGGTCTCGTTCTATGCAACTTTGTAACACATAAGGTTCTTTCTCCTAGGTTCGAGTTGGAAGCCGTGAATGCAACGGACAACATTTATGGTGCGTTTCATCTGTTGCAGACAAATCTCTTCTTTGTTAACTCTTTGATTCCATGCTCTGATATAAGAATTTTATGGATTTTTTTAGGAGGATGGTGCTGGTGCATATTGATAAGTGTTCAAAAGTACTATTTTTATTACTTTTTTACTCATATTATTGTTAGATTTAAGTTCATATTAATTGCATAATTAGTCATTCATGCATTAATTCATATTTCTTTCGACCGTTGAGCTTGATTACATAACTTGGTGATTTTTGTGGAAAAAGATGCTACTTTGGTGTGCTTTTGTGTGTGTGCAGAATCACTTGCCTAAACAAGGTTGGAACCAGATGCCAGGACAGTGCATGAAGGAGATGTCGACGCAGTTGCCAGGGCAATGCATGAAGGAGATGCCGAGCTAGTTGCCAGGGCAATTTTCGATAAGGGATAAGATGATATGGTAGTCGAAATTAATGACTAGATAAGCCCAAAATGACGTGGAGCAAAGTTAAATCCCAAAGGAGTTTGATTTTCATGAAAATGTCAAAGAGAAATTAAATCCCAAAAAGATAGGAGAAGATCTAGAAGGAATTTAAATATAATATTGAATTATATTCTTTTAAAGTATTTAATTCCAACTTAACTTCCTCCTCAAGAAGAATTTTGACCTAGCCATCTCCTATTTAAAGGAGATCAAGCCGTCAAAGAGAGTTGAGTAAGAAGGGAGATATTTCGACAAGAGAGTTCAAGAGGGGAGAGTTCGATTTGAGAGATTTTTCAAAGAGGGCTGATCGATTTCTTTTTCTTCTTCTTCTTCTTTGCTTCCATTAGATTCATGGTTTGGGGATTATTCTTTATATATCTTTTGAACCCAACCATGAACTAACTTGATTGGTTGGGGTTATTGTGTTTTGTGGTTGTGAGAAACAATTGGATTGTGTTTAGGTAATAAGAGTTTGCACTTTCAATTCAAGGTTTACTCATTCTTAGTTTTTATTCTTGTTTGCGAGTGAATTGAGAGAGGATCTCGTAACTTCATCTATTTATCTAATATCGGGAGAGTTAGATTCAAGAAACGAATGAGTATGGTCTTTATTCAATCTATTGATGGTGAAGATTAATCCGACTTAGGAATAAGTTAAGGATTTCAACGGCTAAGAGGAGCGCAAGATTGGTTGTTGTTCACCCTTTATTCACGTATGGATGTATTATCAAGACATGCACAAATAGCTAGAGTTTCGACTTAGGGATAAGAAGAAACCATTGAAGAACGCTCCGCCGAACCTTGAAGCTGCTGCCCAGCTGCCCAAACAGTTGCCTAGCCAGTTGCCCAGGCAACCGTCGATTAGTTGCCAAGGCAACCCCGCTGCGCAAGTTGCCACGACAACTGAGTTGCCCTTGCACTCTTTTACCAAGACAATCCAATCGGCTATCACACCTCAACTCACGATAATCTGGCCTATTCCCTCTTATTTGATTACATCTTTATTTTATTTACTTGCTCTTTTATTTTATTCGTTAGTTAGAATTCCTACAATTATCAATTGTGTTTTTACTTTTATAGTGCGATAACTAAGGTAAAGTGGCCCAAACCAATCCATGTGGAGACGATACTCGATACTTATCATATCACTTTATTACTTGCGACGTGTATACTTACACAATTGCGGAGCACTTATTACGCACAACACATATTGCTACATCCATTATTAATAGAATCAACCTAAACTGTCAGTAACCTGAACCCCAAGGCCACTGGACTCTGCTCACTTCATTATTTACTCAGTTCCATGAAGAAATTGATACCATACACAAATTTTGACCAGAAAGTTCAACACAATTCACTCAATGATTTCTTTTTATATCTGCCACTCTCTCTTTGCGTATTGATTTTTTGCTTCTTTTATTTCATTTATTGCTTAACTCACTTGAACGTAAAATTTATCTCATTCTATAAATTCCCAAATAAATTCATTAAAGAAGTCTTTAAATAAAATTATTTTTTATTTATATAAACGTGACAGATTTTGTTACCAAATAAATTCATTTAATAAAAGTATTTCAATAGAAATAAAACTCTTATTGAACCCGACAAATAGTCCGGTAAAAAAGAGGATGATGTTCTTAGGAGATTAAGGTTCGATCGCTTTATCTGCAATGTGTATATTGTACCAATAACGAGATCAATTGAATCATACTCAATTGACACATATCGGTCAATCTTTATATCTAATAATTAATAAACAAGCCATAAAAAAATAACATAATCTCATGTAACATCTTGCTATCCAATGCTATAACCAGCAAGAAACCATACCAGTTGTTGCAAAGACGATCAAATTGCCAAAATGTCCATGCCAAAGATTCTATAGCTACCGGTAATGCTCGGCAATTTATTTTTTGTTTCTACATTCAAGTCTACTTTGGACTATACGTTGTAAATAGATAATTTTTTATAGCCTTTGATGAACAATTAGTTCTTTGACTCGTTCGAATATCAGTTTTAATATGCAATTTTTGTGATCGACTTGACTGAGACATATTCATATAATGTTTGGATGAATGCATATGGAATTACATAGTTCAGTTCAATTGTTGGTGTTATGTTGCTCTGTTTTTTCTTATCCTTTGATGGTATTGGTTCTTTTTATCACAAATGTTTTTTTTTTGTTATTTAATTACAAGTTAACGTGTAATCAAACAACCGGTTAACCGTTAATAATAGTTAATCGTTTCTTTGTTTTTGGATAAAATATTTTTTTAGGGTTAATTACACCACATACCACTCAACTATGGCCTCGAAAATGCCACCGAACTTTAAAATTGTTCAAAACTATCACTGAACTTTAATATGTGAGTCGAAAATACCACTCCGTCGTTAACGCCTAACGCCACCGTTAAGTCAAAACGACGTCGTTTTAGTGCGGCTGTTTTGAAGCCTAATTTAGGCCAAAAGACGTCGTTTTGCTGGAGAAAAAACATGCATTGGGGGGGTTGAACCCAAGACCTTTAGGAGAAAGAGCTAAGCCTTAATCATTGAACCAACATAAAATTATATAATATTTTACCACAAATATTATATACCTCAAACTAGATAAGATTAATTCAAATTATTTTATAAAATAAATAATATTATAAATAATATTAATATATAAATAATATATTATATTATTTATATAAATAAAAAATATATAAATAAAAGTGTATTGTTTTTATTTTTATATATAATATTTATAATATAAATATATTATTTTAAAAAACCTAAAATATTCATGAAAATAATATATTTATATTATAAATATTATATAAAAACTCTAAACTCTAGACCTTAAACTACAAAGCTGAAACTCCAAGCCCGAAATCTTATGATTTGAGGTTTGAGGTTCATAGCTTTTTTATATATTATTTATAATATAAATATATTATTTTTATGAATATTTTTTGTTTTTTTAAATAATATATGTTTATTGATATATGTAAAAACAATATATTTTATATTATTTATAGAATATTTTTTATAAAATAATTTGGTGGAACCAAATTGATAAGTTTATATAATTTAAATAAAAATATTTTATTTTTATATATTATTTATAATATAAATATTTTATTTTAAAAAACATAAAATTCATATATAAAAAACCCTTAAACCCTAAATCCTAAACTCTAAGATTTAGAATTTGAGTTCGAGGGTTGGGGTTTGTGGGTTAATAATTTAGGATTTAGATTTTTTATATATTATTAATAATATAAATATATTATTTTTATAAATATTTTGGGTTTTTAAAAAAATAATATATTTATATTATAAATATTATATAAAAAATAAAAACAATACATTTTTATTTATATATTTTTTTATACAAATAATATATTATATTATTTGTATATTAATATTATTTATAATATTATTTATTTCATAAAATAATTTTAACTAATTTTATCTAGTTTGAGTTCGGTGGTATTTTCGACTCAGGGGTTATAGTTGAGTGGTATGTGGTGTAGTTAACCCGTTTTTTTATTAAGTAGCGAAACTGCTAAAAGCAACATAAAAACAAACCTATAAGGAGCTCTTCCTCCCATCCCAAAACTGCTCTATCCACATTACATAAGCGTAAAACTTCTGCCCAAATGCCCTTAGAGTAATGACATTCAAAGAAAATATGATTCTAAGATTCACTAGCTCTACCGCAAAGGCTGTAAGTGTTGTTATTAACAATTCCTATTCGTTGCAATCGATTCTTTGCGGAAGTCTATCAAGAATAGCCATCCAAACAATAATGGCATATTTGGGAACATGCATGGGAAACCATATCAACCGAACCTTGGAATACATATTCATTTATCCATGCCACCCAAAGCGAATCCTCATATGTGAGGATATTTTTGACCAACAAATTGTAGGCAAGCATAACTCCATCATGTAAGATACTTTAGACCGAGCCCACCTTCCGCTTTGAGGAGCATATTTGCTGCTAGCTGACCCTGGCACCACTTGCTGGGGCTATCACTGTCCTTCCAAAAAAAAAAAAAAGAGTGCAAAGCTGGGGTTAACCGTTTCTTAACGGTTAGGTTACGGTTAGTAAAATTTTAATAACCACTATAACAGTGGCTAAACGATACGGTTAACCGACCATTAACACTCCTAGCTTCAACTGTTACTAAGAAAATCATACCTTGATAAATCTCTACAAGCTGATCTACAGCATTCTCCCTGGGAAACAATGGCTAAACAGTTGCTTAATGCACAAGGTTCATTCTGCTAGGCCCGACTTGGATTTGGTAGAGTTCAATTCAACTTTGTAACACACAAGGTTCATTCTCCTAGGTTCGAGTTGGATTTGGATGCCTTTTAAGCATGCAACTTCGCACGATCATTTCGACCTTATGTATGCAACAGACAACATTTATGATGCGTTTCATTTATTGCAGACAAATCTCTCCTTTGTCAACTCTTTGATTCCATGCTCTGATATAAGAATTTTATGGATTTTCTTAGGAGGATGGTGCTGGTGCATATCAACAGATATTTCGCTATGTACGAGTAATAAATCAATAATGAATTGAATCAACCTAAACTGTCGGTAACTTTTTTTTTGCTTTTCCACTTTCCAGGCTGCTCATATAAGATTGGTAAGTAGTTGGAACAATCATTTGGCTTTGTTGTTATTTTAACAAACGACAATTGAAGTAATACAACTAAGCAAAGGTCAAATAAGGGTTGTAAATAGGAAACGAATAGCAAAAATGAAAAAAGTGATAATGGCAGCAAAGGGCTATAAAAGCAACAGTCTCCCTTCAATCTTTTTTCACCAAAAACGTTTCATTTATTCTCATCTTTCATACTTAAATTGGTTGAGAAAGAGAGTTGCTACCATTACAAACAGATAATTGAATGGGGAAATACATGGAGTTGTTAGATTCTGCAGTGAGAATAGCTGCAAGGTTTCATTCCCACAGCCCACAAACTGGACGTTTATACAATCATCCTCCTCCTTCTAACTCCGAAGGCCACCGCCATTGTGACCGCAGCTCCACCGGTGGCTCCGCCTCTCTTAATCGGAACCCCAAGGCACTTTTGGTGCCAAGGCTACCATGCCACTTGACTCTGCTCACTTCATTGTTTATTCTGTTCCATGAAGAAATTGATACCATACACAAATTTTGACCAGAAAGTTCAACACAATTCACTCAATGATTTCTTTTTTTATCTGTCACTCTCTCTTTACGTCTATTTATGGTTGATTTTTTGTTGCTTAATTCACTTGAACGAAAAATTCAACTCATTTTATATATTCCCAAATAAATTTATTACAAAAGACCAAATAAATTTATTTAATCAGACTTTCGATAGGATTAAAATGCTTATTCATAATGTTTTAATAAACGAAATGTTAACCAATTATAAGTTAGTCTAGCAGGATGAGATTATAGATCTCTTAAGCAAGTTCAAAGGTTCAAATGCTAGTATTGTGAATGGAGCAAACTGAGTTGAGAGAGGGTCGTCTCGTCTCTATAATAAGGCTCTCCAATATTCAATTCAAATTAGTCGATCATTGGATTGGACACCAATGATTATACAAAAAGTAGATATTAATTGCACCAAATGTCTTACACCATGGTTTAGATTGTATCTCTATGGGGTTGCTCCTCATCAGGTCCCTCTGCAATCTTCTTACACTCACTTTTTAATCACTTAAATTAGTGCCTAAGACATCAAATAGAGATTCTTTTAACATTTCCGTGTCATTAAATTAGTGCCAAAGACATTTCAGCAACATCAAATTCAATGGAGGTCTGTCCGGGAGTCTTACAATGGCTATCAACGCTTCAAAGAATCTAAAGCTCCTAGGCATCATTGTATGTAGCTTCTCTAACATATTGACCCAACCAAACAGTCAATCAACTTGCATAACATACTCATACTAGCGTTATGTTGACATTGATTTCGATAAGTATTGAAAAATTAAAAGTTTAGATTTTAGTGTTTGAATAGACATAAACACCAAGGCCAGTTTAGGTGCCAAAACTACCGTGTGGCTTGACTCCGCTCACTTCATTTTTTATTCTGTTTCACGAAGGAACTGATACCATAAACAAAATTTGGCAACATATTTTCATTTTTAGTGTTACTACCCTTGAGAGTTGTGTCCCAAATTTGTTTAACTAAAAAATATAATGAGAATTTTTTCTATTTGGGCCTCAAATTCTTAATTTATTTGAACTTTGTTCTTCTTATTTTTATGATTAATTATATATATATTTTAATTTTAATTTCCGACTTCGTCTTTGATCTTCTATTTTGCTCTAAACAGTTTGCATCACTATAGCCAAATTTAACCTATGAAAGCAAGTTCATTTAACCGGCGACCATCCTATTTTGCATCAAATTTAACTCTATGAAAGCAGGTTCAGCTGCCCATTTGCATAACCTTTTAATGTTGTAATTCCTATATGGGCTTATGAGGGCCATGTGTAGTATTCTTACACTCGAGATTTCTTGGGTTCACAAATATAAGTTTATTTTAGGGAATAAATTTTTTAAAATGCAACATTATTTAATATATTATTGACGATATTTCAGTATTTTATTGGATTTATTTTAAAAAATGGTGTAAGATTTAAAAAATATATTTTAAAATTATAAACTCACCCTTAGATGATGATCAAGTTTTTCAGAAACTATCAACAATAATGTTGTTTTTATGGTTCTAAAAAAAACCCAAAATAAGATAATCTTAATTTTGAGTTTTAACACGTTCTTCATTGAACCAAATTAGAGTAATTCGCGACAACTTCACTGCCATAAGCTTGCAAGCCAAACTCTAGACAATGTTTAAGGAATTTAGCATCTTATTCTATATAATTGATAGGTAGTTGTAAGTTCAGATATTTAATTTAAAATCAGGCACCGCAAATGCTTATTATGGAGTGGCCTTCTCAACTCAGTTTGCTCCATTTACTACATCAAAATTTGGACTAAACCATGTTAAGGGACCTAAAGTTATATTTCATTAATTTGATTGATAGATGACTATGGGTTAAGATATTTAATTTTAGAAAAATATAAAACTATAAATAAACATAAATACCCTTAAAATGGTTATAAAAGGAGGTGATATATAACTGAAAATTATAGCATTAACCTTTCTTATTGAGTTAGATATGGTCTCAATCAATTAAAATTATTTATATTACTCTTTTTCTCCGTATCATAATTTTTATAAGTGATTTTTCACTCTTTTTCACGTCATTTTTTAGACCTAATGACATTTTTATTTTCGAACTTTTCTAAAAAATGTTTTAACCCTTTTTTTATTTTTTTATTATCGTGCTTCTCATTTTTTTGTCAAACTCAACCAAACGAAAAAAATAACATAATTTTAGTATATTTTTATATATTTTTACAATTTTTAAATACTTTTTGTGTAAATGATAAAATAATTTATGTCAGCATTAGTAAAAAAATAAAAAATGTTGGTGCTGACTAAACGAATCCATTACTTTTTTCGTTAATTTATTTAATTTGAAAATTAAAGTTTAGAACCCAGAAAGTGGTGCGAAAAAGCGAATAATGTTCATCTTAGAAAACTCGAGTTCATTTATTTTATCTGTAAAGTGGGTATATTATTAAAATTTAAAAATATATAAACAGATATTACCTTATAATTATTATTAAACTATTTAAAAACAATAAAGATCATGAGTCAAAAAGATGTGAAAAAAGTTTGAAAGCTATAATAATTTCTGAAAACGTTTAAGGGTCAAAATAATCATTAAATTCAATTTTTATATGTACTCATGGACCTGAAAAACTATTTTAACAAGTTCTGGGCTTTGTTTAGATTAAAAAAAGGGGGGGGGGAACCATTGAATGTAAAACATGAATGTGCATCAACATTGCAACCTAATTAAAGTAACGAAAAATTAAATTGTTAATAAATAGTACAAAAAATATTTGATATGAGAATTTAAATTATTTAGAATAGTAGTCTCTTATTTGTAATCTTGTTGATCTTCTCTGCTCTGGACATTCGGTTCAAATTTGGATACGCGGTTTGCGCTAGTGAAGAGTTTCTCACGGTGCTCAGCTCTGATTTGCCTTTTTTCGGTGGTCTATCAATGGCTTCATCCCCTTTTGTGGTTCGTTTTGCCGATGCATCCATGTTTCATATCTATTTTTCGATCGAGTATTTGGATGAGTTTTATAACATTTTCATGTATGGTTCATGTCTGATATAAAGTGGCTAGTTTTAGGAGAATGTCCAAATTATGTATTTAGTTTACAACGATAGTTTGTAAATCCTTATTGTAATTTTAAATACTTTCTCGTTAATAAAACTAGTGGCTTTTTTTCAACAAAAAAAATAGTATTGTCTCTTACTCCTTTGGTACATTCTGCTTTTAACCTCAATGTTTGTGATATCTGCACTATAATCAAACATATATGTTCAAAACTATCGAAAGCACGTAACATGTAAACTCTACTTCAACTTAACTGTAAGGAAACCTTTGGAACTTTAACCCTCTATGTACACTGATAATAGATTAGAGGGGCAAACGGGTCATTTAGTACTGGTCATTTCGGTTCAGGTTGCTTTCAGTTCAGGTTCGATTCGAGTCATATCGGATTTGAATCAAATTTAGATCGGGTCTGTGATATTTCGGGTTGGGTTGGATATCAGGTCGGGTCAATATCGGATCGGTTAATTTTTGGGTTGGATCAATATCTGGTTGGTTGACTTTTCGGTTGGAGTCAATATCAGATCGTATGACTTTTTGGTTCGGGTTAATATCGGATCGGTCGATTTTCGGGTCAGGTCACTATCGGATCGGTTGATTTTTCGGGTCGAATCAATATCGGATCGATTGAATTTTCGAGTCGGGTTAACATCGGATCAATTGATTTTTTGGGTCAGGTCAATCTTTAGATGTTCGGGACAATTCGAGTTGAGTTGGGTATTTGTCCAAAGTGTATATATAATTATTGATATATTTTTGTAAACCATGTGTTTTTTGTCAATCTTATCACTTAGGCTCAATTTCAACTCTTAATTGTTTAATATTTCGAATTCAAACAACATTAAGGGATAGCAATTTGATCCAATTGACACTATAAGGCGTGTTAGAATTTATAACTTGAATTCCGTAATGTGACTATTATCGAGTTTTAACTAACTATTTTCTATTTTTAAATAAAATTTTATATTAATTCTACCAAATTAATTTAACAGAATTAGAATTTGACTATGTAAAAATTATTTAATAAAAAAATAATTTTATCATATTTATTTATTTACTTATGAATAAAACTAATTTAAATATATTTTAATTGTTAGACATTTAATTAGGTATTCGAATTTTTTATTTGGTTATTAATTAATATTATAAATTAAATAAATGACCAAATCAAATATATATATATATATATATATATATATAACTATAACTATAAAAGTTGGCGTGAATATACATATTTATTAAAGGTAAAACTTTGATACACAAGTTGTATAAAATTAATTTTACACAAGCCTGTGTATTTATACTATAAAAATCCAAATCCTAAATTTCTAACTCTAACCCTAAAAAACTAAACCACACACTCTAAACCCTAAATTCTAAACCCTACAACCTAAACTCCTAAACCTTAAGCCCTAAACTAAAACCCTAACCCCTAAAACTAAAAGGCACGTGAATATACATATTTATTAAAGGTAAAACTTTGATACACAAGTTGTATAAAATTAATTTTACACAAGCCTGTGTATTTATACTATAAAAATCCAAATCCTAAATTTCTAACTCTAACCCTAAAAAACTAAACCACACACTCTAAACCCTAAATTCTAAACCCTACAACTTAAACTCCTAAACCTTAAGCCCTAAACTAAAACCCTAACCCCTAAAACTAAAGTTTACACGGCCCGTGTATCAAAGTTTTTTCCATTTATTAAATCTAAAGTTAGATTTCAACTTTCTCACTCCAACTTTATATATATATATTTATTTATTTTATTAAAGATATATATGATGTACTTTATCTTTAAATTAATATATTTTTATTTTAATTAGAATAGTACTTCTAAATCCTAATTAATTTAAATAAATTAAATAAAAGACCAAATCAAATAAACAATTATATATATATATATGAAAAAGTTGGAAGTTAGATTCAACTTTTTACTCCAATATCTATATATATATATATATATTATTTTATTAAAAATATATATGATTTACTTTAATTTTAAATTGATATATTTTTGCTTTAATTAGAATAGTACCCCTAAGTAGTTCAAATGTCTTTCTCTCTCTATATAAATAGATATGTTTAGTTTTATTGTTTTACGTCCTAAAAAATTCTTACAAATCTTGAGGCATGTACTAAAGTAGAGAGAAATTTTTTGGAATTATTAATATTTTCAATAAGAGAATTTCTTGCAAAATAATCATTGTAGTTATTTAAAATTTTCAATAATATCTTTTGGTTTGAATCGTAAATCTAGAAGAAGTTCGGGTCGTGCAGAACAATTCGAAGACTTGCCAGGTGATTTGTGTGAAGGTATCAAATTCTTAAATGCACATGTATTAGATGATTGATTATATTTATAGTATTACATGTCATGTTTGATCTTTTAAAAATATTTTTTAAAAGCTTTCACAATGTCTTTTCTAATTTTTTTAAACCAAGACTAACACTATTTATTTTAGAGAAAAATACAAATATATTAAATCATGTTCTCAAATATTTAGAAATATTTGTTAAAGTTACTTCACGACTATATGATAATCTATTGATTTTTAACTTGTGTTAAATTCTTTGTGTTATCTTAAGTTCTTGTAATTAGATCTATTTATAATTTGGTTTGTGTTCTTTGTTTTGACATCCATAGAATTAAATGCTAATGCAAACGAAGATCAAGTTGATACTAGCAACGTTTTAGTACCGAAATCACAATATGTTTCAAAGAGACGGAGTAAGGTTTGAAAACATTTTTCATGTATTGACTTGACACAAACTAAGGATGAAAAAGAGAAGGCACTTTGTAAGTATTGCAAAATTGTTTCATTTGTATGTAACTCACATTATGAAATCTCTAATATGTAAAACATATTGAAAAATGTAAACACTATATTGCATATAAGGATAGTTTGGAAGTAAATGAAGAAGAACTAGAAAATCACGTTTACGACCACAAGGTTTACAGAGAATTGATAGGTAAGGCAATTACAAAGTATGGTTATGCTTTTTCTTGGATTGAAGATGAAGGTAACAGAAAAATTCATGCATATTTGAACGGTCAAGTTAAAAATATATGTAAAAATACAGCAAAAGCTAATTGTTTGAAATTGCATAGAAATTTAAAAATGACATAAAAGAAACTCTTTATAATGTATCTGGTCGTATTTCTTTGACATGTGATATGTGGATTTCTTGTCAAACTGAGGGATATTTGTGTTTGACTGCTCATTATGTAGATGCTAATTGGAAGTTAAATAGTAGAATTTTGAATTTCTGACACATTGATTCACCGCACACTAGACATACCATATATAGTGTTGTTCTAGATTTGCTTTAGAAATGGGGTATTGACTATGAGATTTTTCTATCACATTGGATAATGCTTCTAGTAATGATAAAATGCAAGACAATTTAAAGGAAAAATTTAATGCTCGAAGGGCTTTATTATGTAAAGGGGATTACTTTCATGTTCGATGTGTTGCATGTGTGTTGAATCTAATTGTTAAAGATGGACTTAAGGTCATTGAACATATTGTTGTCAATATAAGAGAATGCGTGAAGTACATTAAATGATCAGAATAAAGAAAAAATACTTTTCGACGTAGTGTGAAATTATCTAAGGTAGAAAAAACTAAAGTGTTGTGGTTTGAAGTTCCTACAATATGGAACTCTACATATATGATGCTTGATAGAGTTATTCTATATCGTGAAGCTTTTAAGCAAATGGTTGTTTTAGATTCTTCATTTTTATCGTTGTCTAAACACCGAAGAGTGGGAAATGCTTGAAAAAATTCGAGATATTTTAGAACCATTCTTTGATATAACTAAATTATTTTCAGGAAGTGATTATCCTACTGCAAATTTATACTTTGTGAATGTTTGAAAAATTTTATGCTTTTGAAAGAGTTGACAAAAGACAATGATGTGATTTTAAAAAACATGGCAATTGAAATAAAAAAGTTTGATAAGTATTGGTTCAACTCGGGTGAGGATAACTATGACACATTATTTACCTTTGCAGTAATTCTTGATCCTCGTTTTAAGTTATTTTTTTAAATATTGTTACGAAAAATTATTTGAGGATGAAACAAAAGTTGTTATAAAGATTTGTTATGTCAAAGCTAAGCTAGGGAAGCTTCTTAAAGAGTATGATCTAGAAACACATGCCCTACATGAAACATCATTAGACTCAAGCTCAAACTCTAATACCGAGATCTCGTCTGGAAACCAGAAGCGCAAATTCAATCTTTGTGCAGTAAGTTTAATATTTTTAAATATTTTATTATTTTCATATTTTTTGGTTTCTATTTGTTTATTTGCCTGTTTATTTTCTACTCCATCTTTTATATTTTTCTAGGACTATGACAAGGAAGAAACCATACTTTTGGATTATTCGAAGACACATTTGAATGTTTACTTAGAAGATCTTAAAATGGATAGGAAAATAGAACTTGACATGCTTAATTTTTGGAAACAGAATGAACAACGGTATGAAAGGCTTTCTTATCTTGCTAGAGATATTTTGACTGTGCCCCTCACCACTGTTGCTTCAGAATCAACTTTTAGCATTGAAGATCGAATTTTGAATAAGTGGAGAAGTTCTTATATCCCTGAAAAATGTCGAGGCTTTAATAACAACTCGTAGTTGGTTGTAAGGTTATGAATGTAATTTTTTTATGATCTCTTAAATTTATTTTAAATTTCCTATAAAAAATCTTGTTTACTACACAATCTTCTTGCACTGCTAGTCTATTGCATTTTTTTTACTTTAACTTTAAAAATTACATTTGCTTAATTTTTTTATAATACATTTACTTAATTTCTTATTTCACTAGTAAACAAAGTAATAGTTTCTTGTTATTGTTTATGTAGCTATGAAAGATGATGAGTTTCTTGGCTCTAATGTGGATTGGACTACAACAAAATTCAACAATTGATGCATTCATTATTTATGTTTATTTTGAGATCACTTTATTGATTTTTTAAGTTTTATTTAAAAACTCAATATAATTGAGTTTGATATGTTAGGGTAGTCTTTATTGATTTTTTTAATTTAGTTTGTAGCAAATATTACTATTATTAGTTTGATAATCATCACGTTTAACTCCTTATGGAGTACAAGATTTTGGCCAAAGAAAAAGCACCTTATGTTAACGAGATTGTTGTCGATTATATTTGGATTCCATTACAGTTCAAGGAGGGTTTTTCGATATCTGTCCACATAAGTAATTTTAATCATATTTGAATTATTTGCCTTAGTTTTTGATTAATTTATATTAGCTTACATATTTTAAGTTGTAATCATGGTTGGATTCTGGACGGATAATTGGAATAAAAGAGAGTTTAGTTTTTTTTATAGTTTATATCCTTTTATGGTCTACGTTTGGGATTCATGGTTTTCCTTCTCAATAATGTCGTCTTCAAGGTTCAAATTTAGATTCTCTCTTTAAAAGTACAATGTGCCTTGCCAATACACCCAATCCTTGTTGGTGAGATAAAAATAATGTTTTCTGATTTATTTTTTAATAATAAATTTTAATATTATTTTTGTTAAAAATAGACATAATAGTGAAATATCACTTTTGAATGAGAATTCATTATTTGAGACTTGTGTTTTGGATCAGATAAATCGGTTCGGGTCTCGGGTCATGTTTGTCAGGTCTATAATATATATATATATATATATATATATATATATATGGTTAAGATCCACTTACGCTACGTAAAACTTAACTAGTTTTATACTAATTTATGGCCATTAGATAACTCCTTACTTTTTTTCCAAAGTGATAATCTTCACATATCCTACTTCTAATATGGATTAGTGTAAAACTAATTGAGTTTTACATAGTGTAACTGGACCTCATCCCATATATATATATATAACTCACAGTTTTATACATTTTTTGGACCGTATGATGAGTGAAATGAATGACTAAGATTAGCTCCTTACTTTTTTTTCTTAGTGATAATCTTCACATAACCCACCGTTAATCTCAACCATTCATTTCATCCATCCAACGATCCAAAAAACATGTAAAACTTAAAAACTCTTACATTGTATAACTGGATCCTATATATATATATGAGATAGGATCCAGTTATACAATGTAAAAGCTCTTTAAGTTTTACACGATTTTTAGATCGTTTGATGGGTAAAACGGATGACTGAGATTAACAATAAAATATGTGAAGATTATTACTTGAGAAAAAAATAAGGAATTAATTTCAACAATCCATTTCTTCTCTCAATAATTTAAAAAACGTGTAAAACTCTATCACTGATTCCCTCTCTCCATTTTCAAGACGAAAAAGAAACACATGGAAACGAAAAGGAGAATTCTCAGTGAAGTTTCCTTCTCCTTTTGCCTTTTTCCTTTTTACATATCATATCATATCACCATGCAATTCCAAACAACTTTATATCATCTAACCCAAGAAAATCAGAAAAATAAGAGTGAAGCAGCCATGGTCCCCAACAAACTTTATCACACAAGAGATCGAATACGTTAATGTTACGAAAGACTCTTGAGACAGCGACTTCTCAATAATATCCCATTATTACTCTTCTTTATCAAGGAAAAGCTTTGCATGCACTTCCAATCATGAATATCAAAGGAAAAAGCTTGTTTTATATGTTACCACTTACCTTGTCTTTAACTTTACGATCCGTATACGTCGTCGATCGGTTGCTTGCGGTTAACCTCACCACACCAGATGTTGACATCGGATCGTCACGGCTGGGGTCGGAGCGCGTAGCCTACAAGATTTGACTCGAATCCCTTCTTGTTCGTCTTCTTCACGCCGTCCGGTTATTTGAAGCCACGAAATGATGGCTTTACGTGATGAATTGTCTAAGGCAAACTTGTTGTTTTCATCAGAGCTTGAAACACACCCAAGCTGAAGTTGTAGGCGGCTGCAACATGTAGGGTCCGTGTGTATATTAAGGTGAGATTCAAAGTGAGGAAATTACGTGAATCTTATCATTGTAACAATTAATTTCGATTTTATTGCTTTTTATTCTAATCGAAAATCATACAATTAATTTATATATATCCAACGTAATTATTGATTTTTAATTCAATGCACCTCTATCTTCGTCTAAGGGAGGATTGCAGCGATCTTGCCCCTAAAATGATAAATATATATAATTTAATTCCTTTAAATTTTAGACTGAAATTGTAATCTGACCAATAAATGATACAAATTCAATTTAATATTTTATAATTATAAATTAAATTAATAATAAATTTATATTTTAACTATTTAAAAATTTATAATTTACTCATGATAACAAAAAGTTCGTTGAATTCGTTTCCGATCTCTATACTAGTAAAAAAGTGGATTCAACCTTGTTTTTAACTTTAGATGATTTGCTACTTAATAATATCACACCTACTTTTCCAAAAAGAAAGCGAAAATCATGATAAAAAAGTAGAAGGAATAAAGCGAAAATTTTTAAAATATATATATGGGTAAATAAGTAAGGAAAATTTAGAGAAAATGGTAAAAATTAAAAAATAGGGAATATTAAACCCAAAAATTATTTAGGAATATATGATGATTTGAACAATAAACACCAAAGTCTTCCATAGCTGGTGACTTTGCTCTAAGTTTTTTCTTAAATCAGAGACTAAAGTGAAAATAATTAAAATTTTCAGAAATCGAAGGCTCAGCGAGTAATTTTATCCTTGTAATAATCTTAAATGAAGAATGTTTTCTCTCCTTTTTAATTACATCAATTTAGCCCATTTAGAATTTCAAAAACTACAATCTTGCCCCTCTTTTTTAATTTTATCGATTTAGCTTTCAAACTTTTGAATTACATCAATCTCACCCTTCGACAATCATCGACAAACAAAATATTATCGTCAGTCGTCCTTTGCCATGTTAGACGCTTTGTTGTTAAATAATTAATGTCTGAGTTAACATGTTCATATATCATTTTCTTTAATAGATTAATGTCATCCAAGAAAATGATGATAGGTCAATTTTGATAACGTAACAATACAGTTGATGTAGATTTTTTTTTAAATATATAATTTAAAATAAATAATTCTAAAACTCTTTATTCGTACCATTACATCATCAAAATTGACATGTCATTATTGACATAACAAGACAATTTGCAATTACGACTGATGTGGAAGTATATATTGGCCGTATACGCAAAACTTAACGCATCTGTTAGTCAACGACAATCAAAGGGCGAGATTGATATAATTCAAGAGTTTGAGGACTAAATTGATGAAATTAAAAAAAGACAACATTGATGATTTTAGAAGATTGTGACGGTTATATTGATGTAATTAAAAATGAGAGACAACATTGCTGATTTAGAATTACTATAGAAGTAAAATTATTCCTAAGCCAAAATTGAAGCATTAAATAAATGGTGTGTAAAAGATAGTTAATAATGTAATCAAATAAAGGTTGAAATATAAAATAAGACTCGTCAATTTGATTAGTTTGAATTTTTTTTATTCGACTCGATTGAATGCTCACTTTTAGTGCCGCGTGTCATGTCATAACACCGTTAACTACTTAACAATTAAGGTGTTGTGTCTCATGTCATAACATTATCATTAATTATTCAACAGCGAAGTGACGAAAACATGTAAAATTAGAAAATTCAGTGATTAGACAAAAATATTTTAGTTTTAATGACCAAAACAAGAATGAAAAAAATTAAGCGAAGAAATTTGTAAATTTACCCACATTTACAAGAGACGAACAATAAGTGGGATTTTCTGCCTTCTTTGCCAACCAGTAAGAGGACATGAGCTTAATTAAATTAGATTAAATAAAATTACCCACTTTTTTCTTTTTTGCTCTCTTTTTGAACAAAATTCTTGTCTCTATGTACATCACAAAAGCAAAAAACTAAAATTCGAGAGGCAACGAGACATGGTCTCGATTAACAGCGCGTGATCATCACCGCCAAAAGAGTGTCTCAGCGTGGGCATTTACTTCTACAGTCTCACCAATGAAATCGGTTAAAATCATCTACCGCCGGGTGTATGTCTTTGAGTAAACCCACAACTTGCTGCATCGTCGGTCTTTTCTCAGCCGACTCCGCCGTACACAAGTACCCGACTCGGAGGCTCTCCACCATCTCGGCCTCCGAGTCTCCGCCGAGTCTTAACCTCGTGTCAAGCGCAGCAATCCCATTCCTTTCCTTCACCAACCTCCTCACCCACTTCACATTCTCCTCCGTCCCTTGCTTCCCAGTCAAAAGCTCCAACAAAACAACACCGAAGCAATAAACATCAAATTCAACATCGTTTTCACCCTTTTTATCCCTCTCTTTTTTAGACCCAATGTTCCTTATCCCGAAATCGGATATCCGAGGTTCCAGATTGTCGGATAGCAGAACATTCGAAGCCACGAGATGGCCATGGCTGGACCCTACATGATGCAGGTAAGCCAACCCACGCGCAACCCCGACCGCGATGCGGTGGCGCTTCTGCCAGTTCGTTTTCTCCGGCGAAGAAGTATGGGACCCGATTCCGTTGTGAGTAATATCCCAAGTGTCGGTGCTCCAATCCTCCACGTTGGGCGCCCCCGTCGGCAGTTCGTGTAACCACCGGTGTAAATCCCCGTTTGCCATAAATTCATACAACACAAGCTTCTCCTTACCTAAAAACAAAATCCCCAAAAAAAGTTTAAAATTTATAATTAACGTGAAAGCTGAAAATGTGTATGCATGGATGAAAGTAAAAAGAAGCGCCAAAATTCACGAATTCCGAAACAAGAAATGATGAAAGTCGTCGCAAAACTCACGAACAGCTAATTGATGTTTCAATGTTTTCAAACAAACCCGTGAGACTATTTAATTCATGTAATAATTAGAGTTTACCTGCAATACAGTAACCGGAGAGAGGTAATAGGTTAGGGTGTTTAAGCCTAGAAAGATCTTCAAACACGGCTACGGCTTCATCGCGATCAACGTCTCTGGCGTGTCCTAAAACCTTGATCGCCACGTGGAGGTCACCCGGGAGGACGGCTCTGTAAAGGGGTCCGCACCGTCCCTCTGCCAGTACGGACTCCTTGCCGAAATGAGACGTGGCGGCGATCAGGTCCTTGAAGGTGAAGCTCATCAGCGGCTTCGACGACATGATGACCGGTGCTGACGTCGGTTGTTTGATGTCCGCGACCCAGGATGAACCCGATTCTGTCTCGAAAGAGAACGGCCCGGATTTCTCGATCTTGAAATTCGGTTGAACCGGGTTGGATATGGCCCATTTGTTTTTTCTCCTTGCCAGCTTGTTTCTTCTGTATGTGAAAAAGATGCAGAACGCAAGGGAAGCAAGTAGAAACCCAGATGAACACGATAAACCAATGACCAAAGCTTTTCCTTTTGATTTGGGTTTATGTTTTTGGAAGATTTTTTGATTTGGGGTCAAGGAATGGGGCTTAATGTGATTGTTTGGTGCTTTTTTGGAAGGATTGAAAACGAAATTTCCAGCATGAACAAAAGCAGATTTGCCAAATCTTTGGAACTTGTCAAACCCAACTGAACCGTTGAAGTTGTTGAGCGAAATGTTGAGAAACTTCAAGCTATTGAGTAAAGGGAAATCGGAAGGGAAAGTACCATTCATGGAGTTGTTTGATACATCCAAGTAATTCAATGAATCAAGAGTTGAAATAGGCTTAACACTGCCCGAAATCTCGCAACTCGAAATATCCAGATGCTGGAGTTTTGTAAGGTTGGTGAATCCATAAGGAAGAACACCAAGAACATTGTAGGAAATATCAAGAGATTCAAGTTTGGGAAATCCAGAGAGTTTAACCATGTTGGTGAACCTGTTAGTCGAAAGGTTCAGCACTCGAACCGATGAAAACGAGCCAATTCCCGAGGTGGGTTCGAACCCGATTGTTCCTCCGAACTTATTTTTCGACAGATTGACAACGACGAGTGCGGGCATAGACCAGAACCAACCCGGAACAGAGCCTTGAAGAGAATTGCCGGAGAGATCAATGGTGCGCAAGTGTGAAAGGTTCCTGAGAAACTTCCATGAAACGGTGCCGGTTAAATCCTTTGAAGAGAAATTCAATACCTTTATCGGGGGATACGAGCAGTTGGCGTTGTGGGATTTCAGCCAAGAGATGTTGAAACCAGAGACCGATTTAAAAGCTTGGGAAACCAGTCCGTGGTCTGTACTATTGCATGTTGATTGTGCTGCTACCAACAGGGAAAAGAGAAGCACAAATCTCGCCAGAACTTCCATTTCTTCACTTCAGGCGCCTATTTTTTCTGCAGTTTTGAGCATTTCGACGCTCGGACAGAAAGAAGAAGAGTGAAGAAATATATGAAGAGAGAGTGTTGCGTTTACCCTTATCTTTACGGTTTTGAGGTAGGGGACCCTGAATAGTTAGTGAGGTACGATTGTTGGGGGAAGTTAACGGCAGTGGGGTATAAAAATGATGGAGCAGTTAACGGTGTCAATTGTGTTCGACTGTTCACGGGGTTGACTATTGTCACGGCCCAAACTTTTTGGTCCGAGACAGTTGTGCAAGGATCCGCTCAAAGGGTTCAAAGCGGATCATCGGACTTGCCAAGACCACCAGACTTGACCCAACACTTGGAGAATGCTAGAGAGCCCGATCACACTAGCTCTTCGGAAATGGCAAGAGACAAGAAGTCAAACGAGGAATCTTGCCATATCGGGTGTGATCAACTAACTGAGGAAAGAAACCTACTAATCGATGTAATTAGGTAAGATTTGATATTATTTCCTAGATTAAAGATTCTTGTAAGGATTTGGGCTAATCCTGGCCATCCATGTAAATCGATCCGGACCATTGATTGAGTGGGAGCTCAACTATAAATAGAGAGCCTCTCACTCTCATTTGTATCATCCAATCATCCAATTCCATTCATTCTCTCATTTGAGAAGAATAATAAGACTCTGAGGCATTTACTATAGTTCTCCTCTTGTTCTTTCAATTGTCTTCGTTTCCAAAGCTCTTTGAGCTAGTTGTCTCTCGAGTGGCCAAGAGTAGCCACCATAGTGCTTAAAGCGCTTTCGCATCCATCGAAGCCTGGAGGGCTTGTCCGAGCCGTTGCCGAGCAGGAGTACTCGCAAGGCTGGTTGAAGGCTTACTTAGGCGCGGGAATCGACCGATTAGCGTCAAGGTCGTCTAAGGCCGCACGGATCACTAGGGTTGAGCCCTAGCCCCGTGACAAGTGGTATCAGAGCGAGACGAAGGGGCTTGCGTTCGAGCCTACTTGGTGTTGCAGTCAAGTTAGGCGAGAATTTGCAGTCGAGCTAGTCAAAGTGAGCAAGCTAGTTCGTGGCAAAGAAGTGATCGAGATGGCATCAAAATGGAAGACCTTGAACGAGGTAAGACAAAGAGATTACGTTTCTACTCAGACGTTTGATTCTTTCAAGAAGGAATACGACGTCATGAGCGAGATGTTGAACAACCAAGATTTCTCCCTCAAAGAAACTATGGAGTCCATGAAGGAGATCCAAGGTGTCTTGGAGTCCCGCCTTGAAAGATTAGAGTCCATGAAGGACAGGTTCAAGGACGAGACGCGGCGAGTTCGCAACGAGGTAGAGATAGTTCGACAGAGTAATGCTTGTGAAGCCGAGGTGAAGGCTTTGCGGATCGAGGTGAATGAGCTCAAGGAAGAGCTACTCAGTTCCAAGAGTGCAATGAGTGAATGTGGTGCGCTTGCCACCATCTTAGAGGGACTTAGGCCTGGGGCGAAACTTGCATTGGAGCAAGGAGGTGCCCAGATTCGGGAGGCCAATGATGCGGCCGAGTTGCTGACCGAGCCTGCGGGAGACAAGCCAGTCAGTGCCGAGACGTCCAATCCCACAACGAGTGACTGTGGGAATGGCGAGGCTAAGTCCGTGCCAAAGAAGAAGGCGAGCAGGAAGATGAAGTGCTACTTCTGCGATGGCCCACATGTGATAAGGAGCTGTTCCGAGGAGAATCGCCTTGCTGCACTCATCAAGAGAGAAGATGAGCCAGAAGGGGGAGTAGCGCAACTTGGCGCAATTGCGAGTGTCAATAAGCCAAGGGAAATCCAGGGTGCGACTACGAGTGCCAAAGTAGTCAAGCCAAGGTCGAGCCACGGTGCGATAGCAAACGAGAAAGCCGTCAAGCCGAGGGTGAAGAAGAAGCAATTGAAGTGCTACCAGTGTAAGGGGCCTCACAAGTTGCGGAGATGCCCAGTTCGAGCCAAGGAGTCCAAGACGAGGGACAAGCCCGAGGGAAGCGAGGCTACAAAACTTGGTTCGAAGCCGTCTAGTTCTGCCAAGGCCAAGGGAGACCGAAAGCAGAAAAAGGTGAACATGTCCAGGGAGGCTAGGAGAGTGCTTACCGAGGATGTTCGGGGAAAGAACATCGCTTTTGAGACCAATGAAGCGTCGAATGGGGCCAAGCCGAGGGACATTGCAACCTTGGAGACACCACCCATGGGCAAGGTGGGGAACGAGCGAAGGACTTCGGGGAAGAAGTACCGACGTAAGAAGAAGCACCGAACTTCGAGGAAGAAGGGTCGATGCAAGAAGAGTGCACCAAACTTCAAGTCAGAGGGGCGAGTGCAACGAGGGGCAACAGACCTTAGGCAAAAGGTGCCGATGCGTGCAAAGAACTTCAATGAGGGGAGGTTTGATGCAAAGGGGGGCCAGACTTCGTAGAGACAGAAGGGCTGACCCATTTTAGAGTAAATGCAACCGAGAGAAAGGTACATCTCAAACACAACTCTAGTGTTTTTGAGTTTGATTTGCCGAGTTTGATGAGCATAGGTCGAGTTGGACCTAACCATCGGAGCGGGGGAGACAAAGCTTGGAAGGGACCTTTCAGAGTTCTAAGGAGCCAAACTGATGGGCTGACGAGTCTGAGAGTTCGTCCGGTGTTCAATGTGGTGACACCCAAGACTTTGCCGCGGGATCAAGGCAAATCAAGGCTTGTAGGAGAAAGCTCATACAACGGCGATGTATCCGAAGGCGTCATAGCACGCGACATCACTTGGCGGGAAGAGTCGGAGCGAGCAGTCCTTATGGGGGGACATGAGCAAGCCGAGACGTCGAGAAGCCACCAAGACTATGTGAGTAATGGTGCAGAGGATCGAGGAATTCCATGGCGGCAGGAGCCGAGGCGAGCAGTTCATATGGGGGAACATCACCAAGTCGAGGCGACAGGTAGAAGCATCCAAGGAAGTCCTACCCAGGATCGTTCTAGTGCAGCGACGAGGGCGTCGCCAAGTTCAGTGGGGGAGAATGTCACGGCCCAAACCTTTTGGTCCGAGACAGTTGCACAAGGATCCGCCCAAGGGGTTCAAAGCGGATCATCGAACTTGCCAAGACCACCAGACTTGGCCCAACACTTGGAGAATGCTAGAGAGCTCGATCACACTAGCTCTTCGGAAATGGCAAGAGACAAGAAGTCAAACGAGGAATCTTGCCATATCGGGTGTGATCAACTAACTGAGGAAAGAAACCTACTAATTGATGTAATTAGGTAATATTTGATATTCTTTCCTAGATTAGAGATTCTTGTAAGGATTTGGGCTAATCCTGGCCATCCATGTAAATCGATCCGGACCATTGATTGAGTGAGAGCTCAACTATAAATAGAGAGCCTCCCACTCTCATTTGTATCATCCAATCATCCAATTCCATTCATTCTCTCATTTGAGAAGAATAATAAGACTCTGAGGCATTTACTCTAGTTCCCCTCTTGTTCTTTCAATTGTCTTCGTTTCCAAAGCTCTTTGAGCTAGTTGCCTCTCGAGTGGCCAAGAGTAGCCACCATAGTGCTTAAAGCGCTTCCGCATCCATCGAAGCCTGGAGGGCTTGTCCGAGCAGTTGCCGAGCAGGAGTACTCGCAAGGCTGGTTGAAGGCTTACTTAGGCGTGAGAATCGACCGATTAGCGTCAAGGGCGTCTAAGGCCGCACGGATCACTAGGGTTGAGCCATAGCCCCGTGACACTATGCATTGCCATTTTGTCCAACTCATAACTCTAACATGTATTGCTTGTGTTCATATGGATTTATTTTGACTTGTATACAATTTAAATTTATCGTCCCTCTCCAACTTCTGATTTTTTTTAAATATTCACTTTAATTAAACTCATATTTCTTTATTAATGACTTTCAAATATTATTTAGTAGACTTTTTTCGGTTATTATAGAATCATCTTTATTTCGCGAAATAAACTTTCATTCAAGCCATATCAGTTAATTTTTTTTCCAATACAATATCCAAGTAATTTCTTAATTTCTTGGTATTCCATTGCTAACTCGAAGACTTACAGAAGCTGATTGAGCACCACTTCTTGATAAAATTAGAGGTCGTATTACAAGTTGGTCGGGCAAGCAATTGAGTTTTGCAGGGAGGATGCATATACCGCCTAACTCAATTATAAGAAGATAAACTAAGTTTAGTCTAGATATTTTGGAAAGGGGAGGAAGTAAATGCAAATGGAGTTAGAGCTTGTTGGAAATGGATTTGTAGACCTATATTCAAATTTTAAATTTGTTTAAAGGAACTAACATCTCATCCTACCGTAGGAATAGTAAAAAAATTTGAAACCGGCGGGTTCCGACCCGATCCGATAGGGTCGAGTTTTTTTTTGAATTTTTAGTTTTTGGGTCATGACGGGTTTTAAAGAAGTTCGGGTCGGGTTTAGGGTTGAAATTCTCCAACCCGCCCCGCCCCGCCCCGATTTATTTATAAATATACTTTTTATATTTATTAAATTTTATATATTATATTTAATTTTTTTATTAATTTTTTTCGAGTCGGGTTTAATCAGGTATTTTATTAAAATTTTAGGGTCAGTTTGGGGTGGGGTTATACTTTTATTAATATCGGATTGGGTCAAAATTTTAAATTTTCGAGTTGAGTTCGGGTCAGCCAAAAAATAGCCCGACCCGTCCCGTTGCCATCTCTTACGAGATCAACTGATAGTTGATTAATTTATTAAAAAATATTTTAAAACACATAGATATGCACGTATATGATAAATATATATATATATAAAGAAAACTTGAAAAAGAGAGTATAAATATATGTGGAAAATATGAGTGAGATTCTATGTTTTGATCATGGGTTTGTAGAAGCATGCTCCACCATTTGCGTGTGTGTGTAACTTTCTTTAAGGGGGCCGTGGTCAAAGTATGGTGGTGTTGTTTCTTATTATGAGTGGGGAGACTGCAGCTGGATGCAAATGCTGGGTCTTTGTCTCAGAACGCAGAAAAAGGGTTCAAAGTTCAAATTCATAGTCAATACGGCAAAACAATGGTGCTTTAGATGAAAGCCTCACGCGTATGCTCCATATTTGGGTCACATTGATTCTATTTCAACATTCCATTTTGGACATATTTGGTTAAATCGTCAATTGCTCTTCTAACCAAAATAAGGGTCTTATTCCTCTGTCATTTTGTGTAGAAGTAGCATCCAAGCAAAGTCAGGCTTTCTCATACTTGTCTATTTCGTCACAAGCATTGTACGTCTATCTATGCATTTAATTATTTATTGAGAAGTTTATTTGGTCGGCGAAACTGTTCATCTTTGTTTTTTTATATTTTTTTAGGTCATGAGTTCTAGACTGACTAGCAACATCTCATTCCTTCCATAGAGTCTGTCTTTCCCTCCGCTCTAAGTAGAATTAGAATTATAATTTGCCAAAAAATATTTATATATGATTATAGTGCTTATTTATAAGTTTCAATAGTTTAATTATAATGATAGTGTAATTTGAAATTAATATAAAATGTAATTTAATTTTTAACGGGTTTGGTCTATTAAAATATTTAGATTTAATATGATAGTAAAAATGTTTTCTTACCAATTATTAGTTGCTCTAGCTGATGAAGTTTTAGATTCTTAAATAACGTTTAAAATTTGAATTTTAGTATTGTGAATGGAGCAAACTAGATTGGAAAGGATAAATTTTTTATCCATATGGTTATATGCCCAAATTGTGGAACACCAAGGATGGTTGACACGCCCTTTTAAGCTTCTTCTCCCAAATTCGATTATTTTTTTTCTCCTCACAGAGCCGGCTAATAGGGGAGCAGAGTGAGCGACCGCTTAAGGCCCCTAATTAGTCTAGGGCCCCTAAAAATAATTATTTTATTTTAAAATTTTATTTTTTTAATTTATTAAATAAATAAATTAATCTAATAAAAAATAATTGCCAACAATCAATTGGTCTAGTGAGATGAGGCACCACATCCCTTAAGCAAGGTCAGAGGTTTTAATCCTGATATTGTGAATGAAGCAGATAGGGTTGGGAGGGTCGCCCTCATAATGGTCTCTACAATACCCAATCTGAATTAATCAACCATTAAGTTGGATACTTGATACCAGTGGTTAAACAAAAACAAAATAAAAATTAATTATCTATCCTAACATTTAATTATTCTTTCTAAATCTTAAATTTTTTTTCCAAAATTTAATTATCTATCTACTCTTTCTCCAATGCAATATTCTTCAAAAAATATTTGTACTTACTATCAAAATCAAGCTTCATATCACACTCATTTCCCCACAATTCAATTACTTCAAATTTTCTTAACAAAACAATGCAAATAATATATTTGCCAAAATTTAATCATGTTTTTATGGTTTATTAATAAAATATTAAATTAATTATTCAAAATAATAGAATATACTTTCGTTTTATAAGAGCTTATTTTTTAGTTTTCGCATAGGGCCCCGAAAAATATCCGAGACAGCCCTGTCTCTTCACCATCGTCTTGATGATCAATGACTGTCCTGGTGGTATGCAGGGGGAAGGAACCGTTATTGTGCTCGTTCTAATATTTTTCAAGTCTTGTTGTATATGTTATCGGTCATGCTTGATTCATGTCCAGGTGGAACACTATTAATTATGTCTTTATTCTACTCAAATGGGGAGACCTTGGAGCTCTCACACGCACCATGTAAAGCTTAAAAGTTCTATACTTTTTTTGGACCGCTAGGTCATAGATGGTTGAGATTAATAATAAGAAATAAAAAGTTTTATACCTTTTTTAGACAGTAAACCATAGATGGTTGATATTAACAATAGAAAATGATAAGATTATCATAAAAAATAAGAAAATAATCTTAGTCATTTATTTAATCTCATTCAACGATTACAAAAATGTAAAAGTAATTGAGTCTTATACTGTGTAAAAAGATCTTTGTCAAAGCATCATTATATACTTTGTTTTGACAATAGCATCATTATATTCTATAGTTTGAATTTTGATTCTCTGAAATTTAAATCTCAAAATATTACAAATAATTAAATAGAAGTTAAATTTAATCAAATTTTGATGCTCGTATATCTCAATTCAATTCAATCAATAAACTCCAGTTAGTATGATGCTTCTTGGATGCACTTCATTTAGAGCCGGTAAACTTAACCCAAAACTCGAGATTCGAATAGATTTACCCGACTCGAGACCCTACATGGTGGTCTAAATTTGACCTGAATATGAACTAAAACTGAACTGAATCAAGATTGACCCGAATTTAGTTAAACCAAAAATCAACCCGAACCGAAATTAACCGAAACCGAAAACAATCAGAGCCAAACATCAACAAGAAACGAAAAAGAAACCCGAACCGAAAATCAACCCGAATTTAATTTCCTCAAATATGTATGTTTTATTCTCATTTTGTATTATATTACTAATTAACAACTACATTTAGTAATAGTTTAATGGTATAATATTATTTTTTTCTCCTTTAAAAAATCATCTTCATATATTGACTCAAATTGAAAGTCAGTCGATATGATGTTGACCCGACCAGAAAAGTCAACTGATTCGATATTGATCCGACCCAAAAATAACCGATCCGATATTGACTCAACTCGAAAATCAACTGATCATATATTAACCCGACATGATCCGAAATAACATAGACCCGAACTAAATCTGAATCAGAACCAATTCAACCCGAATCGAACCTAAACCAAAAATAACCCGATTCAAAGTGACCCGACCTGAACTGAACAATCCGATTGCCACCTTTAACTTCATTTAGCAATCAAATACTATTTAGCTTTACTACTCATTGATACTTGAAGAACATATTATTGAAAAAGAATGCAAGTAATTGAAACCACAATTAAAATATTAATTTTTATAAAGTATTTTTAAATATATATAATAAAAATATTAAATAATTAAGGTCGAATATATCAAATAATAAAAATCTAGCGAATTTTTGTGATGAAAGTAACACCCGTCTAATAATACTAAAACTTAATTTTTCAGTAATTTTCCTTAGATGTTATTTTAATCGAAATACTTAATTGTTTGATGTTAACCCATTTATTTATAAATAAAAATCTAACTTTTAATTGGTATAAAAGAATAATATTAATTAAGGGATAATCAACCTAGAATGATAAGTATACTTTAAGATGAATACAGTGTCTAATTCAATATTGCTAAGAAATTATTATATTATTTTTAATTAATATCACTAATATAATTATATAGTTGTTAGTAATTAATGGAGTAATGGATTGGCGAGGAACAAAAACCATTAATTTAGTTAGTAACATATTAACCTAGATAATAAACCAAACTAAATTATTATTTCGATTACATCATAATGGAATTTTGTTGGGTTGATTTTCTTCAACCGAATTGCTTGTCAAGAGGTGGAGAAGTCGATTTTTGAGTGTTGGTGTTGAAAGCAAAAGATAAAGAAAAGGACAAGAATTTAGAGTGGTTCGGCTTTCTAACCAAAACCTACATCCACTACCTTAACTTTCCCACTAAGGATTTCAACCAATTCACTAAGAATTCTTCCCCTTTTTTAGGCTTAGGAGGCAACCTTTTACAACACTCAAAGCTTGTACCCCAAAGCTTGAGTAAATCCTTTTTTACAAAGAAAAATTCTAATCAAACTGAAATCCTCTCTTCAAGATAGATGTTTGCACTCTTAAAGTACTCACCCAATCCTAAAACATTTGAGAATACATTGGCAATTAAACCTCACAAAATGTTGTCTATACAAAGAATGAGAATTTAAGCTCTAAGACAATTTTGGCATCATAATGTTGTTGACAATTGAATCATTAGTTGTTGCTGAAGCTTGAAGGGTCCTTAAATACTCTCAATTGAGTTTCTAGCCGTTGGAGCATGTTGGGATTGAATTGGAGCCGTTGGAGGCTTTATTTCCTGCAATAAATGCAGTTCTACAGCTTTCTGTATCGATACGCGTGTACCCGTATCGGTACAGCTACTAGCCGTTATGCACAATCTGGCTGCCCGTATCAAAACGCCTTGGGCCGTATCGGTACGCCTTAGTTTGTTTCGTTACGCCATGCAATTCAAATAGTCATTGAAGGTAGTTAAAATCTGGATCGGTACGCGTACAAGCGTATCAGTACGATCCTACCCGTATCGGTACGCTTAGGGGCGTATCGGTACAGTTTTTCGCTACTAAAAAATTAATGCAGCTCAAACCCTTATCTGTATCGATACGGGGTATACCGTATCGGTACAGGCAGTTTGAAATCTTTAATTTGGCTACTTTAAAACATTTCCAAAACCTCGCAAACACTTCTCAAACTTATTTTCAAGTTGTTTGGACTTAAAAACATTTTTGAAATCTTTTCAATTTAGTCCAAAACTATTTTTCAATTATTATATCAAAACATAAATCCTAACAATCTCCCCATTTTTTATATAATAAAATCAACTTGAAAAATTATTTTTGAGATTATCTCCCTTAGTAAAAATAAAATTTGAATAAGAGATTAAATGTTAAAAGTATTATAAGCTCCCATTATTCATTTGAAAAATCAATTTTTCAAAATATTCTCACCCTTTTTGTTATATCAAAAATGATTCAAACTTTAAAGACCAATAACAATGGAGAGTAAATTTTTTTGACAAAAAACAAGTTTTGTTTTAAAATTGGCTCACCTTTACTCAAGCATCATTTAAATGTTAGTCCAACAATTATGATAAACTAGTTGAATTAAAAAAAAAATCAAATAAAAATAAGTAAATTCAACTAATTTTTACCATACTTGAACTAAAGGTAGGATGTGAAGCCTTCATTCTTCAAGTGTTTTTCCTTTGTGTGTATAGAGCTTCCCCTCAATTTCATCACTTGTTGATCAAAGCTCCATCACACATACAAAAGACAATCATTTGATTTTTGGTAGCCAAATTGCTTTGGATCCATAGACATTAGTAGCACATAGTTTAGTCCCCTTAGGAATCTATTTTTCAATTCCATCATTTTTATGTGAAGTACTTAGTCCTTTTGGGACCCAAATACTTCTAAAACATTTTCCATTTACAAATCTAGGGGCACTAGATTGTCTCACATAAAAATTTGATTTTCCCAAATCATTTTTCTTTTGAAGTTCATTGGAAATCAAATCTTTTTCCTTCTTAAGATCATCTACTTCCTTTTGATGATCTTTTTCTAAACTTTGAAGCAAATTTTGTAAATTTAAAACTTTATGTTAAAAATCTTTGATTTTTGCTTCAAATTCTAAATTGGTTTTTAAAAGCAAATCATTTTCGATTTTCAATTTTGAAATCATCTTTTTATTTTTCGAAAATGAAGCCTTGAACTCAAAAACCAATTAGTCATAGGCTTCTTGTAACTCATCAAATGTTTATGAATTTGAAATTGAACAAAATGAGTTAGAAGTTGCCTCCCCCTCATTGAGGGCCATTAAACATAGGTTGGCTTCTTCATCGGTGGAGTCTTCATCACTTCATGTAGCCACATATGTTTTCTTTGATGATGATCCCTTCATGTTGAAGCGAGGGAACTTGTATTTGGTGTGCCTCATCTTCTTGCATTTTGAGCACTTGGGGGATCCACCATCTTATTCTTCTTCAATTCATGCTTAGATTCTTCTATGTTGCTCTTCATGAATCGAGAAAACTCCTTGAAGAGATAGGCCATCTCTTCATCCTCACTTGATTCTTCTTGGTTGCTTGTGGAGGATTTAAGAGCAATGATGTTGATATCAGCTCCTTGCTCTTTGATTTTCTTCTCATTCTCCATTTTTAAGGGTAGGGACATCATCTCATGGGTGAGAAGAAATCCTACGAGCTCTTTAAGCTTGAGCTTCTTCGAGTCTTTGACTTCAATGATAACCATCTTCTTGCTTTCCCATGATTCGGAAAGTGAATAAATCAACTTCCGAACAAGTTTGTCTTTCGAAATCTCTTCTCCAAGTCCTTTTAGCTTGTTGACGATCGTGGAGAACTGGTCGAACATACTCTTGATGTCTTCATATGGGTCCATCTTGAAGTTTTCATATTCGAGGTTGAGTAGACCAAGCTTTGTCTCCTTCACCTCATTTGTACATTCATGGATTACTTCAAGCTTGTCCTATAAGTCCTTGGCACTCTCACAAGAAGATACTTTGGCATACTCATCCAGGCCCAATGCACGAAATAGAATGTGCAAAGCTTTACAATTGAGATCCATCTTCTTGCGATCTTCCGCGCTCCATTTTGCCTTGCTTCGATTCGGCACAAACGATCCATCTTCAACTATGTCCCAAAGACGGTAGTCTTTACTTTTCATGAAGAATATCATTCTATGCTTCCAACAAGCATAGTGATCATCGTTGAAGAATGGCGGTTTGTCGATGGATAACGTCATGGAAACCGTTTGACTTGTTTGATGGTCGAGTTGGCCGGATCACCTCAATAGGATGTTAATTCTTCTCGATTGAGCCTCGCTCTGATACCAATTGTTGAGGTGATTAAGCTCAAATTTCTTCAACCGAATTGCTTGCCAAAAGGTGGAGAAGTTGATTTTTGGGTGTTGGTGGTGGAAGCAAAAGATAAAGAAAAAGATACAAGAATTTAGAGTGGTTCAGCTTTCTAACCAAAGCCTACATCCACTACCTTAGCTTCCCCACTAAAGATTTCAACCAATTCAATAGGAATTCTTCCCTTTTTCTAGGCTTAGGAAGAAACCTTTTACAACACTCAAAGCTTCTACCCCAAAGCTTGAGTAAATCCTCTTTTACAAAGAAATTTTTTTAAGCAAACTGAAATCCTCTCTTAAAGATAGATGTTTGCACTCTTAAAGCACTCACCCAATCCCAAAACACTTGAGTATACATTGACAATTAAAGCTCACAAGTGTTGTCTATACAAAGAATGAGAATTTAAGCTCTAAGACAATTTTGGCATCATAATGTTGTTGACAATTGAATCATTAGTTGTTGTTGAAGCTTGGAGGGTACTTAAATACTCCCAATTGAGTTTCTAGCCGTTGGAGACCGTTGGGATTGAATTGGAGCCGTTGAAGGCTTTATTTCTTGCAATAAATGCAGTTCTGCAGCTTTTTGTATCGGTGCTCGTGTACCTGTATCGGTACAGCTACTAGCCGTTATGCACAATATGGCTGCCCGTATCGAAACGCCTTGGGCCGTATAGGTACGCCTTGGTTCGTTTCGGTACGCCCTGCAATTCAAATAGCTGTTGGGAAATAGTCGTTAGGGGTAGTTGAAATCTGGATCGGTACGCGTACAAGCGTATCGGTACGATCCTACCTATATCGGTACGCCTAAGGGCGTATCGGTACGGTTTTTCGCTATTGGAAAATTACTGTAGCTCAAACCCTTATCTGTATCGATAAGGGGTATACCGTATCGGTACGGGCAGTTTGAAATCTTTAGTTTGGTTACTTTAAAACATTTAAGACATTTCCAAAACCTCTCAAAAACTTTTTAAACTTATTTTCAAGTTTTTGGACTTAAAAACATTTTTAAAATGTTTTCAATTTAGTCCAACACTAATTTTCAATTATTATATCAAAACATAAATCCTAATAAATTTTTACTTAGATAATGATGTAAGATTTTTTATTTTATGATCTGAAGTGTTTTTTTTTAAATAGAGATGTTGCTGCAATAATTCATAACTCGAGAAGTGTTAGGATCATCTAAAAGTTGTCAGAAAATATTGACGTCTTTGTATTTCTGGCTTGTCCCTTCTTCGTCTGCACTTTAACATTGAAATAATTTTGTCCAAAGTCGCTAACACTTTCTGGCATCTTTCTTAAAATCGTTTACACTCTTTTACGACTATTTAAACATCTCTATCTCACAAAAAAAAAAAAACCACCTTAAATCATAAAATAAAAAATTCGACATCATTATTAGGATAAAAGCCCGATAGCATCATGATCAGTAAATTAATGGGTTTTTTTGTTCATCACCACTCTATTATTCTATTAAGTTAATATTTGATCAAAGTGAAAAACTTTTTTAAGTATATCTATTTAAATTTTAAAACTTAAAATCTAAATTTTTAATTTTAAACTTTAAACTTTAAATCATAAACTCTAAATTCAAAACACCAATACTATAAGCCTCTAAACTAAATCACAACCCCTCAATTTAACACACTGGTAAAAAAAAACTTCACTACAAATGAATAGAATATTTTTTTAGTCACCAAGTGTTGAGTATATTAGTAAGGTACATTGCAATCTGAAAGAGAGGACATGAGTTCAAACCTTAATAATAACATTGTTGGAAGGGATAACCTCGCACCCTAAACATGTACCATACTAACATGCATATTACCAAAAAAAAAAATTAGTCCATTATTATTTTTTTATCTGAAGTTACCGATTTCACACACTCAAATATATTTGTTAATGTCTGGTTTCAGCAATCGTGCAACGTGCTTATTGGAATTACAACTCCAATATCCAATAATCAAAACCCTAGTTTTAAGAGTTGAAAGAATGTGTGAAAACTAATGATGAAGAATATTCGTTTTTTTTTTCAGAGAAGAGTAAAATTCCCTGTCCTTAATGAACCCCAACCACATCAATTTGCTCAAGCCATCATCTCCAAGTAGTGGAGAAATAAATAAATAATTATGATCACATAATATACATATGCGTGCATAAATGCAAGTGATTGCAGCGGCTCCACTACCATTATCTGCTACTTTTTGACGAACAAAAGCTAATCAACTTCCTCAATCAAATGAGAGAGAAACGTAATTCACTGTTGATTCAAAGACTTTGACCGAGAAAATTTCAAATGAAAATCTATTCCCAGCTTTTTCTCTAAGCACAAGATCCTCAATTTCTGTTTAACTTCTGCGTTAATTCAGTATGTTTATTCTTGAGTAGTTTTGAACATGACTTCAGAAAAAAAAAATAACCTAAAATGAATTAATTTAAATATGGGCGGAGCTACGGGAGGAAAATGGTTTGTGAAAAAAACTTTATATATATATACAAGGATAAGATCATCTTACACTATGTAAAATTTGGAATTTTTACAATTTTTTTGGACCGTTGGATGAAGATAAATGAATGGGTGAGATTAACAGTAGAAAATGTGAAAATTATCACTTGAAAAAAATAAGAAAATAATCTTAGTCATTTATTATCATCATCCAACGGTCTAAAAAGATGTAAAAGTAATTGAGTTTTACACAATGTAAGTGGATCTTAACCCATATATATATAAAGGAAAATTGACACTGATTAAACAATAATTGAGATCTTTTAAAGAAAATCGGTTACTCATCATTTGACTCAATTCGCTTTAATAAAATATGAGTTAACATCTAAAATTCTGACATTGGAATATAAATTTTCTAGCTTTGCACCAAAATTTAAATGCTTATAAGAAAAAAAATTAATTATGAGCTAGTGATCAAGAGCATGAGAAAAATAAAATGTTGTTGTTGTTGTGTTTTATAGATTTTAAGTCATATTTTACTTATTTTTTATTTAAAATTTCGCCCACCACACACATAATAACTAAACAAACATTAAAAAAAATTAACTTAAAGAACTCATTTTAATAAATTACACATGACCCCTAAATTTTTGAAACACCACAGTATTTATAACCCAATTAATTAATCATATCTCACCTGCCTCCTCACATGGTATTTGGCTGAATTACTCCCATCGTTTATATAGACAATGTATTCCTACTTCTTTCATAAGATAACAACTACTACAACCAGCAGTCTAGCACTATATACATGTACTTATATATACAGACATTTGAATTGTTTAGAGGGAAAGTTTGATGGTTGGATTGGATTCACCTAATCCACAAATTTCCAACACAACATTCCAAAAGGAATGACAACTAAGTTTGAGAAACCAAAATTTGTATTAATTCCTAACTAAAAGTTAAGAGACAGAATGTTAATAATCCCTTATTACATGCTTTATGTCCTATTTATATCTTGGAAATAAGATTATTTATGATAATAGAACTAGAGCTATTTGCCTACCTTTTCTTAATAATATGCCAGCTGAATTTTATTAGAAATCAAAAAGCGAAAACAATTCAAAAGAAATGAAATTGTAACAGAAAATAATAAAACACAATAATCTAAACAGAAAAATAAATTAAAAAACGAAATATCATACCAATAAAATACGTCCAGTCGACTGCAAAATAGGGATATAATGAAATACTAGAAAAATAAAAGCAATAAACAAAATTTTTTATCTTTATCCACCTAGTAATCCTTAACAGTTAAAATACATTTCTTTTATTGTACCTTGTTTGATCGTGATTAGTGAGTGACAGCCTAGTGAGACATTGGAAATCTGTGCAAATGAAGTTTTAATAGTTCGAGAAAATAAAGAATATTAAATTCTTAATTTATTGAATATAATAAAAAAAGAATATTTGATGCGTTGTAAATACATTATACGTATATAAACGGTATCAAGATATCGAACTTAACCTATTATATATATTTTGAACAAAAAAAATTATATATATATTAACTAATATGCTATAAAACTGGTGGTTATGAGCATTCCTGTTTTTTAATACCATGAAATTCTTAGGTTGAGTGAAAGCAGTTATTATATACTTACTGATCCAGTTTTGTCGATAAATAAAAAAATAAGGCAAAACCCTATCAAAGATGGAGAGGTTGTGATAGGAGTCATGGGGTTAGGGAATCTTTGTAAAAAAAAATCTTTGAATTGATTGTTTGCGGCTTCTAAGTAGGTATAGACACATGATTTCATTCGAGAGTGAATTATTAGGAAGCAATATTAGAAATATAGGAGTGTAAAATTATATTGTCAATAAAAAATATAAAGAAAATATTTAAATTGCTAAAAAATTTAAAATTTTTAGGGGTGTGATTGCCCCCTTCAGCACCCCGTCCATCTCTGGTTTTAAGTGGAAATCGAAGGTAGGATTGGTTGTTAAGTCAAATATTCAAGAATACAAATTCAATAGCCGATACATTTTGTCTGATAGGATGTGCAGCGTCATAGATCTTATATTTCTTTTTCGGTGTAAATTTAATGTCTCTCGTCTCTTTAATATACGATAACTTGCAAAAGAAGGATCACAAGGTCGATGCCATTTGCTGCATCATGCTGATTATGTTGTTTGATCCATTGTTTCGTTGATGACCTTTTTTGTATTGACATTTTTTTCTTTAGCTTTCGAGATATGCCTTCATTAGCTGTACTGTTTCTTAGCCTCTTTTAATAATAAATTTGCTCTTACTGAATAAAAGAATATCATAATATTATATTATTTTGTCATCTTTTACTATCTCATACCACTGTCATTATAATTTAGTCTTTAAAGAACTCTTATTTTAAGGAAAAAACTTTGTTATACAGGCGCCGTGTAAATTTTAGTTTATGCATGCCTTTTAGTTTTAGGGTTTAAGGTTTAGGGCTTAGGTTGTAGGGTTTAGAATTCAAGGTTAGTGTTTAGAATTTAGGGTTTAGAGTGTGGGGTTTAGTTTTTTAGGGTTAAGAATTTAGGATTTGAGTTTTTATAGTGTAAATACACAAGCTTGTGTAAAATTAATTTTACACAGCATGTGTATCAAAGTTTTACCCTTATTTTAATATTCAATTTTTAAAATACTTTTAGCTTATTAATGCTAAATATATTTTTTTCTTTGACGGTTTTCTTTAGATCTTATTTGGTTAAAAATATCAAACTGATAGATTTTATTTATAATGTTAAATCTTAATTTTAATTGATATATAATTGTAACATTAATTAAGTGTTAAAATAAAATTATTATTATTATAATTACAATTTATTGTTTATATGGTTTTTCTGAAAAATTTTACGATAAATGTCAGACATTGATATGCACTACAAATTTTATAAGGTAAAATTCACAAATGGTCAATAAACCATGTCAAAATAATTTTTTGAATGTTGAACTTTCAAAAGCTACATAATAAATTGTTCAAAATATAAAAGCTACATAATCAACATTAAATTTTGGATTTTGTTGCAAAAAGAATACCGCGTCATTAACCGTCATTAAAAGGGTGATATGGCATGCTAAATTAATGAGAAATATCTCATTTGACCCTTCAATTATAATTAAATTTTTATTTTAATTTTTTTATCATATTTTAAGCAATAAATTTCAAAAATAAAATCTTTCAAAAATAAAATCTTTCAAGTTTTATAAAAATATAAGTAAAATAACAATTGTTAAAAAATCAATATAAGTTTCGAATTATTGGAAAATATATTTTATATACTTATATTGCTAAATTTATTTGGAATAATGTATTAATATAAAAATTAATAGAAATTTGTTGGGCTCGAATTCCTTCAACCGAATTGCTTGCTAAGTGGTGGAGAAGTCGATTTTTGGGTGTTTGGGGTGGAAGCAAAAAGATAGACAATTGGCACAAAGATTTATAGTGGTTCAAGCTTCTAACAAGCTCTACAACCACTACCTTAGCTCCCAATAAGGATTTCCCAAATCCACTAAGATTTCTTCCCCTTTTAACAAGGCTTAGGAGGCAGCCTTTACAACATAGACTCAATTACCAAGTCTAGCATCCAAAGCTTACAACTCAAGCTTTGAGAATCCTCTCAAACAAAAGAAATAGGCAAACAAGAAAATCTCTCTACAAGATAGATGTTTGCACTCTTTAAGCATTCACCCAATCCTAAAACACTTGAGCATATATAAACATTTGAGCTCACAAGTGTTGTCTATACAAGAATGAGAAATTTAAGCACTAAGATAAAATTTCATCATAATGTTGTTGACTTTAGGATCATTAGTTGTTGCTGAAGCTTGAAAGGTCCTTAAATACTCACAATTGAGATTATAGTCGTTGGAGACCGTTGGGATTGAATTGGAGCCGTTGGAGGCTTTATTTCCCGTAATAAATGCAGTTCTGGTGTTGTCCGTATCTGTACACGTGTACCCGTGTCGGTACAACAACTAGCCGTTATGCTCATAATTGCTAACCGTATCGAAACACCTTGGGCCGTTTGGCAAACCGTATCGGTACGCCTTGGTCTGCTTGGTAAACTGTATCGGTACGGGTTGGTCTGTTTCGGTATACCCTGCAATTTAAATAGCCGTTGGGGAGGCTGAAAACTGGATCGGTACGCGGGTAGACATATCGAAACGATCCACTCTCCGTATCGGTATGCCTAGGGCGTATCAGTACGGTTTTTGGTTACTGGAAAAATATTGTAGCTGAAACCCTTGGACCGTATCGATACGAGATATACCGTATCGGTACGCTTGTGTTGAAAACGTTAGTTTAGCTACTTTAAAACATTTAAAACATTTCCAAAACCTCTCAAAAACTTCTCAAACTTTTTTTTTCAAGTTGTTTGGACTTAAAACCAATTTTCAAATCTTTTTAATTTAGTCCAAAACTATTTTTCAATTATTATATCAAAACATAAATCCTAACAAAATTAATTCAGTTGTAACTATAGAAATATTTTATTATATACGTTATAAGATATTAATTGATATTAACATAAATTAATATCTTATTATATACGTTTTTTTGCCATGTTTAGTTACAGTTATATTAATATAAATTTATTCAATAAATTTTTCGTTCAACTTTTCTACAGTTCCAATATAATAAGTTTTTATATTTTTTTGGAATAATTGTTTAGAAACATTGAAGAAAAAAATACCAAAAATAAAGTTTAATTGCAATTGAGGGACTAAATAAGATATTTCTCACTAAACAACAATAATAATCTATCTCGCTCACAAAATCAAACATAAATCTTAATGACTACATATCCTAATATAATGTATATCTTCTACGTTTCTACCTAAAATAAATATAGTGAATGAAACCACCAAGTATCTCAGGAGAAAAGAAGATAATGTTCATTTTAAAAGACACAAGTTTAAGTCATTATGTTTATATGGTGTATGTAAATTGTCAAAGGGCTTAAAATATCCATGAACATATACTATCTTGTAATCACTTTTAGACTATTAAAAAATATATAGTGAATAGTATAATAATTAAATTACATTAAAAATAATATAAATTTATTTCTTCTAAGTGACCCGGTTCAAACAACGTAGTCTATAAATGTGTGTTAATTTATCTAAATTTGAAATCGAACAAAATACCTATAAAAAGAAAGGACAATCTCAGGACACGTCACAATATGACTTTTCTTCGATCAAGGGACATATATTATACCCTCAACTTCAGAAGAATTGTTTCGGAACAATGAGCCACCTTCCATCACGAAACAATTTTGATGTTATAGTCTCTTAAGCATGCATCCGACGACTTGATGTCATCTCTGTCATTATCTTTCGATTCGATAATCAATGGACTTGAGTGATAATTTTGTTTTTTTTTGGTAATCTCGAGTTAATAATATTATCTATATTTTTTAAAATTTCATTAATTTAGCTCGAAAACTCTTGAATTATACCCTCAAATTTAGAAGAATTGTTTCAGAACAATGAGTCACCTTCCATCACGAAAACAACTTCGTAATAAACAATTTTGATGTTATAGTCTCACAAGCATACATTCGACGGCTTGATGCCATCTCTGTCATTACCTTTCGAATCGATAATCAATGGACTTGAGTGATAATTTTGTTTTTTAGTAATCCCAAGTTAGTAATATTATCTATATATTTTTTAAATTTTATCAGTTTAGCTCTAAAACTCTTGAATTGCATCAATTTCGCGCTTTAATTATCGTTGATTAACATAACTGTTATAACCGCCTGTTATCATGTCAAACACCCTGTAGTTAAATCATTATCAGCGTTCAAGTTACTATGTCCATGTGTTATTTCCTTTAATAAATTAATTTTCTCTAGTAAAATGATGACACGTCAATTTTGATGGCTTGATATATATTTGACATGAATTATTTTTTAAAATATGTAATTTTAAAATAAAATAATTAATTCTAAAACTCTTCATTCGTACTTTCACATTATCAAAAATAACCTGCCATCATCGATATGTCAAGACAATTGACGATAACGACTGATGTGGAAGCAGATGACGACAACATGCACAAAATTTATTGACTTTGTCAGTCAACAATATTTAAAGGGCGAGATTGCTAAAATAATCAGGAGTTTGCGGACTAAATTGATGAATTAAATATGAGAGACAACATTGCTCATTTGAGATTACTACATAGGCAAAATTACCCCTCAAGCCAATAATATATGACGTTTCATAAATATTTTAAATAACATAAATATAATGATGAGAAATTATTTGATGCAGTTGTAGTGGAAAACTTTTTTCCACAAGCATGTCTATTTAAGCTTTAAAATTCAACCATAAACCTTAAATTCTAAACGCTACAAACTTGAAACACAAATTATAAACCATAAATAATGGAAAACGAACACCCAAATTACATGAGGAAGAAGCCAGATTTGATAAGGGAAAAAGAAAAACACTAAATCAACTGTCGTTCTTGAATCTATACAAACGTTTGTGCCGGCGTAAAAAAATGGAAAAACGAAAATGATGTAGCAAAAAAATCCACCAAAATTATTACTACGTTAGTATCTTAAATAGATCATTCGACCAACCTTAAAACATGATTTAAAAAAAAAAATCTAACCTTATCGTATCAGATGAGGATCTAGCGGTTCTAATATGTTGGCCATCCCCAACAGGAAACGTTAAAAATGCTTTGCAGCATCTTCAGTTTTCAATACCCGTACGTCTATTTATTTTAGCAGAGTTTTCAATGCATGTCAGCATAGTACACAAACAGACAATGCTACATCTACTCATTAAATTATCTATGCAATTAAGATGACACATTATATGATATTTAAGATGGATATAATTAAAGAAAAAATATATTATTTTTCATTAATAAATAATTTTTAAGATTATAAATACAATACAATTAATACATCTTTTAATAATAAATAATTTTAAGATTATAAATGCATACATCTTTTATCGATAAATATTTTTAAAATTATTCAATTATAGAACAAGTTACAAAATACAAAATATTGATTATAAAATGTTCGTATAATTTAAAATATGCTAAATATACAAATAAGTGCTTAAACCATATTTCTTTCTAACTTTAGACACCTAGATTATTTTTTGGTAAAAATAAGTATTTAACATTTCGTTTTGTAATTTTAGGTGCCCAAAATTTCCATCAGTTACCGTTTTAAGGTTGTGTTGTTAAAAAAAATTTATCACCCAATCAGATTTAGACATGTGGTGTTTATTTTTATTTTTTTATAAAAAGTTGAAAATAAAATGATTTTCACAAAAATCTAAAAATTCCTAAAATCCTTCAAAATAGTCCCAAATTCTTAACTCAAAATCCCCAAAATTATCGTCATTGTCGTCATCGGTAACCTCGTCGAACTCCACCACTATCGCCGTCAGATGTCGTCGCTCATTCTCTCAACTGCCCATCGGCTGTAATTGATTGAGGTGTGCCAATCAGATGTTGCTCAGTTGAAATCTTTTGTGTTTGTTGTTCGACGTCCGATTGGCGCGTCTTCCGTCGGTTAACGATAATGGGTGGTTAGGGAAAAATGAACGATGACGTCCATTGAAGACATAGATGGGGGTCCAACGATCCTATCGATGGCGATAACAACGACCATTTGGGGATTTGTGTTAAGAATTTGGGACTATTTGAGATATTTTTAAAAATCTATTTTATTTTTTAAAAAAATAAAAATTAAAAACATGTCATATGTCATGTTTTGATTGTATAACTGATTTTTTAATGGCCAAACACCTAAAATCAACAAAATAAAATCATGGCAGATTCATTTATTTATCTCCTCGGACCTCACATTTTTTATTTTGAATTTTATGTTTATATTAAGCTCTAATAGTATCACTAGATTTTACTTATATTTAAAAAAAACAAGATAAAAATGTTGGCGAGCTTAACGAGCAACAAGTAAAGTCAAGCAATGGAATTTTTTAACGGGCACGAGTCAAGCAAAATTTTATCGAGCCCAACGAGCAACGAGATTTTTTAACAAGTACGAGTCGAGCACTACTCAACTCGCGATCGACTCGCTCGATAAGCACCCATCATATCTTGACTAATTGACGTCTGATTTGGTCTCCGTTTTTTAATTCATATATTTTAAAATAATATTTGTTTAATAATATGATTAGTAAATAAAGTGATGTTTTGAGTGGTTCCCAAAACTTTTTAAAATTATCAATTTAGTCCTAAAATTTTGCAAGCTTGTCATTTGGCTAATTTTTCAAATCTAATCAATTTGATTCTTTCAATGTAGTTTTAATATGAAACTAGAACCTTGAATGTCTAGTTAAATAGATTGTTTATGTATAAATTGATTTTTGACATGCTTATTTTATTTTTAGTTGTAACATAATTTACTTGACCGAACTTCTAGGCCTCGTAAGGCCACTGATTCTCATAGATATAATTTGTGATACATGTTTACTTTTGTTTCTATTGTATATGTAAAATCGTGATGATGGTTATATTCTCTATTCAAATAAGATAGCTATTTAAACGATTTATCATCTTTATTTAGCAATTAAAAATTAAATACATTGATTAAAATTATAAAAAATCGAAAAAAATAAAAACCAGGAAAAATAAGAATCGTTAACAAAATCAAGAAATAAACCGTTAAAGAAATTCAATAATATGTATTATTTAAAAATCATATAAAACTTAATAATTTTAAAAAATAATTAATAAAAATCTATGGAAGACACACTCAGCTGCGTTTTTAATGAATATTATTTTCGTAAATAATTTTTAATGTTATTTTAATAAATAATTAACCAATGATGTTATTTTAGTAAAAATATCGGACATAAAAATTTATCATTTACTATTTTTCAAAGGGATCGATGTTGAATGCTCATAATTTTCTCTTAATTTGCATGGTTTTCAAGTTTATTATTATTTTTTATAATTATATATAACATCTATTATTTTTATATTTTTAGAAAAAAACACCAACATAAAATTTTAGTTATTATTGAGGGGTCAAATAAAATATTACCCGTTAATTTAATGACTGTGATGTAATAGAATCAAAAGTTTAAGGGTAAATTACATTAGAGGTCACTTGGTTATAAGTATAGTAACAAACAAGTCACTCTTGTTCTAAAAGTAACAATTGAGTAACTCAATTATAGATTTAAAGAAAAAATGTTACCATTCTTCTTAAATTAACAATTCAGACACCTAATTATAAGTTTTAGAATAAATATGTGGCTCAAATAAAATTTTATGACAAATAAATCACTTTTTCATTTATTAAAATTAAAACAAAGGCTCGGTAGATTAATTACGTTGAAACTGAATTAGTATATAGTTTCTTTATGTCAAAGAAGGGTTATGCCAGTATGTTCCGTATCACACAATGAAAATCCTTGAGTTCAGCCGAGTTAGCCCATCCATTAACTCACCCAAAGCGTCAGCCGAGTTCTCTCTTCCACTCACTTTCTCCGACGTTTTCTGGTTAAAGTTTCCTCCCGTTGAGCGCCTCTTCTTTTACCGACTCAACGCCTTAACCCTCGCTGGTTTCAATTCGGAAATACTCCCCAAACTCAAGCAATCTCTTTCGCTCACTCTCCTCCATTATCTCCCCCTCGCCGGCAACCTCAAGTGGCCATCAAACGCCCCCAAACCCATCATTTCATACACTCCGGGCGACGGAGTTCTACTCACGGTTGCTGAATCCTATGCTGACTTCAACCTCCTTTCAGGCAATGGAGTCTACGAAGCTGTTGAGTTACATCCTTTGACACCCGAGTTGATAACATCGGATGATTCGGCCTCAACTATTGCTTTGCAAATCACCCTTTTTCCTAACACGGGGTTTTGCGTTGGAATCGCAGCTCACCATGCTGTTCTCGACGGGAAAAGCACAACCATGTTCATCAAATCTTGGGCTTATATATGCAAGCAAGGTAATCCAGAAAACTCAAGTTTGCCACCCGAGCTAACCCCTTTTTTTGACAGGACTGTTTTAAGAGATCCCGGTGGACTTGACATGATATATTTGAAGACTTGGTTTGACAGTATGGGCTCAGATTCAGATACCGATAAGAAAAGCCTGAAGATTTTGCCCAACAAAGGAGAAGCTGCAAGTCTAGTTCGAGCCACGGTTGAGATTACACGAGAAGATTTGAAGAAATTAAGAGAAAAGGTATTGTCAAAGTTACCAGACACCGGGAAAGACCTTCATTTATCAACTTTCGTGCTTACATATGGTCATATATTAACTTGCAAAGTGAGATCTAGAGGAGGAAATGGTGATAGAGATGTTGCTTTCGGATTCGTAGTCGATTGCCGGCCGCGATTAGACCCGCCTGTCCCGGAAAACTATTTCGGAAGCTGTAACACAATTATAGCAGCGTTTGCTAAAGCAAAAGATTTCTTAGATGAAAACGGCTTTGTTTTCGGTGTTCAAAAGGTCAGTAACCTGGTTAAACAAGTGCAGGATAAAGGCGTTCTTGAGGGAATCGAAACGAAATTGTCACTTCTTTTAAGTCCTGGAGGGGGATTAGAACCAAAATCTGTACAGCTTATTAGTGTTGCAGGGTCGCCGGGATTCGGAGTTTATGGTTCAGATTTCGGTTGGGGGAAGCCGGTGAAGGTGGTAATTGTTTCCATTGATAAAAATGAAGCTGTATCATTGGCCGAGAGCAGAGACGGTAGCAGGGGAGTTGAGATTGGGTTGGCTTTGAAAAAACATGAGGTGGAGAAATTCTCTTCTTTGTTTCTAGGTGAGGTTGAAAAGTAAGAGCAAATCCAACTGTTTTCAAGACTTTTATTGGTCTTAGACCATGTTTTTCAGTTGCGTTTGGGTAGAAAAGTTAATTTGATAAGTTAGAAGTAACTAAAAATACTCAGCTTTTGAGTATTAAAATTTTAATTTGCCCCCTAAATTAACTTTTCAAATTTTAATTTACCAAAAGCTAACTTTTACAAAACTTTAATTTGCCTTGTCGCCGCAAAAAAAAAAAAAAGCCTTAATGTGAGATAAGAACCATCCACTGCATACCTATTTGCCTTAGTAAAATAACTTCAATTTTCATTAGGATTCACAACGAAATATGTCTAATGTTCGAATTTATATTTTCCTTAAAAACGTGTTCTACATTTATTAATTATGATGAAAAGATTCACAACGAAATATGTCTAATGTTCGAATTTATATTTTCCTTAAAAACGTGTTCTACATTTATTAATTATGATGAAAATTATATTATATATTTTTATTTTCACTTTACTACTAATCATTATTCACACTCTTCAAATTAGTTGATTTATCATAAATAACAAGTAAAGATGTTCAATCTATTAATTCAGTTAATTGACCGAACTAAACTAGTTAAAATTTATTAACAATTTTTTTCAATCAATAATCGAACCGATTTTTTTTTGAAAATTTGTAACTGAACCAAACAAAGTTATGTTAATTTGGTCGGTTTTTGAATTAAACGAATTTTATTATAATTTTTTGGGTAAAGTACAAAAATGATCACTAAACTATGCGAAAATTATTTTTTAGTCACTGAACTTTCAAAAGTTACAAAATAACAGTTTATAAATTATTGATAAATTTTGAAAAGTTTAATGACCATTTTGTAATAACTCAATAAATGTAATGCTCATTTTGTGCTAATTTGATAAAGTTTAATAACCTTTTTATAACATATCGAAAAATTTAATGGTTATTTTATAACTTTTAAAAGTCCAGTGACCAAAATTATATATAATATTTAATATATAATAATTCAGTTAATTAATATTTTAATTGAATTAACCGATAACCAAAGCTTGAAAAAGAATTAACCGTTAACCAATCATACTTAAAAGGCATAAAGTCAAAAAATACCCCCCAACTTTTGACTGAATAGTCACTTTGACCCCTATTCTTTTTTTTGGAGCAATTCAATCCTCAACGTTTTGTTTTGGGTCAAAATGGCCCATCTGCAGATGAAAATTGTTAGAAAATTGGCGATAACAGTTTGAAATGACTTGACAAAATGATAAGTCAGTAGAAATTTTATTTTATATTTTATATAATTTTATAAAATTATTTTTGACTGATGTAACGTTTTTCAAGTCAACACATTTGTCTATATGATACTGCTATGTCAACGTGCACTGCCATATATGTTTGTCATGTCATTTCAAGCCATTTACCGTCAATTGACTAACAGTTTTCATCCGCATAGGGGCCATTTTGACTAAAATGAAACGTTGAGGGTTGAATTGCTCCAAAAAAAATAAGGGCCAAAGTGACTATTCAGTCAAACGTTGCGGACATTTTTTGACTTTATGCCTACTTAAAAGTAAACAATTGATTAACCGAAAAAATTTAGTTAAGTCAGTTAATTCGATTAAAACACAATAATACTCATCCCTAATAACAACTAATAAAAGATGTGGGTTTATGGGGTTTGTTGAGATATCTGATTTTGATATAATTTAAAGAAAAATATTTTTGGACTTAAACTAATTTGCAAAAATATTTCAAAAGTCCATAAACTTGAAAATTATATTTGAAATGTTTTCAAAGGGTTTTTGACATGTTTTAAGTGATTTTAAATAGCTATAGTGTCAAAAAAGGCACTGAGTACCAGTACAGCTTGACCCGAAACCGATACCAAGAGTGTTTGTACCAGTATGAATTTCCACGTACCGATGTGCCCCTTTGTTTCCAGTTTTGAAAAATTCTAGTAGACGAATTGAGTACCGATACGGCCTCAGCAGTATCGATACCCTAGGGTGTACCAATACCCCTATATCGAGTACTGATACCTTTTTATTAAATGCTTCAATGGCTATTTTTTTAAGGCATGTACTGATACCAGATCTCCAGTACCTATACGCTCTGCTCTATACTGCATTTATGGCTAGAATTTATGTTCCCAACGGCTAGTAATGGTCATGAAGCCATTAGAGGGTTTAAAAGACCTCTCCAAGCATTCATGGAATAACAAGAAACAACTTGTCAACATTCATGTATTGAGAAATCAAGTTTTGTACTTAAAATGGTCACATTTGCTCAAGTGTTTAGGATTTTGGGTGATAGCTTAATTGTGCAAACATACTTGCCTAGTGAGATTTTTCATTTATTTGCTAATTTGTATTATGTCTGTAAGAGAGGGTTTCTAGACTTTGGGGTACAAGTCTAGGTTTATGAGGGTTATCTCATTGATCTCAGAAAAGGAAAGACAAATTAGTGGATTTATGGAAAATCCTTAGCGTGGATAGCTAAGGAAGTGGAAGTAGACTCGGTTGGATAATCGAACAACTATAAATCATCGTGTCCAAATTTTTATTACTTAGCCTTTCATCCACTCAAGCAAAAATCCAATTCACCCCATCTCTTGGCATTTGGTTGATCGATATGAGCCTCCCAACAATTGGTATCAAAGCTTCGTCTCTTTATCAGATTAACATCATAGAGTCGATCCTTGAGGTGCTCATCCTTTCTACATCAATCGGTGATTATGGCGTAATCCATCGATAAGCCTCATTACTTCGACAGTGCCAACTACTCCTATTGGAAGAATATGATGATGTTTTTCATGAGAGCCAAAGATTATCGTCTTTGCGATATTATTTTTGATGACCCGTTCGTTCCACAAATAAGAAAAGGCGAAATGGAGTGCGGATGATTGCAAGAAGATAAAGCTAAATGCAAAGGCCTTGCACATCATATTTTGTGCACTTGGTCCGAAAGAATATGCAAAAGTCTCTTCTTGTGAAAGTGCCAAGAAAATTTGGGACAAGCTTAAAGTCACTCATGAAGGAACCAATAAAGTAAAGGAGACCAAGATTAGTCTTCTCAACCTTGAGTACGAGAACTTCAAGTTAGACCCTGAAGAAGACATCAAAGCTATGTTCGATCGGTTCTCCACCATTGTGAATGGACTTAAAGGTTTTGGAGAGATGATTCCAGAGGATAAGCTTGTGAGGAAGTTGATTTACTCACTTCTCGACTCATAGGATTCCAAGAAGACCGTCATCATAGAAGCAAAGAATTTGAAGGAGCTCAAGCTTGATTAGCTTATGGTATCTTTGCTCACCCATGAGATGATGACGTCTAAGGTGAAGAAGAAGAAAATGGAGCAAGGCATTGAAGACTTGAATGTTGTTGCTTTCAAATCCTCCTCAAGTATTCAAGAGGAACCAAGTGAAGATGAGAGTGAGGATAAAGAAGAAGAGATGGTCAAACTCTTCAAGAAGTTCACACGATTCATGAAGCAACATGAAAAAGAATCAAGTCATGAATCGAGAATAAAGAGGAAAGATCTCATTATATGCTTCGAATGCAAGAAGCCAGGGCACACCAAGTATGATTGCCCTTGTTTCAACAAGAAGGGATCAAGCCATAAGAAGAAAGCATTTGTGGCTACATGAAGTGATGAAGAGGACTCCACCAATAATGAGGTAGCTCACATATGTCTCATGACCATCGAAGAAGATTCAAGGGCAACTTCCAATCCATCTACTTCAATTTCATATTCTTTTGATGAATTACAAGATGCCTACGATGAGTTGGTTTTAGAATTTAAAAATCACATTTTGAAAAACAAGAAATTGGTTTCAAATTTCAAATTTGAAAATTCAAAATGATTTGATTTCTAAAACCAATGATAAACTTGAAGCAAAAGTCAACGAGTTTAAACAAAAGAATGTTGATTTACAAAATTTGCTTTAACAAGTTCAAAAAGATCATCAAAAGAAGTTGGATGATCTTAGAAAGGAAAAAATTTTGATTTACAAAGATCTTAATAAGAAAATTGGAGGATGCTCCAAATCTAGTTTTGTAAAATCAAACTTTTATCAAAGACAATCTAGTTCCGCTAGATTTATAAATGGAAAATGTGTTAAAAACATTTGGGGTCCCAAAATGACTTATTGTTTCAAAGAAAAAAGATGAAATTGAAAAATGGGGGACTAAAATTTTTGGGAATAATGCCATTGGATCCAAAGCAATTTGGATACCAAAAATTACTTGATTGTCTATTTGTATGTGTGCTTAAGCCATTGATGATCAAAGTCAAATTATTGGAAGCGCTTGACACACAAAGGAGGAATGACACTTGGAGAAGGAAGGCTTAACATCCTACCTTGGTTCAAGTGGTAAAATTTATTTCATGAAATTGCTTGATCATGTTTTCCATGTCTAAATTTTCATAATGATCATAGCTTGTTTGTATGACTCCATGTTGTGCTTAATTGCATATAGTTAGGGGAAGTCTCAAATTGCATGAGTTACATGTTTTTGGCCTTGTATGCTTATATCTATGTCTATGACCATTAACTTGTAATGTTTGGTTGAATTTGGTGAAATTCATGCTTTCTATGTTTTAATTGTTATGTTTTGAGAAGCAACTGTAGCAAAATGTGCAAAATATTTATCTAAGACTTAATAGAGCCTTTATATGAACTTTTAATTAAGTTGTAGGGTCTTTAAGTTGATTTTGCTATAATTTTTCACTAGTTTCGTGCCTTTGGTACCGGTACCACCTATACCTTACCGATACAGCCTTTAACAAAGTACCGATACGATCTCCTCCGTACCGGTACGCACTGACAAAAGGGGATAGTTTTGTCTCCTTTTTGCCATGCCTTGTATGCTTATATGAGTATCTTGTTATATGACATGAATTGCTGGACTAATAATTTACTTGATGCTTGAGTAAGGGGGGGTATTTTCTAAAAATTCTTTTTTTTGTCAATTTTTTGGGGTCTAATATCTTGAAATTAAATGTGATTTCAAACTTTGTTTTGAAAATATTTTTGATATAACAAAAAGAGGGAGAGATGTGTTTGGAAAACTCAATTTCAAAAAGAAAAATGGGGAGCTTTAATATTTTCTAAAATTTTTCTCTTTTTCTAAAATTATTTTTCTAAGGGAGAGTTTTAACAAAAATAATTTTTCAAGTAGTTTCGTTATATCAAAAAGGGGGAGATTGTTGAGATATATGATTTTGATATAACTTAAAGAAAAATGTTTTTGGACTTAAACTAATTTGGAAAAATATTTTAAAAGTCCATAAACTTGAAAAATATGTTTGAAATGTTTTCAAAAGGTTTTTGACATGTTTAATGTGATTTTAAATAGCCATAGTGTCAAAAAACAGGCTCTGAGTACCGGTACAGCTTGACCCGTACCGATACCCATAGTGCATGTATCGGTACAAATTTTCGTGTACCGATACGCCCCTTTGTCCCCGAGTTTTGGAAAATTCTAGTAGCCAAATTGCTTACCAATACGGCCTCAGCCGTATCGATACCCTAGGATGCGTACCGATACTCTTTGTATTAAATGCTCCAACGATTATTTTTCTTAAGGTCGATACCGATACCGGATCTCGAGTACCGATACGCCCTGCTCCATAACTATATTATAGCTGAAATTTATGTACCCAACGGCTCCAAACTACCCCCAACGGCTAGTAACAGTCACGAAGCCATTAGAGGGTTTAAAAGACCTCTCCAAGCATCCATAGAATAACAAGAAACAACATGCCAACATTCATGTATTGAGAAATCAAGTTTTGTACTTAAAATTGTCATATTTCTTGTAGAAAACACTAGTGAGCCAAATTATCACATTTGTTCAAGTGTTTAGGATTTTGGGTGAGAGCTTAATTGTGCAAACATACTTTCCTAGTGAGTTTTTTTTTTCATTTGTTTGCTAATTTGTATTCTCTTTGTAAGAGAGGGTTTCTAGACTTTGGGGTATAAGTCTAGGTTTGTGAGGGTTATCTCCTTGATCCGGAAAAAAGGAAAGACAAATTAGTGGATTTGTGAAAAATCCTTAGTGTGGATAGCTAAGGTAGTGGAAGTAGACTCGGTTGTTTAGTTGAACCACTATAAATCATCGTGTACAAATTTTTATTACTTAGCCTTTCATCCACTCAAGCAAAAATCTAATTCACCCCGTCTCTTGGCATTCGGTTGATCGATAAGAGCTTCCCAATAGGGTTGATGAGGAAGGGGGAAGGGTTAGGGTGTATAAGGTTTGTGGTGTTTAGAGTTTATATAATAATAATAATATTAGATTAATGAGTAATTCTACTAATGATACAAAAATAAAAAGAAGAGAGGGTTAATCAATCCTTTGATTTAAAATATAGTTAATTGTTTGTTGAGCCCTGATAATTTTAATATTTATTTAAAAAACATAAAAAATAATGATGTCCAACTCTGTGTAGTTTTAGTGATGTTTAGTAATGCATAACGTTAGTGGTGTCTAGCGATATGTGTCACTCATTCTAAACTCATCATATTGTATAGTTGTTATTGTACCTTTAGTTTAGTTATTAGTTTTGTACAATTATTATATATATTTTGTTAAAATTTAATTTTTTATCATATAATTATTAGTACATTTTTAGCTTAGCTTTTATTTTTGAATATTCATTGTATATTTTTATATTTCTGTTTTAGTTATTTTCGAATTCTCTTCGTATAGTTTTTATTTATTTATTTTTGTTTGTTATTGTTAATATATTGAATTGAGAAATAAAAGTATTCCGACTGTGAAAGTTTTTGTGGAAGCATCTTGATTCACAAAAAGCGACATGGGAAACTGAGAAATCTATGAAGAATCAATATCTGAATCTCTTTGATTCATGTAAATTGAGGATGTTTTTTTAGTGGATGAGAATTATAATATTCCAAGTTCTAGTGCCAGATTTCGATTTGTTTTGATATTTAAATAATATTAAATATTAATAATTGAGTTCAATATTAAGTTACTTATTGAATTTGGACTTAATGAGGTAGTATAATTGGTTTGTAGTAAAGAGAACACTGAAATTGAATTTTTGAACTAAATTGCAAATTTTGCACAGTTAAGGGTAAAATGGTAATTCTGCAAAATAAAGTTAAATTGAATTGAAAAAGGATTTTAATTCACATTTGACCTTTATCAAGGTTATAAGATGATTTTTGATTAATTGGGGATTAATTACAATAATGGATATTTTAAGGATTAAATTGAAAAAAAAATTGTAAAAAGTTGAAATTGGATGAAATCAATGATAAAATAAAGACCCTGTTTGGTAAGTAGCGGTTTAAGCTAAAATTAAAGGTTTGACCGGTTAAATCCGCTAATCTAAATGTATGGTGAATATTGGATTAGAATAACGGATTGTGGTGAAACCTCTAATTTTGAAAAGCATGCAAATAAGAGCTTTTTGAAATTAGAGGTTTTGACATAAGAGTTATAAAGACCCTTTTACCCTCAACAATTATAAAAAATCTCCAAATAACCCAAACTTAACATTTTCTATTTTAATTCTCCACTCTTGCGTATTTACAGTGTGACATCTGTAAAACAATACTTTTTGTTTTTTATTCTCACACATTTGTATTTAAATTTAATAATTAATTAAATTATATTAAAAATAATTATATAAATAATAAATGTATATATAGATCCTTCAAATATGCTTAGTAATGTTATATTAAACAAATATTTTTTATAATCTAATTAATATTAATAGATACAAAATATTGATAACTAATAAACTATTCGAATAAGTATCAAATATAATAATGTCTTTATATGTCCTTTTGTATGTTTAAATAATCAAACAACTATAAACTATCAGTTAATTTTACAAAACACTTTTATACAATCAACTAATATAATCAGCTATCAACTAATTGCCAAACATAGCCAAAGTCTCATGTGAAGTTGGATGGCAATATTTGGTATTTGACTAATTGTTGATACTTGGATTAACGAAATTTGTTTTTATTCCAAATTTGTTCTCGTATGAACTAGCGTAAAGGTAAAGATGAAGGGGAAAAAAGAGAGAACATACTCATCTTTTTCTTTCCTTCTTGGTTTCTATAGAAAGTTGAAAGAAAGCTAGAGAAGAAAAAGAAAATTTGAAAAGCTTGATTTTGAGTGGAAAATGGCAAGGAAAAGGGTTTTCTTCGTCTTTACTATTTATTCTCTTATTGAGTTGATATTATGTTTTTTTTACATTAAGTTGAAGTGTTTTTTATTTTCTAAAGTTGAATTAGGCCCTGTTTTTAATTGCGTTTGGGTGAAAAAGCTAGTTTGAGAAGTCAAAAGCAACTAAAAACACTTAACTTTTGAGTGTCAAAACCTTGGTTTGCCAAAACCTAATTTTTTTTAGCTTTTGCAAAACCTTGGTTTGCCCCAAACCTTGGTTTTGCCACCTCAACTAAAAACAAAGCCTTAGACATGCTTGACAATGAGTTTTATTCAAGAGTTAAATTGGAAAATTTTCATGGCATTTAAGCATATCTAATTTTATTTTGATAATTTGTTGAATTGTTATTAATGGTTAAAGACACTTATTATGTTTCATTGAAGCTTTTAAAGAAGTTCAAGTTCTAAAAAAAATTGAAGGAGCGAGGAAATAAGAAGCTCTTTTGTGGTGAATTTTAGTATTTTGGTGTTTAGTTGAGTACTCTTCTATGTATGCTTACTCATGTGTATTGAATTAGGGCTTATGATTTAGCCCCTTTGTCAAGATATTGTGTATTATGTTATATTTGTTGATAGTAGATTATATAGAGTATTGAACATAAAAGATATACATTTTATGTTGTTTGAAAGCATATTATATGGTTTACTATTGATGACACATGAAAACATGTTAGTTTTGTTATCATACTTGCTATGGATTTTGATTTTGGAAAAATATGTTTTGTAATTAATGTTGAGATAATTGCCATTATATCTTTAGTTGCCATTAATTATTTTTATTGACAAATTTTAATTTTAATTTTAATCCTACCTAGAAGATGAGAAGGGGGTTCTAGGGGAAAGAAAGGGCGTGGTCCTAATGAGTCTAGAACCCTTAGCCTAAGTGAATATGATAGAACAAAGATGAGTAGCTTGGCCAACCGGCCAAATGTGATTGCTTACCATTAAATACTTTTTAAAGAGATAAAATGATGATATAGCTCACTAAAGTAATAGATAATATTTTATTTGATCTCTCAATTGTAATTAAAATACTAACTAGATCTAAACTCAACAAATAGTCTCAGTAAAAAGCAGATAATATTTATCTTAAGAGACTCGGGTTCAATCGCTCTTACTGAAGCAGCTAAAATAGCTAGTGAGGCAGGGTGAATATTGAATCAGTTAATCTGTTAAAGCCCATATGCTCTAACTAACTGAGCTAATTGTATTAATTTTGCGCATAATTTTAGGCTATAAAAGCATAATAATGGAACTGGCCTATAATCTTATTTTTTGCCTACATTTCAAAATTTTTGAAAAATTTAATTGATTATACTTATTTTATTAATAAGAGTGCTAATATATCTTTCATACTTCATAACACTACGTACACCTTTATAGCCATTCTAACATACACTGACATGGCGCAAAAAGGATGACTATATAGCTGAAGAACATCGTAGAACTCGATAGATATGGCTTTTTCAAAATGACAGAAGCTTATGAGCAGACTACAAGTGGAGCTAGAGGTAGCAAACTTATCTGAGACTCAAGATTTGAACTGATTTTACTCGATCTGAGATCTGATATCGACCCAAACATAGTGATCTGAAACTTAAAACAAACAAAATCGAATAGAAATCGACCCGAAATAGACCCGATTCGAATTTTAATCGAACCGAACGGACCCGAACTGATTTTCAACCGAACCGAATGGACCCGAACCGATTTCATCCGAACTGAAAATAACCCGAGCCTAAGGCAACCCGAAATAAAAAAAAAAGATATTAAAAGACATAAATAAAGATTTGATGAAAACTGTCGCACAACTCACCAAAGAGTCAAATATAATGACTTTGTAAAGCCACATATGGGGGTAAAAAACTGATTCGGCTTGAAAATCCGACTGAAACATATCGATCTCTTATTGAACCGATCTTGGCCTAACCCGATATCAATCGACCCAAAAAGCAACCGGATTGACCTGAATTACTATAGACCCGAATTAAAACCGAATTAGACCAGATCTGACCCGAACTGAAACGAAACCGAATATAGTCAAAACCAATACTGAATCCGACCTGAAATGACCCGAACTGAATCCGACCCGAACAATCCGTTTGCCACCTCTAAGCGGAGCTGAGGCCAATGGTAGTGAGAATCAACCAACGAGACTACCGGCGCAATACTCCACCTTCCAGTACATATTAATCGCATTCAAGTTTCGGTAATCCCCGCCCCATGCAAGTATCGAGCGAACCTGATCAAGCAGCGGCCATATGCACCTGCTGCTGTCGCCATCAATGTAAAACCTTTCAACCCAACCTGGTGGTGGAAAACTCCACCTAACCTGCATCATTCTTCTGCATGACTCTCATGCTATGCGTATATAACAGACGTAGCAGATGCTAAAGTCAAGCCCCTTGATAATATATCATTGTTCGAATAGCAGGCCTCACCGAACAGTACTAAATAAGTAGCAGAGACGAAGCTATGTTTGGTCATAGGGATAGTGGCGGATCTCAAAATTCAAGAATAGAGCCTAATTTTTTTTCAAAATGGGTATAAAAATATTCTTTTAGCTTTAAACATTAAATTTAAAAAAAATTAAAAAAGAAATTAACACTAATTTAATCTTATTTTCGAAAAATGAGATGCAATTACTCCCCTAGGAAGCTGCATGCATCTGCCACTGTACTATATTTTTTTAATAGTCTAAAAATGATTACAAAACATTATTTGTTCATAAGTAGTCTTAACCATTTGACAATGCACATATACTATGTAGACATAGCGATTTGAATTCGTGTCTCTTAAAATGAACATCATTCGCTCTTTTATTGGGATACTTGTTAGGGTCACTATACCATGTTTTTTATTATTAAAAACTTGTATAGATATTTATCTATTTAGACCTACTAATTATAGTTTATTTTGATTTATCTCATTTTACTCTTAATTACATTTTGACCCCTGAGTTGGCTGTGGGAATGATAAGTGGGATCTGTGGCATGCGTTGTTTGCATGTCCTCGTGCAAATGGCGTCTGGAAACAGTTGGCGCCTGGTTTGGTGGTTACTACTACTACTACTAATCTGGACGTGAAACCTTAGCTCCTGGTTTCTGCTAGAATGAATTTGCAGGCTACTTTTCGGTTATGCCTCCTCATAATGCGGTGTAGTTGAAGTTCACGTAACAAATGTCCTTTGTGCCCGCTAACACGGTGCACATGACATCTCTGCCGAACCTTTGAGTGATGCTCCTTGGCTGCCTCCGCCGTATGGTGCTGTACAGATTAGATTTGATGGTGTAATGGCGTCAAGTTCACGTGGAAGGAGATTTATTTGTTGTTATTTAATCTATTGGTTGATATTTAAATCGGATACTGCAAATATCTATTACTATTATAAGAATAACATTTTTAATGCAATTATTTCATTTACAATGATAAAACTTAACTTTTCTTTAATTTTATTTAAAAAATTTAATATTTTAATTCGTTAGACCATTTGATTGTTGATACTTCGATGGTTAATTTTGATAGAGCATTGTTATAATCTCAACTCGGTGTTGTCGATGTCATTCGTACCAATGGACTATGTACTGCCTGTGAGTTTTCTATATTGGTTAGGAAATTTTACGTTGATATTTACATGCAAAATTTCCTTCCCCAGCTTATTCTTCCTTAATTTATAAAATCATGATTACGAATTTTTAATGAACCGAATTATGGTAATTAATTAATTTCTTTTAAACAGCAACAATATATGCTTTAATGCTATAGTAATAATATTCTTATAGGAAACATTTGTAGTTGGAAAATGTATTTTTTTTCATAAAAAGACTTCACAGTCCCTCACAATTTTGAAATTGGACAATTTTGATTTTTTGAAAAAGACAATTTCATCCCTGAACAATTAAAGAAGATTTATCGCTGCTTAAAATTTTTTCATGAATGTTTATTTATTTTGTCCACTTGATCTTAGTTCTAGAGATTTTAGCATATAATTTATATATTATGTTTATGTTGAAAGTTAAATTATTTTAAGACCAAACTGACATAATACATAAATATTAAAATTTAAATTTATTATTATACAAAATTAATGAAAACATTAATATCATAATTAATCATCATTAATAATTTATTTTTAAAATCAATAGAGATACAATTTATCCGAATATTAAAATTAAGATGCTTTTTTTTTTACTTTTATTTTTTAAATAATAAAAAAATTAGGCTATTGGGAAAATTCATGAGAACAAAAACAAATAGAAAGGGAGTTTAACTTCCTATTTAAAAGCATCTCCTTCCTTTAAACTACTCCACAAATCTAGTCTCACCCTCTCAGGTCTCACCCTTCAATTCCCCTCCTTCAAATGGCCAATCATTAGCCATTCAATTTTCAATTTTTCAAATACCCAAACTTTTAACCGCCGCAATGGCATTGGCCTCCGTCGCCCCCGCGAGGAAGAAAGACTCCAACGCCGGCCAAGGTCTTATCTTGGGGCGCTACGAGCTCGGCAAACTCCTCGGCCATGGCGCTTTCGCTAAAGTTTACCAAGCCTGCAACGTTAAATCCGGTGAAAGCGTTGCCATCAAAGTACTCGACAAGGAGAAAATCCTTAAGGGTGGCATGATCGCTCACATCAAGCGGGAAATCTCCATCCTCCGCCGTGTCCGCCACCCCAACATCGTGCAACTCTTCGAAGTCATGGCCACCAAAACCAAGATTTATTTCGTCATGGAATACGTGCGTGGCGGTGAACTCTTCAACAAAGTTTCCAAAGGCCGGTTAAAAGAATCTGTCGCCAGAAAATACTTCCAGCAATTAATATCCGCTGTTAATTTCTGCCACGCCCGCGGCGTTTACCACCGCGATTTGAAACCCGAGAATCTCCTCCTCGACGATAACGGCGACTTGAAAGTTTCCGATTTCGGGTTGAGCGCCGTTTCGGATCAGATCCGACAAGACGGTCTGTTCCACACGTTTTGCGGCACCCCCGCTTACGTGGCGCCGGAAATTCTGGGCCGGAAAGGATACGACGCGGCCAAAGTCGATATCTGGTCTTGCGGGGTAATTCTGTTTGTTTTAATGGCGGGTTATTTACCATTTAACGATCAAAACTTAATGGCAATGTATAAGAAAATTTACAGAGGTGAGTTCAGGTGTCCGAGATGGTTTTCATCCGAGTTAGTTCGGTTACTCACGAAGCTTCTGGATACTCACCCGGAAACCCGGATAACGATCCCGGAAATCATGGAGAACCGTTGGTTTAGAAAGGGATTCAAACACATTAAATTCTACATTGAAGATGATAAATTTTGCAGCGTTGAAGAGGCCGATGATGATGCGGGATCATATACAACGGACCAAACATCAATGTCCGAGTCCGAAACCGAAGTGCAAACTAGTAGGAACAGAGTTGGTTCATTGCCGAGGCCAGCGAGTTTGAATGCGTTTGATCTCATTTCATTCTCCCCTGGTTTCAATTTATCTGGCTTGTTCGAGGAAGGAGGGGAAGGTTCAAGGTTCGTGTCCGGGGCGTCCGTTTCGAAGATCATATCAAAATTCGAAGAGATAGCGAAGGTGGTTTGTTTTACAGTGAGGAAAAAGGATTGTAGATTGAGCTTGGAGGGTTCTAGGGAAGGTGTTAAAGGGCCATTGACGATTGCAGCTGAGATATTCGAGCTAACTCCGTCGTTGGTCGTCGTCGAAATAAAGAAGAAAGGAGGCAACCGAGGCGAATTCGAGGAGTTCTACAACCGGGAACTAAAACCGGGGTTAGAGAACTTGATGGTGGAGAAATCACTATCAGCGGCTACAGACGATTCATGTTTACCTACGGATTCGGAATAGAGCGAAGGGTAAGCTTTTCTCTTTGTTTGTATCATAAAAGAAAAGGCCAAATATTCTCTTCTTTTTTTCTTTAGATGACTGATTTATATGTGTATGATCTGTCTTTGCACGGAGAAGGATAGATTTCACTTCTTAGAGTTTCATCTGTATTTTAGCTGTTCGATAAGACTCGCACACACTTTAAAAACGAAGCTGATCAAAGTTCAAACCCAAACCGAACTTTGATCTTCATCATTTGTGTTAGGCATTTGTATCTGTATCTATTTGAATACTTACCAAAATGTTGAATAGATGTAGTGTTGGACACATGGAAATGTTGGAAACTTACACTCAAAGTAGAGTAGCATAGGTTGACACTTTCATCTATTGGCACCAAAACAGTTGCATGTCCATATCTGACAGCAATGGTTGTACTTGTAGTGACTTGCATCTCGTGTCTGGTTCTCTGTTATTTTAGCACTGGAACATATTTTATTTGAACACTTGATTAATCGGTTTGCAGATGTGCCAATTCTGTCTGGATTTGCGGTGGTACGAGGCAATTGAACAGTTTGGAGGTTTCATGAGACATTCTTTTTGAGGCTATTGAAGCGGCCTTTTTGTTGTCATTTTTACAACCGCATGAGAATGGATTACGCACCATTTTTGTGATTTCGATTGCCAGTATCCTAAAATACAAAAAAAGTACCCATATCCTAACTAGAGTTTCGGATGTGTTCAAGAAATGAGGGTCTGAAAAGATTTTAAGGGTTTAAACTATTCTTTAATTATTTTTGAAAAATTAAATTAAGTTTTTAAATTAAAAATCTTTATTAATATTATAATTAACTATTAATCTTATTGAAACTCATTACGAACAAATTCACCCTCTCCTAAGTAAAAGTTGTTACGATTGTCGAATGAAAAACGGCCATTGACGACTGACGTTGAAGAAGACCCGGACGGGTCATTTGTATTGGGATAAACCCGGATACTTGCCCGATTCATTAAGGAGCGGGGAGAAGCAGGCCATAGCAGTCAAAATTAACCCAATTTAAGAGCCCAGTTGTAGCTGTTATTGTTGTTAAGTCCAATCAAATTTATAAATGAATTAACTTTAAATATCAAATTTATATTCATTACTTTAATTTCTAGGATAAAACAAAATTAAATGGTATTGTTTTAATAATATGATGTTAATATTTCCTCACACGTAACCACATTTATAATCTGCCTTTATGTTTTGCATATCCGAAATTTTGTTTTAACAAGTTCTAATTAATTAAAAGTTATATCAAAATAACAAAAATTTCTAGGTGGTTCAATTCCACCTTAACAAAAATAGATTGATGACGTTTAAATTTAAATTATTTTTACATGTTTTAAGTTTTTATAATATGTATCTTATGATTTAATCTTGTAAAATAATATAGTATAAAAATTATGTAATATGTCATTTGAGGTAAAGTTGGAATTTTGTCTTGGGAGATGGGCTGAGATAACTTTTTTTTCGTAATTACGAAATATTAAACCTTATTTTTTTCTTTTTAACTTAAGGTTTAACTGCAAAACAGGTGTTCAAATTATACATTTTTTTGCAATACAAGTCTAATTTTTTTTATTAAAATAGGTGATTAACGTTTATATTGTTACTATTTAAGGTGTATGACCTAGGATGTGTATTTCACTAATACTCGATGGATTCTGACTCGGCCCGATTGGGTCGGGTTTTTTGTGATAAAAGCGGTTCGGGTTTAGTATGAAAAAAACCTGACCTCAGACTAATAGTATAATTTTCTCTTATATTTTTAGGGATATTTTGTAATAATATCCTCTTTTATTTTTTTATAATTAGGTCTTTAAAATTGTTTTTTTTATAATTAGGTCCCTAAAATTATTTTTTCTATAATTAAGTCCCTAAATTTTTTTTTTTTGCAAATTAGATCAGGTTGAGGTATATAATTTTCGAGTTGGGTTCGAGTTTAAAGTAATTATGTTCGGGTCGGCCAAAAACTCGACTCGACCCGTGCTCATCCTTAGTCTGACCGTTAACGCCTGTTAAAAAAATTTGTTACCCAATTAAAACTTGACATGTAACATGATTTATAATTTTTTAATTTCTATTAGTTTTAAAAAAATAAAATATCTTTAATTTTTTCTAGAAAACCTTAAATTTCCTAAATTTCAAAATTTCTAACCCAAAATCTCTAATAACGGATTCAACCCACTACTACCCCTCCATATCCGATTATCTTTTCCATTTTTCTGTCAAAATTGTGCCTTCATCATGAGAAATTATATTATAGACCCGTCCTGCCACATTATTCATGGTTTCAACCAATAAAAATCGTCCATTTCAATAATTTTTCCATGTCATCTTTTTAATAAGTGAAAATTCACATTGTAAAAATTGTTTTTAACTTTAATTTACAGTAAATATAAGTGAAGATTCACTCGATAAAAAGATTATATGGAAAAAATTATTGAAATGAATGGTTTTTATTGGTTGAGACTATGGATGATCTGGTGGAACGGGCCTATGATATAATTTCTCCTTCGTCATGCTCTTTCTTCTGTTATTTGGTGTCAAAATTCCACAAAAATTTAAAGCTTAAATTTGGTTGATGGGTCAAGAATGTTGGTTGCCGTGGATAGGAGGTGTGTGAATTTTTGGGCTGTGAAATTTCTGCTTCAAAAAGGGTGCGGTGGGGATGATTGTAGTTGGAGAAGAAGAGTAAACTGTAATTAACAAAATTTCTTTAATATTAAAATATAAAAAGTAAATAATATGTCACGTGTTATGTTTTAATTAATTAACGAAAATTTTTAAACGAACATTAATAGCCAGACACCTAAAATAATAACGATGAAAACATTAAACATATATTTTGATAAAAAATAATTTAGGTACCTGAACATTAATACCTTACTTTAGACATTTCTCATTTCAGTAGATTTTATTCCTTACTATCTTGAGACAAAAGATGAAAAGATAGTTGCATAATGAACAACTCATTGCACCCCAAGCAACCCAACAATTCTAGTCCAGACGGTGGAACCACCAGCTGGTTTGTTTTGCCTGTATTTGGCAGGAACAAGCACATGTTCCATTTTGTTGAATAATTGAGTTTTAGACATTCCAAACTTCTTGTCTGGCTTTGAAAATATGATCAGCAGATTCATCGAACAATAGGCCGAATCCGATTATCAGCATGTAGTTATTATGACAAGTTTCATAGTTTCTGGTGTGGGCACATGTTAAACTTTGGGAGGAAATTATACCAAAAAACCAAACAAATTATAAGTTAAACAGAACTTGGAATTGAAAGGCAAAGAGGTTTACAATTTCAACACAAACACAAACAAGGTTCTGTAGCTAGCTATACTTGTTACTGGTCACTTCCTTGCCAAGCCCACACTATATCTTTCAGCGACGGTTTCAATTCTTTGTTACAAAAATTCTTATATTCCAGAGTATCCCCTGTTGTTTTCTTCAACTCCACCACATGGAACGACGGCGTAACCTCGAATATCTCGGCATCTATACCAAGCTGTCCCTTTCTCCCTTCCTTGACGCCTTGCAATTCCACCTTCCCACCCTTGTTCTTGATGCTAAAGCTCTCTGTCCGAGCAATTTGTTCGAATTTAGATACGATATCCGTGGCCGGTTTTTGAGTTGTGAACCGCGAGTAATTCGAATCTTTCTCGAACAAGCCCGATAAATCGAAACCTTGCGAAAGAGATATGATGTCGAAAGCATTGAAACAACTCGGCTTAAAAAGGCCTGCTTCGTCCTCAAAACAAGCGTTGAAGTCGGTAATCAACGGGTCTAGGATACGAGTTTGAGGGGATGGTGACGGGGTATGAATATGATCAATATGTTTATAACCTTTCTTAAACCAAGGATTCTCCATGAGCTTAGCCACTGTGATTCTTCGGATCGGATTGGCTTCGAGAATCCTCGAAAGAAGCTTCTTAACTTCGGGAGTGAACCATTGCGGGTACTTGAATTCACCTCTGGAAATCTTCCTATACATTTCCATGAGATTCGAGTCGTGAAATGGAAGAAAACCAGCCAACAAAACGTAAAGAATTACTCCACAAGACCAAATATCAGCCTTGGCACCATCGTAGCCTTTGTGGTTGATCACTTCGGGCGCAACATAAGCCGGTGTTCCACATATGGTGTGAAGCAGCCCATCTTGCCTGCTCGATTCTTTGAACGCGCTCAGCCCGAAATCCGACACCTTGAGATTCCCATTTTCGTCGAGGAGGAGATTCTCCGGCTTTAAATCCCGATGATAAATGCCTCTGCTATGGCAATAATCGACCGCCGCGACCAATTGCTGGAAATATCGTCGGGCGTCGGGTTCCTTGAGTTTCCCTCTAGCGACCTTGTTGAAAAGCTCACCATCTTTGACATATTCCATGACGAAATATATCTTGGACCTACTGGCCATTACTTCGTAGAGTCGAACGATGTTGGGGTGTTTAACGAGGCGCATGACCGAGATTTCGCGCTTGATTTGATCAATCAAACCTCCTTTCATTATCTTCTCTTTGTCGATGATTTTAATGGCGCAGCTTTGGCCTGTTGTTAGGTTCCTGGCTTGGTAAACCTTGGCGAATGTTCCTTGCCCGAGTAATCGACCGAGCTCGAACCTCTGCATCAATACCGTCCCTTTCTTCTCCATTGTTGTCTCCTCGCTGCTACAAAATCTGATCTTTGATGATTCTACACACTGAATTAATGAAGAAAACAATCCAGTTTTTCTGAACTTTTTTTCTTCTTCTCGGGTTTCACTAATCAGTCGAAAATTATGAACGAAGGCGGATAGAACAAAAACTTGGTATTTTCAATTCGTAGCAAATGGACATAATTTCTAGGCGGATTTGAAATTACTATAAGAATAAAATTACCTCTTAAACTTAAATTTAATATATTTTTATACAATCGCCCAATATCTAAATATAGTATTATGTATGAGTGAACTTTGCATATGTGATTGTAAGCTGTAACTGTATCACGTGGCTCCCAACAATCGACAATGAGATGGGTCCTATATTATCATGACCACTTCCATTTATGGATATTTTTCCATGTGGACAGGCCACGTGAATGGCTGTAGTTTGCCCTACTGCCCCACGTCACCAATAACATTGGCAACACGCTAACACAAGTTCTTGGTATCTGATTTGGTGACCGAACAGTTTGTTCCTGGCTGGAGAGGGATCCATATTCAGATTATTTCAGGTTTGAATAATTTCGAATTAGTATTATTTCGTGTTCGGATTGTTTCCACTTGAAATTATTCTAAGTTTTGATAGTTTCCGATTCAAATTGTAATCAGTTAAGATTGTTTTGATTTGAAATTTGGGTTTTCAGGTCTATACATTACCGGTGTAGATAATTGTCTTTTGATCGCTTCAAGTTTGAATCATTTTCGAGTTATTAGTTTGGATTATTCCATGTTTAGATGGGTTAAGTTCAAGTTGAATGAATTTTAACTTATGATATTTTATAATCAAATCAAGTTGAGTCGAATTTAAACTTAAATCAATCATATTGTTTACTAAATCTCAAGCAGACTGACAAATGACTTCAATCAAGTCTTCAACAATTCCAACATCGATCCGACAAAAGCTCTTCCGTCCTATCCCTTCTATATATTAAAAAAATTGTTTGGATTGAATTTATAGGTCCATAATTTTTGGGTTGGAGCAAATAGACCAGAACAAAAATATCATATTTAAAGAGGTCCCTGTTCAATCTTGAACCACACATATATCTTCACTATGCTATAGCTCATTTATGTCAAATAATGTAATTTCGAGACGTTGTTCTGTCAATTCATGGTCATGAACAAGTGGTCGAAATCTTTGCAACGTCGTTAGTGGACTAAACTATCCAACGCTTTAAACGTCATGGCCCTTGCAACCAAAAACTATTGGTCAGTGGCTGTGATTGTGAACTCCATTGATTTAAATAGCGGTACGCAATTGTAATGGCGAAAGCTGCAAGGCTACAAGCTTTGGTCGGCCATAAAATCACAGCAAATTTTACACCTGTCTTCCCCGCTTCGAATTGGCAATTGCTTGGACCATGGTAGATGTTTTGTTGGGTTTAGGAACAATTGGTGGAAGAGGGGACCATGTTCAATGCATTTCGTTGACGAACTCAAGAACCAGTCTATATTGGGATTACTTATGTTGGTACAGACAAATTTCATCAGTTTTACCGGTAGTTGGTTTGCAACTGTCTTCTGTCACCTCTATAACAAGCCCAATACATGAGCTTTTTTGAATTTTGTTCACGTATTTTGTCCAAAATTATACAATTGATGAATGGTTCATATGCAGCTAGCTGAGCAGTATAATATGGATATGATTCATGAAATGATTTAATAAGAATCCATGTTAAGAAATGTTGAAGAAGCCTAATGTAAATTACGTAACTCCTTCTCCTTGAACTCTATGATCAACTATTTAGGGTAAATTACGTAAATTATCATTAAATTTTACTTTCAAACTTATTTTGGTCACACTGAAGTTTAGACATTAAATGTTTTTTTTGTTACTCTTTAGTTAACTTTTTGACGACGTCCATTTACTGGCAAACAAATAAACTTTTCCAAGATTCGTACGGTGAAAAACTTTATCGGCGCAAAAGAAGCAACATACAAAGAAACATGCTCCATCTGACGGCAGATGACGGAGATCGACGAGAGAAAAACTATAAGGTTTTTAGCAAATTCGAGAATTTCAGAGTACTTTCCGATAAAATGGAGGTCAAATTCAGACTCATGGGATCGAGGTGAAGTGACTGGTAAATTTGAGACCAAACGGTCATTATTTACGATCTTTTGGGGTTAGTGACAATAAAAAACGTTTAATGTTTAAACTTTAGTGGCAAAAGATGAACAATGTCTAAACTTCAATGAGTTATTTGAACATTTTAAAACTTTAGTGATAAAAAAGTTTAGTGATAATTTACATAATTTACCTAAATAGGTAATTCAAGATATCACACCACTTCAAAATTTAAGATAAACTAGATAAAAGAATTCCATGTCTATAGTAAAATTGTATATATTTATTAATTCTTGTTCTTAATAAAACAAGCAATTACCTGCAATATTCATTTCTCTAAAGTTTAGGTAATCGATAGAGTAAGGCCATTCAAGCTGTTTTTGGGTGCTTAGGTATATGCAGGGAAATCAAAGCAACCGATGCCAAAAATATCGATAGTATTTTTTTTCAAAGAACAGTCTAGTTTCTGAGCAATGAACCAGGAACACTGGTAATTGGGCCCTGTTTACCCTTTATAGATGGATTTGAATTTTCTACTTATGTTTGAAAATCAATGCCACATAGTTGGGTTCGTAGCCAAGACTTAAAAGTGTTTCTAGTATTTTTGTCAAAAATATTTAATGTATTGTCCGTGTAATTTTAGTTTTTGTAAGCAAATTTGTTTTAGGGGATTATGTGTTTAGTTTCTGGTTTAGAGCTTAAGTATTTATATTTTATCGTTTTGAATTTAAAATTTAAAGTTCAAGATTTAAGGTTTATGATGGATGGGTTTAGAGTTAGAGATTTTAATTTTAAAAGTTAAATATGTATTATTGTAAAAAAAAATTACTGTCTATGTATTAAATAGTAGCAAAGACTTACATAGTTATTATGTATGTATGTATATTTTCTTGTGCATGAAGAACATTATTTTTTATGTCTAAATTAAGGAAAAGAATTTTCTCAAGGAACATCTTATTTCTTTGAAACATTAATAATTGTTTTATACTTTTTTCCTTTTTCTTGGTAGACTTTTCCATGAAAGAATTCTAACAAAACTCATCAAGTTCCCCAACTCTTTTTCAAGACAAAAGTGTACCTACTTTTGTTATTAGGGATAACTCAATTTCTAGTCTCTAAATTTAATTTCAATTTAATCCCTAATTTTTTTGGTCTACATTATTTATTGAATTTAGACTTTTGACCCATTTTAGACCTTTCGACATTGTACCACAATCTCAAAGTGACACATCATCAAATAGACTCACACGTGAAAGTGCCAATTTTCCTGACTAACATGGATCAAAACAAGGTATCAGACAAATAAAACAATTTAAAATTAAGTCTTCTAAGATGAACATCATCTTCTTTTACGTTACTCTATACTTTTTATTACATCTGCTTTTCTTCAAAAAGTAGAAAAGTGAGAGAGATTGATGAATCAGTGAAAAAGCAGAAAATAAAAAGTGGTTTGGTTAGGTTATTTTAACAATGCATTATCAAGTGTCAACATGAGAAAGGTACCTTATACTGTATCAGGAAGGAAGATACTAAGACCTGTTACTTTCATTTCAAAGGGTTTCAGGTCATCGTACCTTTCCCAACCAGAAATTTCATTTCCTACTGATTTCAGATCAGATCTGTCTCCTGGATACCCACTATATTTATAAATATATACAGTAACATTACATAAGTACTGTTCCTTTCTTCTGATCAGGTTTCATGTCATAACTTTTTCACCAGAAATATATTTAATTTACCATGAAGAACTATGGGTAAATTATTTTAAATATCACTTACTACTGAAGTTTAAATTGGTTGGATTGTATCATTGAATTTTGATTTTAGTTTCAATTATAACACTGAGCTATCGTTAACGGTGTGATGACGCAGGTCATTTTCTTTCCTATTAATTTTATATTAATTTTGTCACTAAATTTTAAAATACTTTTAATTTTAGACACTAAACTTTTCAACTGTCGTTGGCGATTAATCGTTGCTCATCAGTGGCCCCTATTCACAATTAGACTGGTACTAAAATATTCACATTTCACTCATATTTCTTCTCCTCAAATTAGTTTTCCACAAAACCCATTTAAAATCGATAAAAATCTATCTAAAGACTCAACGTGCTAAATCTTCGATCTCCTTCGACGATCATCAGATGAGATTAGTTTCACGTCAGCTTTGAATTTTTGAATAAATACCCAAAACCCCAACTTTGATAAAAAAAAATGAGTTGAAGTAAAAATAATAATTCTTTTACTTTCACGTCAGCACCTAAACATCATGTCATCCGACTGTTAATGAATTAATAGGTGATTGTTGTAATCGAAGCTAAAACTCAAGTTCAGTTGTAAAATTGATACAAACATTATATTTTAGTAGTATTGGGTGTAATTCATCTCAAGGTATATTTGTAATGTACATACGAAAATGAATACAAGTTAATCTAGCAACTACCCTTTGGGTTTCATCAAATGATGCAGACAGAAAGAGTTGTGTTTATCAGCTTGCAGTGAATTTTAGTCTATTTAATCGACTCAACAATTTATATAAAAATTTATGGATCCAGAAATACTTTATTCCTAAATTAATGTGATCACTGCCATTTATTAATTGTAACACAAGAAATTGGTAAAGGCTAGATATATACCAAATATAATATGTATGTAAATATCAAAACAAAGCTATCTCTAGGCCTGTGCAATCACCAAACGGTCCAACCTTAGATAAAAATAATTTTAATATGATATCTTATATTTAGGGACGGAGGGGCTAAAATTTAGAGAGGGGCTTATGCTCCCCAACTCTTAATTTTTGTTTTACCTTTGTTACCGAGAACTTTTTTTTTAAATGAATTAATTATATATTTACCGCCTCACTTTTTAAAATACTTATGGTTACCCTTAACCTTCAATCATGATTCAGTCTTTGCTTTTATCCCACCCTTGTGGTCCTTCTCCACCTGCTTCTAGGGCACATGCCAAGTGTTAGTGTTTAGCAGCAACTGCTTTGTCAACATTTAAGATAATAGATGTTTATATTTAGATTAGGATGTCATTGTTTTTATTGTCTTGAATATGTTGTGTAGCAATATGCCAGTCCTGTCTTAAATTGGAACAGTGTGAAACATACAAAAGTTGTAAGATGACACAGTTGTTTCTGGATAACCAAGTAAGGTTTGGGAAATATATATTAAGTTTAAGTGGTAAATAAGTGCTCAAATTATACATTTTTCAGATATGTGTTTAAAATATTTTTTGGGTCACTTAGGTGTTTAACATTTGTAACATTGTTCAAATAGGTGACTCGTCGTTAATGTCCATTAATTTTTACCGTTAACTTTCGTTATCTGACACATGCCAGCTTTTTCAATTTCTGAAATTATATTTAAAAATAAATAAAAATTAATAAAACAAAATAGCCTCAAATTTTAAAATCCCTAACACCCAAATCTCGATTTGACCTGATTTCGTCGTCGATTGCCACGCCGCCGCCAGTCACATTTGTCGCTGGACCATCACAACCATTTACCCCACTACCTCGTCTCCGAAAATCAATCGACGTCGTTCGAAACATCATAATCGTTGAATGATTCATTTGAATGATTCGCGACGAACGACGACATAACGGATGATGAATGGTGTGTGAGTCGTTCGACAATGGGAGGACGCTTCATTTCGTCACCTAAAACGCAACCAACGCCGGTGGGAGTGGCCGAATTCGGGGGGGGGGGGGTAGGGATTTGGGGACCATTTTGGGATTATTGAAAATTTCATGATATTTTAAAAATTCTAATTTATTTAAAAAGATAAAATAAAAAAATGTTTAATACTACAACGTGTCATATTTTGTTGGCTAAAGAATTTTTTTAACGGCTGTTAACGGCAAGACATCTAAATAAAAATTTTGAAAACGTTAGCTACATATTTAGCCAAAAAAATACTTTGAGCACCTATATAAAAAAAGGTATAATTTGAGCACTTGTTTACGACTTAAGCCTATATATTACATTAATTATTTTCTTTCCCATATATTCATTGCTTTATTATGCATCAGCATCCCTTCTGCAACACAATAAATGGTACGTTAACATACAAAAAGATATACTAAAATTTCGATTGAGTTAATGTGGTTCACCAAATTCAATTGATCAAATTTAACAATTGATTTTAATATTTAGAGCAATGATTAAAAATTCTTGTGTTGATATTGTAGGTTCAGAGTTTAAACTCTGATATTCAAATTTAGAATAAATAAATAAATAACTCATTGCTGTAGTGACCTTTTTTTTGAAATCGCTAAAAAGGAACGTAATTTGGTTTTTCTTCCATTATTTGGGGAAAATATTTAAAAAAAATGAGGAATTCTTTTGAAATTAGTGTTTTTGAAAATAAAGACTTGGAGTCGCTACCGGCCACTTAGGTAGGTCGGACACAATAAAACCAGAGATTCATTCGAAAATGGGTTCGTTAGTTGGTTACGCATGGGAAGGATTAACACCCTCAGCACGCCCGGAAATCAGTACCAAAATATATGTTGCTCTTAATTGATGGAAACTATTGAAATTTAAATTGAATTTAGTCAAATGTTCTTGGTTGGATATGGACTTTAATTAAACGGGCTTTTGTCAAATTGGTGGGCTTGAATTAATTAAACATTTAATTAATAAGGGTGACGATACATCGGACCATAGATTAAACCGACATTGAATAAGCTCAATTGCCATGTTAATTTATGGTTCAAATTTCGTACATCACATTTATGCATGATGCAAGCATTTAAAAATGATGTCATGACTTATCAACTTTTAACTCAAATTAAGGTTTACCTTCGGACGGTAAGAATTAATTCGAATATTTGGTCAACATCCATTGAGCCAGGGCTGTTACGACACAAATATCGGAATTAATAAATACCTCATTTCTATAATTTAAGTCAATTAATTAATAACATGTTCAAATAAAACATTTAAGGACTAATGAATGACAATTAAAATGCATGACAAGGAAAAACATAAAATAAACCTTAGGCCCACTAAAATCCTAACCTAAAAGGCCCAAATTATGGAAAATTAATTAATGATCTAATTATTAACTAGGTTAGTCTAATATTAACCCTAAATTAATTAAGATCCTAAAAACTAGAAACCCTAACATTTTATGGGTTATCATGAATCAAAATAATTAATTTGATTAATTTTAAACTAGCATCCTATTAAGTCAATGATACAATTTAAAATGAATCGAATTAAGAATTATGGTTTTGATTAAGATCGATATGTAAGTATGCGACATGACATTCCATCCCCCATTTTTTTTTCTTCTGTCATGCGTTCAATGTTTTTAGCAATACTGTTTATATATACACACGTGTGTATAATACAGAGAACTTGTGAATGTTCTGATTTGTCTAAGACTCAAAGTTGTGCAGAGAGGGAAAAAAACTCATTAAAATTGAAAGTACTTCCATTTACAAAGGTGGATGATTACATTTATGCTATTGGTTAATGTTTCCCTGACAAGTGAAAATGCTTGCAGTTAAACCTATCACCTAAAACATGTCCTTCCCATTCATAAGATCGATTATGGGATTTGGAGAAGCTGAAACCTTTTAAACCCACAACAAATGTTGGAGGATTCCCAATTAATGCTTTTGAAAAATATCAGCATTTTCAACACCTTCTTTTTCAATGTCTTGCACGATGTAGGGTTTTTTTGTCTTAATTTTTCATTAATTTAAGATTAGTGTCAGTGTACAAGGCAACTAAATCTAACATCTCTACGGTAAGAATTTTCTGTGGCAAAGTGGGAATATGTTTGACATATCTTTTAACATCACCTTTTTTTTTGTCATTCTAGTTCCCTAGGGTTTTGCCCGATTAATTCGGACTGACTCGCGTCGCACACTTAACTTTGGTAAGTGAGTCTCCCAACGATAATTTTCTGCATACACAAGGCCTCATCGGTAATATTAGCTTTGAATCTTAATCATTGTTGTTTGCTTCGAAGTCCTGAAAACAAACAACCCCAGAAGTTTTATTGCATGGTACAACTTTTGCATTAATGTTGGAATTGGTAGGTTAACATACTAGACTTGTCATTGATTTCTCTCATAATAAAGTAAGTGATGGAGATGGAAGACGAAGAAAGGAGGGTTGACAGTGATAAACAAGCTGAGAACTTATCTGCTGCAATGTCCATTTCTTCTCAGAAGTGTTCATCCTTTGACTTGAATGAAGAAGCTAGCAGCGAAGAGGATTATTATTATGACATTAATGGCAAAGAAGGCGAAGATGATGAGACCGAGAAGACAACCGATGGGAGTTCAGGAAATGTGGGAGAGAAAGGTAATGATAGAAGAACAGTTAGGTAATATGTTCGGTCGAAATTGCCTCGGCTTCGATGGACTCCTGATCTTCATCTCTCCTTCGTGCGTGCTGTTGAAAGACTTGGTGGTCAAGAGAGTAAGTTCAAATATTAGCATCATTACATATACATATATGCGTGCTTTTAGAGTTTATTTACTGCAATCTTTTTGTTGCAGGAGCAACTCCAAAGTTAGTTCTTCAATTGATGAATGTGAAGGGACTCAGCATTGCCCGTGTAAAAAGCCACTTGCAGGTAAAACAACACAACATTTTTTATTTCATATTTCAATGGTTAGTTTTAACCTTTCCGATCCATCATTTCACAAAATTTTGAACTTTATATTATTGTTTCAGATGTATCGAAGTAAGAAACTTGATGAAGTTGGACAAGGTGAAGTAGTTTTTCTTTTGTAATTCAGCTTACAATTTTTTTTGGTTGCACTCCCGGTTTCTCATGGTTTTGTCCTGACAAAGTCGAACTCTTCAACTAATGAAGCTTTTGCATTTATTATGCAGTTTTGAGCCAAATAAATGGAGGGACTCCAGGAAGGGAAGAATTCCAAAGCCTGTTGCAGCAGTCCTCAACTCGCCATCTACATTTCAGAATGGAAAATGGTGGATTTGTTTTAGCTAGAGACTCTTCCCTCTACCAACCACCATTAGATTTCAAAGCTACCTTTCCAAGGTTATCCAATATTCCACAAAGTTTCTCGACTTCCAATACATGGCCTGGCCGTCGTACGTTGCTTTGCTGATAATAAAGTTTGATTTTGCTTTTGTATACAGGCAGCAGACAAACCAAGTTCATGGAATGGATAGGAGCATGCGAAATGGAGCGATGAGAACCTGACGATCAGTAGTTGACGGGAAGAGGTGGCATCCTTTTGAAATGATGGGTGATCGATGGAGGTTTAATGGAAATATGTCCAAGCTGGATAGCTTTGCTGACATTTTGTCGCAATCTCCGTCTCAATATTTTTGGAAAAGACCAGGTTCAGATTCCACATGGCCAACTGACGGGAACAGGAAAATGGTGGCGCCCGACAATAGTTGTAGAGCAGAGCTTGAGGGCCCGTTTTTGCTTCAGGTAATAACTCTTGCTGGACTTTGACCTTATAGGTAGCTTCTTTTTTTCACTCAACTGATATTTCTTATTTAAAAGAAATGCTAAACAGCAGAACCATTGCAAAAGTTTGCGAAGCATACACATGACATACTTAAGCTGCAGACATTTATTTAGCACCCTAAAAAGATATAACCCAGTTCATACAAAATGGAAGCACCTTTGAAATGCTATGTAGAGTCCCCGATCCCTTGAGCGATTAGAACTGCTCCAAACAAAACAATAGTCACCGTAAGAATAGAAATCCTCTCCCATTTTCGATGCCTCTATTTATGTCCCACACTAAAAAAATAAGTTTAGGTTTAGCGTTAGAGTTTAGAAAATTGGGATAAGGTGTATTTTTTAAAATTTAAGATTTAAAATTTAATTTATTAGTGTTGAGACATAAAAAAACTAAAAAGAACAGAAGATTTTTGTACGTCACCATAAACACCGTAACACATCGAACTTGCAACTCAAAATTGACAGCACTCTAACACATCTCAAGACAATTTGAACCCACCACTTCCATGTTAAACAAACCCGGCCTTCATTCCAACATGAATCGGCCATTATAGACTATGATCCAGATCAACCCGACCTATAGGATGCTTAATAGCCTATTCATGACCATGATAGCTGAAATGCTATTTTAGGATATATTTTTGGGTTTATATTTTAATACTATGATCATGATTGCATATGAATATAAATTATCTGTCCTTTTTGGTGTTTTTATGTATGCACCAATACTATAAAAATTAATCCCTACATTCTAACTGTGGCGGATCCAAGAATTCAAGAATGAAGTTCAAAAAAAAAATTCTCAAATGGGTATGCAAATTTTTATTTTATTTTCACTCTACACATTAAATTAATTTTCAACACTAAAAAAATCCCCCAAAAATGGAGTGCAATTGCCCCCCCTTGGTGGCCACGTTGCTCTGCCACTGCACTCTAATTCTAAATTCTAAATCTTGAATACTAAATCCTAAATCTAAATTTTAAACACTAAGCTTATTTTTTGTGTTGAGACATGCATAAAGACATTAAAATGGGACATATGATTTCTATTCGTATATATATGTACATGCCTATTAGATTACATCATTTCGCTTCTTTAGAAGTTTTTAGATGTAAAAGATTTATTTTGTGCACGAATTGTAATATATACATGGTGGACAATTAGATGATACAATCCAATAACAAAACAAACTATCTATGTTAACGAGGCTTTATACATTTTGGCAAATGATGGAGTCTCACAGTGTGGATTAAATATTATGTGTAAGTTATCTGTCTAAATTTATTTTGCTTTAAATATCACTATATTTAAAATTATATTAATTTAGGTCCTAATATATTTCGATTGTCAATTATATAAGTGATTGATTTTAATCGTAGTTATGCGAATTAATTTCAATTGTAGTCGTAAAATGAATTGCAATTGTAATGATAACTTAAAGAAACTATTAAACACTTTTAATAAGATGACATCATCGGGTTCCTCAACAGTTTATATACTTAATAGTATAAAACAATTGTTTAAAAAATATAAAACAAATTATAACCTTTTTTTATTTGATGTACTCAGCCTTTAAAAGTGTATACATTACTAAATAAAATAATGCAACATAATTAAAAATATGTAAAAATAAAAAATGTTTAATGTATTGTTAATGTCTATAATGTATATCTAATATAAAAATCTTTTCTTTTAATGATGCGATATGATCTAATTTGTTGATAATATATTTGTTGATTCTTTTGTGGAGACTTCCTCTCAAGTTTCATTGAAATACTCTTTCAAGATAATCATGAGGCTTGTTTCTTATTTTAATCTTGAGCTACATAAGATGGATGTTAGGCTTGTGTTTTTCAATGACGACATTGAAGAAATGAATTATATGGTACAATCATAGATTTGTGTCTAATGATACAAAATCAATGATATGTAAATTAAATAAATTCATCTATGAGCTTAAGTAGGACTCTCATTAATGAAATTATAAATTTCATATTGATTATTTCATTCGGCTTTGAGATAAATTTGGTTGACAATTGTATATACTACAAGTTCAGTGGGAGTAAACCAAGTGATACTCAAATTGCTAAAGAAGACAAATTTAGTCTTACTCAATGCCCTAAAAGTAACCTTGAAATTTAGAAAATACAAAAGATTCCATATGCATAAGCTATTGAGATTCTAATTTATGCTCAAGTATGTTTGCGTTTGGATATTGCGTACATTGTTGGAATGTTAGACAGATATTTAAGTAATCATATTATGGATCATTGAATAGCAGCCAATAGGGTTATGAAATATCTTTAGAGAACAAAAATTACATGCTCACATATCGGAGTTCGGTAAGTTAGAGATCATCAAGTTTACTGACTTGATTCTATTAGAATATTGATGCAAAAGAATTTTGTCACATGGGCTGCTAATTATAGATTGAATAGAAAGATCACTTCGGTTATTTTGTGACAATAAATATGCATTCATTTATTCTATAAACAATAGGAACACTTTAAATTTGAAGCACGTAAAAATTAAGTTCCTAGTTGTTAAAGAAAATTCAGAGTGATTGTGTGTCTATAGAGCATGTTGGTACAAACTCCATATTTGCGCGCTTATTAAGAAACTATCACCCTAGGTCTTTCATGAGCACACTACTCATGTGGGTGTAATGTTATATAAAGATATTCAGTTTTAGTGGGAGTTTGTAATTTTGAAAAATGCTCATTTGGTTTAGACACAATTTCGGTTACTTCAGTCTAAAGTTATTTTAAGATTATTTTCTGCAGAAATAAAGTTCTTTTGGTTTATGCACACTCTGAATTCAGTAAAGTTTGATCTCACTAAGGTTTAGGAGGATCAGTTGGAAATATACATGTTTGGTTCACATTTCATGTAATTTTCCATGCTACGCGTCCATGATTGATCTATGTCATTTGACTATATTTGTATACGTGACCATTGATGGGTCTTGTCATGATTGATACGACAAAGGCTGTTTTGATCCTATATGGATATAGTTGATGGACGAGATTGTTACAGAATACCTATTATATAATAGCAAATTTTTGAGCTCATAAGGTTATACATTTGTCAGGAAACATATGTTGCCCAAGTGGGAGATTGTTGGATTAAAATCCGTAATAGTGGGCACATATGTATAATGTATATTGCTATTTTAAAGTATGACACAAAATTAAGTGACCAATTATGTTAGGCGTGTCATGGGTACTAAAATGTCATGGAAATAAAAGTGTAGATACCATAAGATGTATTTATAATTCGATGAGGGGCAGAGTTATAAATACTTAATAGTTGATTATTAAATCAACTATATAAAGAGGTAGTGGTCCCCAAGAAATAGGTTAATTTGTTTTTCTCTCCTTCCCCGTCAGAGAGTTTTACGTCAAGAGAAAACCTATCTTCTTGGAAGATCAATACCAAAGATTTGGATTTCAACATCAAGATTCAAGGTTTTCAGTCTATCGATTAATTCAGGTACGCTTCCGCAATTCAGTTCATTCAGTTTATTGTTCTCGATGATTTGACATGATAGATCCTGGGTTTAGATTTCATATCTGTTATGGTTTAATTCTAACATGAACATGAACATGAACGATCTTAAAACACCAGAAAACGGAAGAGGATCTGCCATAACATTCATCAAACTTAATGCATCAGCGACACGGACGAAGACAAAATATCAACCTCAAAGGAGAAAATATAATTTTTTTTTAATTTAAGAGGGGAAATTTACAATTATCCCATAAACTTTTTAAATTTGTTATGTATAATAAAGGTAATTTTTTTATGGGATTGGGGCTACAACCCCACTCATCAACTACCTTTGTCCCTTATAAGCGAGACATAGTATTAATATTTTTTTTCGAATAATACACAAAAATATTGCACCCATGTGACCCAAGTTAAGAATAGTGTACTCTCTATGTAGTTAGGAGTTTAGACTATAGGGTTTCAAAATTTAAGGTTTATAAGTTAAAATTTATGGTATTAGGATTAGGGTTTAGATTTTAAAGTTAAAATAAGCATAAATTTTCTACGCAGATAATATATCAAATAATAACTCAATATAATAAGGGTAATTATTCTATACACTGGCGGTGAAAGCTTTTTTTACAAGTGTCTTAGTTTTAAGGTTTAGGGATCTAGTTTAGGGTGTAGGAGTTTAAACTTTAGGGACGATGGTTAGAATTTAGGGCTAGAATTCAGAGTTGTGGATGAATATCATCCACTTTTCCACTGTATCACTTGTTGGGTTCTACCGTCAGTGTATTTAATATAAATGCATATAATAATTGTATAGCACATATATATTCAACTTTTTGACATTTAATTCGAACAAAATAGATATTAACAAATGCTAAATAAAAGAAATTTAAAATATACATAGTTACAAATCATAATTTTAATCCTTATCCTACCTAGAGGGGAGAGAATGGGGGAGACTCCAAAGGGGGGAAAATGATACTTTTAATGGGTCTAGAACATATAACCTAAAGAAAATAAGAGAACAAAAATAAATAATTTGACTAACCGACTAAATGAACTTGTTCTACTTTTATAGCTTTTGTGTTGACTGGTTGGATTTGAGCTTAATGTTGTGGTTTTATTGCACCGTCATATTGGCTTTTTAATGCCTTTGTTTGGCTTATTTTATTGGTATAATAATAAATTGATTTTTGCTTTGAAAAAATTAATTAATCTATTTTTTCTCTTAAATTTTAAAAATAAAATATTATTAGTATACAAAAAATAATAGTAATACGCATATAGAATTTTTGTCCATCCAAGTGCGCTACATTATTAGAGGTTTCATAGACTGGGCCGGGCCATAGTGAACAAAAATGTTCAAAACCAAATCGAAATAAGCTGAACCCGAACCCGGTTGATCTGAATTTAAAAATACCTTCTCCAAGGATGATTAGTAGTCTTACCTTAGGAAAGGATGGAGTAACTGAAATCACTAAAAAAGTATAAAATATATTTTGCAAACTATTATAGTAATATCGGAAGACATTTGAATAACACATCAAAATATGGGGATTGAATTGCTCTGCTAATTAACTCGTTCTTGCATAAAGTTGAGCTACACAAAATATGGCAGACCAAGAAAATACATGAAAAAAGCCCGCGTGTCCGTATTTTCTTCAGAACAATATGTTGACTCCTGTGCAGAACAAAACACCAAATGAACTACAAGATTTCAAGGTCAAAATATGTTTGTGGTCATTACTAGATCTGAAACTTACTTTGGTGTAACAATTACCTCAACGTGCAGTGATGGCGGATGTAGGAAATGAAGAATTTACAAAGCTCGTACGACAAGAGCAAACAAAAATACACTTGCCGAGCGTATGATGCAAGGTAAATGGAAGGAGAAACTCATGGAAGAAAGAAGAAAATATAAATGGTAGGCTGCTGCAAAATTTTAACCAGCTCTCACCATGTTGAATCCGAACTGCTGGAAGTGCAAGGAATTTCAGTGCTGGGAAAAGTGAGTTACTAGTTCCTGTTAGGGAAGCAAGGGTTAGTACTTTCGAAATGAAACTGCGATTGGAGTCGACAATATCATCGTTAGAGAATGATAAGTTACCTCAGAATAGCGGACATGATCATGATGCAACTGAGAAGTTTTGACAATTGTTTCCCGCTTGGAATCAGTAGCAGGTATCTTCTTAGGTTCCTGTTTTCATGATTAAAGTGAGTCCTGTGAGACTGCAAAAATGAATTTCTTGGTATCACTGAAGGCAATGCACACTTAAGCCAAGATTGAGATGGTGTTTTTGGCAATGGAGGAGGAAGATGAGAGTAGCCAGAACCAACCGTAGCTTCTTCTCGATCATCTACTCTTGAATCCTCGTCACCGCTATGAGTTAGATTTCCACAAGCTCTACCTTTTACAGGCTCAAAGGATACATATACCGGATCCAACCCTCCATTCTCTCTGAAGCAACCTATCATTTCTACCTGACCTTTGAGATCAGGTTTGTTGGAGAAAGAAGAGAGACTGGAATTCACTGAGCCTGTGATTTCATATTCTGATATGCCCTTTCCATATGAAAGACTGAGACCTTTTATATCTTGAAGAGAAGACTCGGAAATAGCATTAGCAGGTTCTTCTAGCATTTTACTCGTAACTGAGGTATCAGAATGCTTTCCCATGGAGTCTGTTTGGACGCTGGTATCCGAGGAATTGGATTTTGGACATGCATTTTCAGTAATATTTACAGCATCTACATAAAATGTTTTCTCAACTGCAGGGTCAGAGAACCTGACCCTTGTCTGGTGCTCGGATAGGGTACTAATTCCTGCGAGTTATTATTGCTTTTAGCATACAACATATTGGCTTTGAATTTCTCAGCTTGTTTAGGCATGCCAAGAAACCCTCCTCCGCGGAAGGGAGATTGAGGTCTCCCTCTACGATAGGGAGAAATGCGAGCATCACCTAGAAGCCTTTTGGAAGGCGACCTATTCATTATCTGCCGGTCATTTGAGCTAGCAAAGTGATTTGATCCACATGTCATATTTTCCCTAATCTCTGATAGCCTAAGTGATTGAACTCCATTATCCGATTTGTCCTCTAGGAGCCTGAGTACTGCACTGCCTGATTTGTTCTCTGGAAGGCTGGAGATTGAACTCCGCAACATGATTTGTTCTTATGAACAACATCACAGATATACTGAAAAGACACAAAATAATAAAATACATATGAGCAATTCATTCAAATATCTAATACTTGCAGTAAGAACATAGAATAGTGATTTGAAGGAATAAAGAAGAAAGATCCGTACTGACCGTCTCAACAATTTTACGGTTAGACTTCATGTAGGCTTTGCCTGGCTTTGCAACCTCATGAGTAGAAGACATTGAAGATTGGGTCCTGACTTTTAATCCTGGCACTGGATCTAAGAGGCGGGTAGAGTTCTTAGTGCATAATAGAGGCAATAAGCCACAAGCTTTTCTTGATATATTGCCAGAATCCTTATAGTCTTCGCATTCATCTTCAGTCTCTTCATCATCATCCTCGTTGTAACATGGAATGATAATCGACTCATATTGGTTATCTAGAGGTTTCCTGTCCCGAACAACCTCTGTCTTGACCTCTTTAGGACATTGAGGAGCCAGAGTCATGGCCTTGGCAGCAGGTAAAAAGCGAGTCATCATAAAATCCAAAGTATGTGGATCCGTTGAGAATGTTCCCGACGGTTTTGCAACTGGGCCATCTGGTTCACTTACGCCACTTACACTACAATTCATGGAGAATGAACCTGTTGGGGACAAGGTCTCAAGTGCATCAGAATAAGCATCATCATTCTCAGAGTCTGTTTCGGTTTGGGGCTTCGTATTTTCAAAGCCTTTTTCTACGGCGTAAGCACCCAAATTCGTCCGGCGCTCAATTTTTATTCTAAGTTCGAGTTTTGAAAATTTATTTTTCGTGTTTTGAAAACACTCGCCCAATTTTGAAAATAAAAATGTGGAGTCGCCACCGATCATTTTAAAAATGGTAGACCGAACACCAAAATAAAACCAGAGATTCAAAATTTTGGGTCCTAGAGTCGGTTACTGATGGGGAAGGATTAGCACCCATACCACCCAAAATTGGTACCTAGCTGATTATTTAAAGCCTTGGTGTCGGAAATTAGGAATTTGATTAAAATGTAAAATACGATTCTTGAATGTATAAAAATATTGAGAAAACCGCATCCCTTTACGCCCAGGACACGGCTTTTCGTTTTATCGAAAAAATGTTAAAAAACATCACATCCCTTTACGCCCAGAACATAATTTATCGAGGTTTTAAAGAAACACTGATTTAACATTCAAAATTAATTTCTTTAAAAACCACTTTTTATGATTAAAAAAATATAGGATGCAAAATTATGAGGTAACACGTAAAAGTATATATACTTATACTTAAAAATATAATGATTATAGTAAAATGTCTAACATTTATTTATAAAAAATATCTATATATATACGTATTAAGTTACTAATTATATATATATTTATAGTATTTTTACAACAATGAATATTTATTATTATTATTATTATTATTATTATTATTATATAAATGCATTTAAAACATTATATTTAAGGTAAATATATATATATATATATATATGAAGTGTGTATGTAAAATAATATATAGTATGTATAATATATATAATATAATCGACATACATAGAATAATATATATGATATAATAAATATATAACAAATAATATATATAACACAAATATATATAAATACACATGCGTAAAGTAACATTATATAAGCTAAAAGGCATACATACCAGGACCTAAATGAAAATTCATGGAATAAGGAGGTACAAATGCAAATAATTATAACTAAAGGAATGAAAATAAAATTATAATAATAAAACCAGTGACCAAATTAATATGGAAAGCAAACTGGAGTGCGTTAAATGAAGAAAAACAAAGATAAGGGACAACGTGAAAAGAGGGAAGTCAGGGAAGGACCGAACACATAGTTAGACCCTGGACAAAACATAAAACAGAATTAAATGCAAGAACTAAGGACATAATTATCCCATTGAACAAAAACGCGGATCTCACCGGGTCGGGTCACAGCGTGAACCGGGTTGTCAAAACTACGTCGTTTTGGAACAACAGGTTTAAAACAAAGGTTGGTTTTATTTTTTCATTTCGAATGGAATCAAAACCCTACTAATTTCTTCAGCCCTCACTCGCTCATTTAACCACTCGAGCGGCGGCCGCTTCGTTGTTTCACGCCGTTCATCGGCGGCCTCGCGGCTGAGGTTTTAACGGCAACGGCGGCGACTTCAACAGTCAGGTATGATTCGAACCTTTTCCTTTTTAAGATTTTAAAACTTTGATCCGAAAATTAAAAAAACAAATTTAAGTTAAAAAAAAAACGATTTTGTGTGGATAAAAGAACAAGAATTTCGGAAATTTCTATTTCATTCAAAAGATCTTACAATTTTTTCGATCTGAAAATCCCTTCTTTCACTATATATATATATATTTTAATCTGAACTCCCCTGATCTGAGATCCCCTTTCTTACAATTTTTTCTCTCTCAGAATAGTTTGTTTCGGGGTTTTATAAAGCAGATTACAAACAAAATAAAAAAATTTCTTCCTTTTCGGATCTGAAGTCTGCCGGAATTGGTGGTATTTTGGCAGGATATAGGTCGACTGAAGCATGAGTGATGTCGGGTTCAGGTTAGGGTAGATTCGGCGGTGGCTATAGATTAGGTTTAGGGTAATTATTTGGATTTTTAGGGTTTGATTTTTAATTGGGGATTGGGTTTTTTAGGGTTAGGTTTTGTTTAGGATTTTAGGGATTATAGTTCAAAGTGGTGGCCGGTGATGACTTGGACGGCGGCGGAGGCTGAGGCATTCTTAGGGATTAGGTTATTAATTTTAGGATTTTTTATTTGGGTCAGAATATGTGTTTGGGCCGGTTTGGGGAATTTGGGCCTAATCCGGGTTTGAGTGTTGTTGGGTATAGGTATTGGTTGAAACGGGTTATTACACCTTTTTCCACAGGATATTTGCCCCAAACCTTATTCGGCTGAAATTCACCGTCGATGCCACTTTTTGCTTTCCCAGGAATCTGCTCCCATATAAAAGGTACTGCAACAGGTCCCCTTACCAGATCCAAACTCACATCTGAGGGAGGAGAATTCTTGATTATCTTCTGCTTATCTCTACGGCAGAAATCCGCCTCTCAGATAAAAGTGGTGCATTGAAATCTAATGCCTTCCATCCATCACCATTGACAATCAAAGTTCAGCAACTTTCCTTCTAAATAAGATTCACCAATTCAAAACATTACATAGCTGATGAAAAATGTTGGATGAGAAAACCATGGTAAATACTTCCATGTCAAATAATTTCCAGAATTCTGCCAAGATTAATTACTTGAAGAACCTAACTCACAGCAATGAGCACACTACCATGAGCTATCTGGCAAACCCAAAAAACACAAACAACCCCTAGAGTAAATCAAAGGTAGAAGTAAATACAGAACTCAATGTTCTTTCATCTCCCCAGCAACCATGGCAAAGATTTGTTTTGGAGTTCATTTAATAAAGGCTGGTGAGCCAAGAAAAGTGGGTGCAATTAAAAAAAAAAATCAACAAACCTGATCAAGAACAAGGTAAAACCTTGAAGATAGTTACAAGTAATAAATAGCTTGATTATACTAACATGAAAAACTTCATGTACTAAAACCATAGCCCGTATTTCATCTCATTTTCAAGATTATGAAACCAAAAAGAAAAAGAAGAAAGAATTCACCGAGAATGTAAACAAGAACCTTTAAACAAAATAAACATTACTTGAAGCAAGTATTATCTGCATCAACAAGAGAAAGGAAGGAATACCTGTGGGCTGTGAGTGAAGAGAGAGAGGGATGAGTTGTTTGTTTTTCTGGGGTTTGGATTTGTGCTAGAAATGGCAAGAGTTCAGGGAATGAGGATAAAGTGGGAGAGAAACACTGCTGACTGCTGACTGCTGACTGCTGAGCTTTTCGTTTCTCGAGCTTTGCTTTATGGAGTATGTTTTATTTTGCATTTGAGTTAAAAAGAGACGGCTGAGTCGTTAATCCAACAAATATGGATGAAATAAATGAATAAAATAAAAAAAATATGGAGATGAAAAAAGATACGGATGTTTAATTTTATTTATTCATTTATAAAATTAAATTAATAACATAAAAAACAAATAAATATCTAATATCAAATATTATTTAAACAAATTTAAAGTCTTTTTCAAATTTTATTATATTTAAAAATAATATAAAAATATAAAAAATACAAAGATCACTCTTATAATAATATTAATTACCAATTGAAAAAGCTAGTTTAATATTTTTCTTAATAAATTTAGTAACCGATTAACTCGTAACACAAATTCGACAAAATTTTTAAAGATAATACTTATTTTCTCAACTAAATTAGTATCTAGTTAACTTGTGAAATAAATTTAATTAGAGATTATATATATATATATTGAAACATAGAGATTTTCCTTACATATTTTAAATAATAGAGATATTTCTTGCTTCGCTTATGTTTTTAATTCAATTTTTATATAAAAATTTAATATTTGAATCCGACGTAAAATTAATTATTTTTATAGAAAAAATAATTTTTTTCTTAATTCTATTCGATTAGATCTGAAATAATAAATAGTTTATATTATATTATTTTTACATGATTAAATAAAACAAATATTATAAGGAAAAAATACTTTGATACATAAGCTAGTGTGAACTTATACAAACCTTTTAATTTTAGGGTTTAGAGACTTATGTTGTGATTTAGGTTTAGGTTGTAGGGTGTAGAATTTAAGGTTTATGGCTAAAATTTAGAGTTTATGATTTCGGGTTTAAGATTTAGGTTTTAAGGTATTAGGGCTAGGGATTTAGGTTTTATAGTTTAAATATGAATGGTTGTGTAATTTTTTTACTCAGCATGTGTATCAAAATATAACACATATTATAAAGTCTAATAAAAATTGAAAATATAAAATTTAAAAAATAATTATATTTTGATACACAAGCTGTATAATTTTTTTTTACACTATCCTTGTATAAAATTTAAAACCTAAATCTCAAACCCTAGCACCCTAAAACCTAAACCTTAAACCCCAAACTTTAAATTCTAATCATAAACCTTAAATTCTACTCCCTACACACTAAACCCCTAAATCATAAAATTAAAAGGCTTGTGTAAACTTTGTGTATCAAAGTATTTTTCTTTAAAAATATATATATTGGTAATTTTTTCATGATGAGCAATGCGGGTTTGATAAAAAAAATTAATAGTCTAAATGTGATTATAAGGTAGTATCTGTTCATATGTATTCTTAATCATTTGACAATATACATACCTTGCAAACAAAATAATTAAACTCGAGTCTTATAAATTAAACATCATTCGTTTTTTCACTGGGAACTGAGGTTTGATAAATTCTACGTCGACTTGACAAAACCCATCACCCACGTCCATTTTTTATAAGATGTTTCTACCGATTAAAATTCTACTGGATTCAAATTATTTTGCTTATCCCTAAAAATGTTTTATTTTTATATAGACATAATAATTTTTTATTAAATATATAATTTTTACATTTCAAATGATAAATATCAGGGTTTAAATCCACAAAAATAAGATCATATAAACATCTTTTTAAAACGTTAAAGATCAAATTTAACACTAAAAAGAATATATGAACATTTTAATTAATTTAGTCCCTAATTTTTAGTTAAATTTTCATTTAACATTTCAGAAAGGGTCAAAGTTACATTTTTCTTAGCAAAAATGGTTGACTAAAGTGTTAAATTTTTGGTCTTTCAAACAGATCGATTGTCCTGATTTTAATTTCAAACAGATCAATTTATATGTCCACATAAAACCATAAAATGGATTATCATACATTATGCAACTTTACCTGTCTTTGGGCTTTTCTGAATCCAGGCCTTAAAGGCCACTGGATTACACCATAGAAAAATATGGTACATTTGATTCATGGTTTTGAATCGGTTGTTGTGTTGTAGTATGAATAAGGCAAATTGTAGTATGGTTTTGATTCATGGTTTTGTACCAACATGTTAGCCTAAGTGTTAAGCAGCTTGGCATTACCTAAACAGAATTTAAATTTGAGGCTTTGTGTATGCAAAAAATTCTGTCGGGAGATTTACCTACCAAAATTAATTGTGTGCCGTGAATCGGTATGAATTAGTCAGGGCAAAACCCTAAATTACTGGGTGCGTGATAAAAAAAAATAAGGCAGATTGTAGGACTTAAAAGGCAGTTAGTTTTTTTTTTTATCCAAATATGAGGAACAACAATGGCAACAACATCATGGACCCATCGTGAAGCAAGCCTGGAGAAATAAACAAAACCATACTTGTTTTTAATTCATACCCCACCCTGGTCAACAATGACACACTCTCCAAAGTCCAAACTCAAATGCACCCATCAAAACATTCAAACCACCAAATTTGCCCCTTTCCTTACTCTAATTTGCCTGGATTAGATGTAATTTTCAATGTTTCAGCGCATTGCAGCAAAAGGGTTCCTTTTCCATTGCAGTGGTTGGTATGTCTTCTCTGTTTGCTCTATTTCAGTCCATGGCAACTTGTGTTTAGCCATCTTTCGCCTCCTCGATGCTACTCCCAGATAGTCTCCGGTGTTCTGAAACATAATTATTGCAGACCAGAGTTACTTATGATGAATTTACAGTTAAAACATTCGGATTTGGGTATAATGGATTAGTTTTTTGGTACCTTGAGGCAGAGTTCTTGTTTCACATCACAAATGGGGTAATCAGCAGGGCAGCAGTATTCGGTTCCAGTACAGCAAACAGCGTTTTCATATGCACAGCAGCCGTATGTGAGGCAATAACCATAGAATTCGAAGAGGCAACAGCATGTCTCATCACTTGGACAATAGGAGAAGTCCCCACATTCACTTGGTGAAGGAGATGGAGGCGGCGGTGGCGGTGGGGGAGGCAGAGGCGGTGAGACACTCGGCGATGGATAAGGGGATGGTGAAGAGGATTGTTTAGTTGGATAAGAAGCCATGGCATTGACAGCACAAACACCATTTGGTAAATCAGCGTCTCTTTTTAGATAGAAATATCCATCCATTCCCCAGCTTGTTCCCCATGAATTCTTCACTATCCAATACTTTTCATCGCCTTCTGAACCGTAACCGACTATTAAAACAGCGTGATCGATGTCGTCGGGATTATCCGAGCAGCTCCCGTCGTAAATTCCCTAGCCATATACATGCCATGGACATACAAATTTCATCCCTGAGCATATCGGTCTCAAAAGAAACTCCAGGTTCAAAAGAAATACTTACATCAGTGTAAAGTTGAAAATCAATGGAGGAGGCATCAATTCCCACGCTAACTGGCTGCTGAGTAACAGCACATAAGAGAGCACTGTCTGAATCATCTACATCTTGATAGCCATCAATAGATACAACCTTGGTTTCCTCCTGATTTAACAGTGCCAAATGCCAATACAGTAGATTTATATCAGTCAGAGTAGGTAAAATGGAAGAAGTTGGTCAACTATTGTAGACCAATGAATCTGACCTTGGTGATGTTACATTTGCCATCCACACCAGTGTAGGGGTAGTCGCTTTCGGTGTCGATGCCACCGTTGTTTATAACCCATTCGAAAGCATAGTCCATGTATCCTCCATCACACCCATAGTTGGTGCTATCACAATCCACGAGTTCTTGTTCCGAAAGGCTAACAAGGTCTCCAGTAACCAAGGCGTTTATTCCTTCCATGGCTCCGGTTGATGAGAATGCCCAACAACTTCCTATAAACATAGGACAATGGACTTAAAACACACATGAAGAGTAGCTAAAACAGGGTTTCTATAGCTGTTTATCGACATAAAGAAAACTTTTAAACTTACCACATGAGCCTTGATCCTTGACGCCGGTCACAATGCCACGGTTCCTCCAATCCAAGGAGGATGGTGCATCACAAGACTCCACCTTTCTCCTCGTGGCCCTCGACAGAGTCGTACCTTGGTCGATCGGCTTTTTCACCTTTGACAAGTATGCTTTTCTGAACTCCTCGTTGCTCATATCAGCAAACTTGTTCAATCCCACATGATGTTCCCCTTTGTTCAATTTTCTCCCTGCATTCCTCTCAAGTATATACTTCAAATTCCCCTTGAAATTTTCAAGCCCCTTTTCGGCCTCCTTGGCGTGCCGGTACACTTTCCGATGCTTTTCTTTCCATTGTCGAAAGATCTCCGACACCCTTTGGTCCGAAAGCAATGCATCGACGTCATGTTCAACTATGGAGTATTCACTAGGAAGGCTAGAAGAGAGGAATGCTAGTGAAACCAATATCAAGAAAATTGAACTCAAACACATTGTTTTCAACCGAGTTGCCATTGATATCTGATCTAAACCTTACAGTTTTTGTGTAGTATATAAGGAGGGAAACATTGATGCTAACCAGACCATGCCTACCGGTCAGCTCAAGAAATTTTCCAATTTCAGAACACAAATTACACATCTTATAAATTAATCAAATGATTCATGAATAATTTAGTGAAATGATAACAAGTTTCTCAAGCAATCCCAAGTTATTTTTGGTGGTTGTGCTGCTGTTCTTGGGTTGGGTGCTTCTTGACTGGTGAGTTGGGGTAGTAGTAGATGGAGAGAAATCTAACAGTCAACATTTTACATCTGTTCTTGACAAATATGTAAAACATTAACTTGACTCAATTAGATGGGTTGAACTGGTGGCCTGTGTTCATAAATTATCAACAATCTGTACCCAAGAATGGACCGAGGGGATTGGAGGAGTGGTTGTCCCTCCTAAAAATTTGAAATTCGTATATTATTTAAATTTTTTTATGTATTTTCTATTGAAAATGTATTTCCGCTCATCTAAAATCATATAAGCTCACCTCCCTAAATTTTATATGTTTACCCTCTTAATATAAAGTCATGTGTTCGTCCCTAACCGTAACCAACATGAGATCCTAATTGCTCAACTCTGCCACCAACTAGTCTTTTGCTTGCAAAGAAGAGTAGGTTTGAGTTAAGCCCCCATCTTCCTTTCATTGCACGTTTGCTTCCATGGGCTCAAAATTAGGCTCCTTGCATGTTTTAATCCTTAAAACTATTTCACTTTTCTTATTTTGGTATTTTTAGTTTTTTTTTTTACCTTGATTAACCCTATTAGAATATTTCACGTGACATTCAAATCAAATGATAGAGCAACTCGTGGTGTTGATTATTGACTTTAAAAAATATAAAAAATGATTTTTAGAAGAGATCTTAAATATCTAAATAAGAATTATACAATTAAAAAAACTAAAATTCATCAAGTTTATTAGAATATAAAAATATATAAAATCTAAAAATATGTAACAGTTTAAAAAAATTATTAGAAAACTCAAATTTAGTATATATATTTCAATTTCAATATGCTTTTAGGTCACATGTGACACATGCCAACTATTTTTTAATAACACTGGCAATCGCAGGGACCAATCTAAGATAAATAATAATACCATGTTCTGATCTAGATAAAAAAAAACCTCAAATGACTAAAATAAAATGGTATAATTTAGGGACTAAATATGTATTAAACCTCAAAATTAAAGTCATCCACAAATTGGATTATGTCTGAATTTATTTTATTTTTCTAGACGAACTAAATCATTTTTTGATTTATTATAATATAAGTGCTCAAATTATACAATTTTTTTATTATAATATAAGTACTTAAATTATAATATAAGTGCTCAAATTATACAATTTTTTTATTTTATAGGTAATTATTTTTTTATATCAAAGTAGGTGCAATTTTTTGATTTATTATAATATAAGTGCTCAAATTATACAATTTTTTTATTTTATAGGTATTTATTTTTTTATATCAAAGTAGGTGCCTAATGATGTACTCTGCAACCATTTTTAGACCGTTTCTAAAAAAATTATCTTCCATTGATGAGTTTTTCAAGCTCTAATTTTTTTTATTCGGTTATTCATTACAAGAAAAATCAAAGTATTTTGTGACTATTTTTTTTTAGAGTCGAGGCCTTGATTTCAATTTCTCATAGATGAATTTTCGCAATCAAAATGTTTTGTGATAAGTTTTTGGACTTATAATTTTTCTATTTGACAAAAAATCCCTAAAAATCAATCATAATGAAATCAATCATAATGAGGAGAAAACAAATCAACAAGTACTTTAAACTAAAATGTTTATATATATGATGAACATTTTGATTTAATTGATATTTATAATATTAATTATTAATTAATTTAAAAGTATTTATATTAAATAATAATTTAATTACAACAAAAAAATATGAGTAGAAAAACGTCTAGAAATGATCTCTTCAGACAATTGTTCGTTCTGGAGCAATTAAAAAGATAATTAGAATCGATAAAATATATGAAACAATTGTTCGTTCTGGAGCAATTAAAAAAAGTATTTTTGCACCAAAATCCTCTATGAACGGCCAACTTATGTCTTGAGAAAGCGAAAATTATATTACATGTTTTCCTGACTACATCATCCATGATTTTAATTAATAAAAATTATTTATTTTATTATTTTTTAATTAGTAAATCTTCACTAAATTTTTTACATATTATTTGAAAACGTTTTTTTGTACGCGTGAACAAAACTCGACTCGAGGCATAAAAACTCGACTCGAAATTTCATAAACTTGACTCGAAAAAGATTTTTAAATAAAGTTTAAGTTGTAAAATGAAAATTCGGATAACTTGAATAACTCAAAATTTTTAATAATTAGTGAATGAATTTTTAAGTTCGAGTTGAGTCTCTCATTTTTTTCGATATATATATACCAATATAAAAAATATGAAGAAATATGTCACGTATAAAAAATATAAAGAAATAATATATATAAATGCATGCATATCTTATATGATTAGAGAATGTCGTTTAAATTAGAATCAAATCGTATTATAACATGATAAATAATTACAATTAAATTGATATAGAAACTCAAAAACTCGCCTCAAATTTTATAAACTCGACTCGAATTAAAAAATGTTTAAATAAAGTTTTAGTTGTAAAATATGATGCACTAACTCGAATTACTCAATTTTTTTTACTCGACTCGATTAAACGCTCACCCATGATAGCTAATGTGATAAACCAGACCATAGTATAATTTTTCGAAAGCGAAAGCTTTTACAAAGCACTCAATGGCCAAACACAAAAAGAGTGAAATTTTGGTTTTTGCGGTTTGAAAATTACGTTTGGGGTAAAAAAACTTTCTTCACGACAATCCCATAATTTTTGTTATCTTCCCACTTTCAATGCCCCCAATAAACTTTTATCTTTCTAAGGCAGATATTTATATATTCATTGTTTATAATTATAAGAGTTAATTGCACTACACATCCCCAAACTATGACACTTATTTTAAATTAGTCCCTAAACTTTAGAAGATTCTAATTTCATCCTCAAACTATGAGCTTTATTCTAAATTGGTCCTCAAAATTTTGAGCATTTCAGTTTTATCCTCAAACTATTACTTTCATTTTAAATTAGTCCTCAAACTTTTTGAACGTTCCAATTTCGTCCACAAATTATCAATATATACTAATCTTATCTTATGTTAATAAAATCGTTATAAAAATTGTTAATTTTAATGAAACACTGATATGTATTATGTAATAATATAATGTGGTATAAACGATAATTTGATGATGAAATTAGAATGTTTAAAAGGTTTGAGGAACAATTTCGAATGAGAGTCATAGTTTGAGGATGAAACTGGAATACTCAAAAGTTTGGGGACCAATTTAGAATAAAGGTCATAGTTTGAGGATGAAATTGGAATATTATAAAGTTTAGGGACCAATTTAAAATGAGTGTCATAGTTTGAGGACATGTAGTGCAATTAACTCTAATTATAATCATTAAATATTGTTTCATTTTCAAACTTTCACCACAAATAAATTGTATTAAATATTTAAAAAGTTTTTAAATTAAATTATATATATATAAATATTATTAATAAATTATAAAATGTTATTATTATTATTATTATTATAATTTAAGCTGACATATTTTATATATTATAATATTAAAAAATCGAGTATTAATAAATTAATTTATTTTAATTTAGTAATATTATGTTTAAAATAGACATATTATTTACCTAAAAACATGTTTTTGACAATAATCTCAAACACTTCTAAATCAAACAATTTAAAAAATCTTTTTAGAAATATTTGTCATCACACCTTTGGAAAATATTTTCTATCACTCTCAAAGATTGAGTCAAAATTAGGCGGAGACAAAACATACAAATTTAAAAGTGCAGGACAAATTTATAATTAATCCCTCTTCTATATTGTATGAGTACTTCGTTCCTGATGATTCTTCTTAAAAATAATATCAAACTGACTCTAAATACGATAAAAACAACTCTCACTTCCTCTGCATGTTGCCTAAATGGCATAGAAGTGCCATAGGAATAGAATATACCCTATCCTCATGATCAGATGGAAGTTGGAATGGAATCCCACAGGAACAACGAAGCTACACACGCTTTATCATGGTCCACCTAACACTTTAACCCACCTGTCTTCAATGTATACCCTTTTCTCTTTGTAAGAAAAAACATTTTTTATGTTTTAAAAGTTAAATTTTTCAACAAAAAAAAATGGAGTAAAATCCACATACCATCCATTACCTATTATTAAAATTTCATTTTTATCCATTACCTTCAAAGTAATATTCATCCTGCAGAACCTATTAGTCAATTGAAACAAAACAATATTTAGTCTCTTAAACTTTACAATTTTTAAGACTTAATTCTTGAATTTTTTATAAAACTTTTTCGAAATTAATTTGTTGAATTTCGAAAATAATTTGAATACAAAATTAGGGATTAAATTGAAAAAAAAGTTATAAAGTTAAGAGACTAAACATTGTTTTATCCTAAAGTATTGAACAAACCATAGTACATACATATCTTGCTTTAATCATGAAGTTCTGATATTAATATGCCTAAGCGCTTTGGCTTATTGGATAAGACTTGCATATATTTCTAATCAGGAATGTGACGGTTGATGCTATTAAGAGCATCCTCGAACCGACGGCAGGATTCGACTCTCATCTCCGTGCTCGTATCATTCTCCGGCGCCGGATAATAATCTTCTCGAAGCTGAACATCCCTCAACGTTGGGATTCTCAGCAGAAACATCATGAAGTGTTCATTTGCTGTTCCGTGAATGAAAAGTTTCCTTAGGCTCCCACATTGCGCTAGCAACGCTGCTGCAGGGAGAAAAACGCTTCTCTGGTTCATGTCCATGTCTTGTGCCGGCCAATAGTTGAGCTCGTTGAGATTCAAATTCTCGATTCCAATGAGAAAGAACCGCTCCCACAAGCTCAAATCCGCGTACCCCGGCGGAGCCGTGAGAGCGTAACCTATGACTCCACTGCAGTCGAGTAGCATCCTCGAAAGACTCGGGTAACAGGCCAAGAAACGCATACCAAATGTGTCCACGCAAGGCCTGCGTTGAACCCTGCAATCGCCTTCGATCTTTATTTCGATCTCTTCGAGTGACGGACAATCATCTAAACCCGCCGTGGATAATGGGGTGAGCAGCTCACCTACAGCAATCCAAAGGGAAAGATGGTGTAGCTTAGACCAAGTCCTGGAAGAAAACGAATTGTGGGACTTGCTTTTCTTTTTTAACCTTGTTTCTTCCGTGGAACTGGAGCTACCTGTCTGGTTTTCTGAATTGTCGACACTGTCCCAAACGCAATCTATGTGTAGTCTTTCGATCCGGTCTCGAATCGGTTCGATTGCCTGCAACGATGAAACTGCATTGAGGTTTTTACAGAAGGAGATTTTGACATCGACCAAAGTGTTCCTAAGAACATGAGTTAATTTCCATATCCCTTTGGCTGTGATTTTCTTACATCCTAGGACTTCAAACTTGGAAAGTCTGGGACAGCCTAGAGAAATGGCTTCCAAAAAGGTATCGGTTAAGTCGGCTGAATTCTTGATCGACAAAGATTCCAAGCAGTGGCATAGGGCGATCCCATCTGGTCGAGAATCTATGTCTCTGCAGATTCCATGGAACTGTCCCAGCTTTAATGATTTAAGCCTGGGGCACCTGGAATTAAGCAACTCCAACGCAGGCCAAGCGTCCCTAACATTGTGGCAAACATCAAGAACCAACACTTCAAGCAGTGGCAATCCAGCAAATACATCACCGAGTATAGCATGGCTGATACTTGCATCTTCCGATGTGTAACCGTCATCGTTTGAATCGGGCCGAATGTTGGACAAAGAAGTAGCATCAACAAGGTGAAGTAGTGAAAGGCAACGACAATTCGATGCAAGAGCCAGCAAAGTTTGATCGCCGACGAATCCCATGAATCGGTGGTCGAATACACATGTTGCGAGCAATTCACGGAGGTTTGGGCAGGAAGCAGTAATGGCTAAAAGCTCATGGGACTTGAATCCCTCAGCTGATGAATGTTTGAGGATATTAAGCTGAGAAAGAGAGGCTGCCAGCATAGGGTACGCTTCAATTGCTGGTGGAAGATCCTCGGTCCAGCAATGAAAATGCGAAACATCAACCGACGAAAGCATACGACAATGCTCGAAGAGTGTGATAAACTCGGTCCCTAGAGGTAGCGTCGGCAAACGTTGGTGCCAACGTATGAGCTTAATGTGTCTCAAGTCCGGCCATTGGGGAGCTAAAAGATGAAGAGTTGAAGGGTTCCGGATATAAACAATGAGAGAAACAACAGATGGAAATGCATGGCGGAGGAGTTGAGCAAGAAGAAATGAGTTTGGGGAGGAATCAAGAAGAGGGTGTCCCCATGGGGATAGCAAAGAGAGGTCGAGATCGGTAACGGCTCGAAAGCAAGTCGGGACGAGGAAGAGATCGCGGACGTTGCCGCGGAGGGCGAGGTATTTGCGAGTGGAACGCTCAAGCAAGTGCCATTTGAGACACACAAGGGACATGGCATTGCGAGTGCGAGTGTCGGCCACTAGGGAGAATATGGTGGCGAGAACCACATCGGGAATGTCATGGAAATGAACATTACTCGAGGTTCCGGCCATTGTTGTTGGGCATATATCGCCTAGAGGGAAGAATGTATATATATAGTATTGTGAAGGCGGCAAGATATATGGCTACTGTGGATATCATGAGAGAGAGAAATATGTGGAATCTAAAACTTAAATTCTATAATTTTGTGTGTATGGCAACAAAGGGTTTATATAAAGAGAAGTGTATAAACCAAGATAAAATCACCCCTAGATTATAATATTTCTTTTGGCTCAAAACAGGCTGCTTGTTGACATAGAGAATATATGTGTAAGTGGGTTGTGCATATATCAATAAATTATATCATATTATCATTCAAGCTTTAGAGATAAATTTGTTAACAACGATAGTATTGTGCTTCGAATATGAACAATAAAATAAATATGAAAATAATAAAAAACTAATTAATTAATTACATATTCTTCGATTTTTTTAATAAATGCATATTTGGCCCTCAAAATTATCCACTTTTCACATTTTTTATACCTAAAGAATTTTTATTAATATGACACGTGAAGGCTGAAACTACAAATATTTTTTTGGCAAATCCTAATCCTAATCCTACCTAGAGAGAAGGAGAAGGAGGACTCTAAAGGAAAGAAGAGGTACTTCTAGTGGATCTAGAACCTACGACTTAAGGGAATATGAGGTAACAAAAATGAGCAATTTGACTAACTTGCCAAATGTGCTTGCTCATAAGATAACATAGCTAATAAGATATTGTCACATGGTAAAATTTATTATAAATATAATATTTTTTTGTAAAAAGTCATAAAATTAATTCTCAAAAGATTTTCAAACATTTATTTTTTAAAAATATATATAATTACATAAAATTTAAAAGTTTTTATGTTGAGAATTTTTTGAATTTTACTTTTAACAAAATAACTATTCTACCACGTGACATTTTCTTATCGTACCATACATTGCTTTCTCATTAGACACGTCATTTTAATGGATGACATTAATGATGAACTAAATAATTATAACTATTTACAACTACATGTGCTAAGGTAAGAAAATATATTGTTCTCTATGTATCCTTAAACATACGCTTTTGATCTTAGTTCCGTCCCTGTATCAATCCTTAAAAAGCAAAAAAAAAATATGAACAATAATGGTCAGGAAGGCAAAAGAAAAAGCAGGTACGTAGATGTGTATGGACAAGAGAAATGGGGGCTGAAAATGAAGAGAAAGATTGAAGAAGTAGGTTAACTGGTGGCCTCCAAAAGAGAGATCTTTTCTGTGGTGGGAAAGGGAAGATCAAAAGTGAATAAAAAACTGGGTTACGATTAAAAGAAGCACTGCAGGTGTTTGTAACCCTTGGAAGTGCAACGTGAGGGTGAAAATGAAGGTCCAATGAGAGGGAGGAAAGAGATGGTGGGGGAATCTGGATGTCAAGGTGAGGAAATAAAGATGAAGCTGTGGGCTATGGGGGGAGTTGTTTTGGCCTCAGATTGAGTATTTGGAGGGGGAGACAATCAAAACAAGCCTACAGATTTGAAGTTTATTACACAACACAAGTTTTAGATATGTCGGAGTCTGCCACTTGCATATGCCCAAGCTCATGTATTTCTTCTTGGTCATCATCATCCACTTCCCAAATTATACCATTTCCCTTTATTCCCTTTCCTTTGCTTTTCCCCCCTCTTATCTATATCTCTTTACCACCCTTTTTCTTGGATATTTCAACGTCTCTATTTTCTTTATTATTGTATTCTAGTTTTTTTCTTGGTGAGAATGTGTATAGATATATATTAATCTTGCAAGCAGGGATGGACCAAATGGGTTAGGGGAGCGGTCGTTCCTTGAAAATTTGAAATTCGTATATAATTTATTGAATATAGATTTATACACCCTAAAATTTTATAAGTTCATCTTTCTAAAATTTTATAGGTTCATCTCTTAACATAAAATTCTGCGTACCTTTATTTAGTTTATGGCCACTTGTGTAAGAAACATATACATTGCACATTCATTATCTATATCTATATTATATATAATATCTATAGTTAAGTTAGTATTAGTATTACTAATTAATTGGATCCCAATTCACTTAATGAAATACTCCATTATAACTCATAATTAACATTATTAAAAGGTATATTAAAAATATTATTAAAAGGATTTTTTTTTTCGCTTTTCACACTTTTATGTAAAATTTTAAATAAAAAAATATATAAGCCATTATATAAGATTTAAACACACAACTAATAAGCTTGTATAAAAATCTTTTACCACTTGGTCTATAATTATTAATTGATTATATTTTTATAAATATATTTTATATAAAATATTTCCATTCACCCACATCGTGAATGTGGTAAAATATAATTATATATTAAGTCCTAGACTGAATTAGTGTCATGATTGATCACTGACCTAATTATAAAAATGCTAAATATCTCATTCTCAAATGATATAAACATTTATCATAATGATACTTTAGTCCTTTTCATATATTTATATAGTTTTTAAATAATATAACTAAAAACAGGTCATTAAAATATTGAACTATGTTTGATAAAGATCAATATACAAATCCTTCACTACAACACCTACAATAATTTGTTGAATAATTATTTATAAATATATTTTTATATAAAATATTTTTTACTGACATCATAAGTGTAACAAAAATCTATTTTATTATTAACTGCAATCATTATTTGTCGTCGTATATTTTTGAGTAAACGTCAAGGTTCACACAACTATCAACACGTATTTATTTTATACACCTAATTATGAAAAATTACAAGTTAATCATTAACGATATTGAAATTGCATTTTTAGGGATATAGCAACATTTAATCTCCAAAGTTGAAAACTTTTCCATCTTAGTCCTTGAATTTCTTTAAACCCATATTAATCCATAAACTTGAGAACGATCGAGCCATGAAAAAACATAAGAGTAAGCTTACAGAGAAGGGTGAGGAGGTGAGAGAGGTAAGCTCAAATTCTATATCGGATTCGCCTATCAATAAATATTTATATTATATGAATAATTCTAGGGAATCGTAACAAAATAATAAGTTTGTGTAGATGTAGAGTAAATTCTAGCTTTTAGAATTAAATAAATGAGGAAACCCTAGATAAATAGATAGATGTTGGAAAGATTTTTTTCCGTGCTAAAAAAAGTATGAAAACTTTACTGATAGTTATTGGGATTGAAACAAGGAAATGGAGAATTCCTCCCATTCACCTTAGCCATTCCAATTACTTTACTAATATTTTCTTTAAATAGTCTAAAGGTGATTACAAGGTAGTATCTGTTCATAGATAATTTTAACCTTTTGACAATACACATACCTACCTTGCAGACAAAGCAATTGAACCCGAATTTCTTAAGATGAACATCATCTTTTTTTCTACTGCGACCACTTTACTAATAACTAATTTCAAATAATATGTTTAATGTTATTTATCACATTATTTAAATTTATAAAATGTATAAGATTATTCAGTGGGCAATTATTTCATGCACACACGGTGGAAACAAAAAGCTTTCACAAGCGCCTTAGTTTTAGGGTTTAGGGATCTGCTTAGGATTTAATGCTTAGGAGTTTAAGTGTATGAGTTTTTAATTTAGGAGATGTGGTTAGAATTTAGGGTTAAATTTTAGGGTTTATATGTTAAAACTTAAATTCCTAAGTATATTACCATAAACCCTAAATATTAACCTCTAAACTTAAATTCTAACCCTAAACCATAAATTCTAACTATGAACCATGAATACTAACCTCTAAACTTAAATCACCTATACATAAAGCCTAAACCCTAAACTAGGTCCATAAACCTTAAAACTAAGAGTCATTGTAAAAACTTTTCGTTTCCACCACCAGTACATGGAATATTTTTTTGACAAATTCTAATCTTAATCCTACCTAGAGGGGATGGGAAGGTGAGACTATAGGGGAAGAGAAGAGGTGCTCCTACTGGGTCTAAAACCCACGACCTAAAGGAATGTGAGGTAACAAAGATGAGCAGCTCGATCAACTGGCCAAATATGCTTGCTCAATATTTTCTCTTATTTAATATATCTATAATAATAAATACAATCAACCGGTAGATAAAAAACAGTGAATATGTAACTAAAATGAAGACGAGATAAATGAAAAATGAAAGATGCCTATCCTTATTCTTTCTAAAAAGGAAAAGAACAAACAAATTGAGTGCTCAAATGCAAGTGGAAAGAAAAAGAGTACAAAGAACAATGCAAGTAAATTTTCAAACAAAACTGGATTGCCGTTAAAGATACTGCAAATTATATAATCATTAAAATATATTTGAGCCCGATGGCCACATCAACTTTGGAACTTTGGTGCTGAATCTGCTGATCCAACATTAGTGTTTAGTGTCTAATATTACCTAATATGACTCATCTGAAAATCAGCAAAAATCCTATCCGATTCGGATCATTTTCAAATTTAAATATTATAATTATTTTGTGGTGGATTTCAAGTAAATCCATATTATATTTTACATATAATCCCATCGAAATATGTATTTTAATACTTAAATTTAAAACGTTGTAGGATTTATATTCGACACATTAGTGGTAGAAACTAAAAAAAATTCATAAGTGTCTTAGTTTTAGAGTTTAGTTGTTCAATTTATGATTTATGGTTTATGGTTTAGGGGCTAAGATTAAGGGATAGTAGTTAGAATTTAGGTTTTAGGGTAATATGATAAGGGGTTTAGATTTTAACCTATAAACCCTAAATTTTAACTCCATACCTATACCCTTAAACCTTACACCCTAAACTAAATCTCCAAAACCCTAAGTAACGCACTTGCGCTAGTATATAGAATGATTACCCAATGTTGAAAATCAATTTTTTTTTAGAAATTCTTTTAAAAGAATTTTGAGTTCTTTAATGGTTCAGCGGGTAACTTAAAATTAAGAAATATTAAAACCAATGACAAGTTAGTCTAGTGAGAAGATTAAAATATTAAATTTAAATATTTTTTAGATCTCTATAAATTATTAAATAATTTTCAAGAACTCTTAGAAAATAATACTTTAAAATATATAATATTAAAAAGGCCTAAAGCACACAATTCACCCCTAAACTATGCTTGTTTTACTGAGTTGCTCCCTAAGATTTTTTTTTACCATTATGCACATAATGTTTAATTTTGTTATCTATTTTACCTCAATAAGTTAAAAAACCTTTAGTCAATAAGATAGAATCACGTGACACTTTTGATAAAAAGATGTACATGACTTTAGTAAAAATGGTAAATGACATGTCAACTTTCTCAAATTTTCTTCTTATTCATTTTAGTCTTTAAAATTATATTTAATCCAAAATTGACCCCTATTTATTTGTAAATTCTATAACTTAATTCAATATTTTTTTATTTTTATAATATTCAATATTTTTTATTTTTATAATATTATTTCATTTAAATTTTAATATTAAGGACTAAAAGAGAAAGAATTTGACCCATTAAAGAATTTACAAACAATGGAAATATGCTCGAAATATTATATCCTTGATTCTTTCCAAATATCAATTTCCTGTTTTATGAAACCCTCTAAAAGAGCCTTTTTGCAAGAATTATTCTTCAAATTTAGCTTTTGTATATACATAGCTCTAAATACTAATTAAATAAACTAAAAAAAAGGAATGAGGGATCGAATTTATAGATCGTCTTAAGTTTTTTTTTAATATTTTTAATGTGATTGCAAAGTAGTACATGTTCATATTTTTTCTAAACCATTTAATAAGGCACACACACCTGACAGACAAAGCTGCTCGAACCTGAATCTCTTAGGATGTACAATATACTCTTTTCTACTGAGATCACTCGTTGGGTTCAGATCATCTCTAAGTATATTGTCGTTGTAACTTGTATAGTTGAATTGGCAATATATAATATATTGAGCTGCCAAGTTCAATAAAAGACGATGGGAATCACAAGCAAACATGATTAGATTGGTTCAATGAACATCAAATTCTATTAGTTTTGTTGCCAATTGCAACTAACTTTTGCAACCGTTGTAACAAGTGAATAACATGAACTTGATTGATTTTGATTGGCATGTCTTGTTCGTATCTGTTACATCTTTTATGAGGTTCGTATGCAATAAATTAATCATAGATTAAGGGATATATTCGTGATTAATTGATGAAGAATTTACGATAATTAGTAAGGAATCTCGGAAAGATAGACTAGTGCGATTTACTTTCATTATTTAACAATTTGGTATTTGTAATTATAGGAACCTTATTATATGGTTTCATTATTGAGCTTTAGTGGTGGTTCAAGACCGGCATAATAGGAGCAATCGTACATTGTTTTAAGAAAAAGAGTCCAAATTGAGTTAAGTTGAATACAATCAAGCGAAATGCAAAAGATTGATTCTAGACTAGCGAAAAAACATGTAAAGAACGCAAAATATTGTTGTACTTCATGGGATGAGTCATTTAGACTCATTTTTTTGTTCAAAAGTTAACATGTTATGCACATAGCAAATTAACAAACGTTTACTTTATTTTAAAAAAATGATGATCTCATTTCAATAAATTACGCATGAACTCTTAAATCATTAGACTGTCCATGTCGAGTTTAGAGTGTTACAAATTTTCTTGTTCATTTGAGGAAACTGTTATTCGTATTTTGTTTTATTGTTAAGCTGTTTTATCATTTTAGAATTAAGCTTTCATTGGAAAAGTAATGTCTTTGTGATTGTAGGCAGAGGACAACACTCTTCTATTAAAATTAAAAGTTAAAACCAAACACAATCTTAAGTTCTTTAAATAATGGGTATTGTCGACTTTATTTTGTATGGTAACATTCCGTCGGAATTCTCAAAAAACGAATTCATTTTGTGTGGGCTCATGTGGAAACGAACAAAATAATGGGTCATATGCACAACATGTATTGGGCTACATGGGTCATTCAAGGAGTTAGGGAGCTGAAGTGAGTCTTGACTCTAGATCACATAAAACGGTAAAATTATATACAAGTTTCTCTAAAAAATTATAAAATTAATTTTCGGCCCTCATAAATGATAAGATTATGTTATAGTCCTTAAAAGATTGTAAAGTTTTTTTTTTTATAAATCCTAATCCTACCTAGAGAGGAGAGGAAGGGAGATTCTAGGGGGAGGAAAGGGGTGCTTCTAGTGGGTCTAGAACCCATGACCTAAAAAGATATGAAGGAATAAATATGAGCAACTTGACCAACCAACAAAATGTGCTTGCTCAAAATATTTTGCAAAGTTTTAAGTTAATGTAATGATGTAATTGAATTTTGACTCTCACAAAAAATTATAGTTCAATTTGGACCCAAATTTTTATAACTTCATGCTTAAGGTGATTATAAATTAGTATTTTTTAATAGTCTTAAGGTGATTATAAGGTAGTATATGTTCATACTTTTTTTAACCATTTGATGTGTCACACATCTTGCAGACAAAGTGAATTGACCCGAATCTCCTAAGATGAATAACATCCTCTTTTTTACTATGACTACTCGTTGGGTTCAATTAGTATTGTTGTTTATTTGTTCAAACAATGAATGTGGTTTTGACGTGCTTAAAAGTAGTGATAGTTATAGGTATGAATTTAATGCCCCCCACTATGAATTTGTAGGTTGCTGTCTTAGGAGTTAAAGGGTTAGGACCCTTTGCTTTAAACCCTGTGGGGAGATCGACAAGAAACCAAAGAGACTGACTCAATGAATCATGTGATCTGCCCAACATGTTGTTATCTATTTTAGTATTTTAAGTTTATACAGAGTATAGTTCGATTGATACTGTCGTTGGTATAAAATATAGGATAATGTGAGATCGAACATGGTTAAACGTTTAGCATCTTTCGATTTATGAGTAAAGAAAGGTCTGAGTAGTATATACATTATACACTAATTTTTAAAAAAATATTATACAAAATTGAAGCTAAACTCCCTACTACGTTGAGGATATATAATTTTTAATGACATGTTTGATTAAACAATAATTAATTTTAGATCTAATTTAACTAAATAGTAATTGTTTATTTAGTTTTTTAAGTTTTAATAATATTAATTTTATTAAATTATAGGTTTTTTTTTCAATTAGACTTAAAACTTATGATGATAATTTAAGGTTGATCATACATATTATATTGATTTGCTTCTCATGTTTACTAAGAATTCTTTTAAATAATAATTTAAAATATATTTTTGAATAGGCGGGTGAGTACTCTTAGTCACTTAATCAATCAATCGAGTTTAATTTTAAGACATTATTATGTATTATTAATTAATATTTAAATAAATAATTAAATACACATGACAATAAATTAAAACTATTTTTAAATTTTTTACGAAGAATATATCAAATAATTATTCTTTGTATTATTATTTTATATTATTTATCGTGTCATGTTTTATGTCATTTTTTTTTAACAAACTGTTTTATGTCATATTTAATATTGTCCGGTCTGGTTTAAGATCTCCATGACAAAAAATGGCATGGTCCAGTACTGTTGCTGGTGCATGCCCCAAACTTCAATATCACATAAAAGTGATGGCCCAACTTGGAATAGCCCCACTCCTCACTCATTTACTGGGCTCTAAGTCGACTCTACCGTTTTGGATTTATTTATATTGTGAATGCAACAAACTACATTAAAAGGGTCGCCTAGTTAATGGATATTTGCAGTAACAAATTTTAATTAGTTAGCTAATAGATCGTATACAAATAGAATGACGAAAAAACATTTTGTATATGTTAAATGTATTTATTTTATTAACTACGGGCTTAAGTGAGATGATAAGAGTCTTTTCTATCTTAATCAACTCATTGAGTACCTTTAAAATTTATGGTCAGCGCATACATATAAGCCAACAAAACGCTTAAAATTAATTACTGGACTCACTATGGTAGATATCTTGAGAAACCATATATATTATCTTGTTTAAAAACTGATTTGTTTATTAAAATTGGGAAAAATAGAGTGGTCTCCATACCTACCTAGCTTGAGTATAATATCTTAATTTTAAAACCTATCTTTCAATTGTAATTAATTAGGTTTCTTTCTCAGTAAAATGGGGAGACAATTATTGATGCCATGAAAGAAACGGCTATCCACCCAAATATATATCCAACTATAGCCACTCAAAAAAACTAGTATTTTTGGTATTAATCTTGTATTAAAAGCATAAACTAATTAGTCTAATGGGCCGAAGCACAAAATCTTTTAAACAAAATTAGTATATCGAATCTTGTTAATTTAAATGGAGTAAATTATGTTAAGTGAATTATCTTCGTAATAAATATGTACAATATCTGATCGAAATTATTTAATATAGAAATTAAATTACAATAATTATAAAAAAATCTTTAAAATTCTCGTTAGCAAAATCCTAACAAATATTGAACATGTTAATATTATTTTATACAATTTGGCTCTTAGCCATTTATGGAGTTAAAATTAATAAACAAAGACCCGGAAGTTTAGAAATGGTGTTGAAATGAAGTCGACCAGAATTGGACTTTTCCAGTTTCCTAAACAACCTCATTGATAAGGTTTGGTTTCCATTTTTGACCCCATCATTTAACACTTATCTTTTATGTCATTTCTCGAGACCAAACTTAAAATGATTATTTTCCTTGTAACATATCTACCTGATTCAATTTAAATTAATTGGTTAATGAATTAAGTATTAATAATTATAAAATTTAAATAAACAAAAAACATAAAAAAGTATGCAATAAATATTTTTATCATTTCCTTCTTGCTTTTTCTATGTTCAAATTGATCCATGTTCGAATTTAGAAACAAAAAGCATTGGTGAGTCATTCTAGAGTTAATACGTGCAACAAACCCTGATTTTTGAAAAGAATACATTTATTGGTGAGTAAAAGTTCGAGCTCGGATTAGCTTTGAAATTTGAGTATTACAGTGTAAGATTTAGATTGAGTAAAGTTTTGAGCTCGAGATAAGAATCAGACTTCTTGATATCAATAAAATAGACTCAATTAAGTTTGTTTTCTTAGTAAAAGTAAGTTTGATTTCTATATTTGATTTTAATATCAATTATTTATGTTTCCGTTTGAGATTGAATTTGAATTTTTAATATTATTAAATTTGATTTTTTTTTAAGTAACGCAGCTAACGTGTAGGATAGCGCGCCTGATATACTCTCTAAACCCTAAATAAGCTAATGGTAGACAGGAAGAAGGGGAAAAGGAAGTTATAAAAAGGATGAATTCGAGTAAAGTGATTCCATGTCTTACCGTGTTTGAAAGATATGATGTATAGCTAAACTTGGTCTGCCAGTTACTTATATTAGCAAAATATTTGACATTCGAAACGTGTATAAATGTATACATTAAGAGATTGAATGATAATAAGTTTTAAAATGTTTTTCACGTATCAATCAAACAGTTTTATTAATAAACAAAAGTAAAATCAAAATATAACATAAGTTTCAAAACACTTAAAAATAATCAAAATAAAAAATGATAAATTTAAAAAGAAAAAAGATAAGCATTGCACCGATCAGGTTAAAGGAAGGACCCTAGGGAATTGTCAAAATACGAACTAGATAAAATCCTCAAAATTGACAACCATCTTTCACGTCTATTTCTAAAGGTGACGTTCCGCTGCAAATAAAACCGACAAACAATCCAAAAGGAGATCAAACTATCCATGACCACCGACAAACACAAATTGGGAACAAACGCCATGAGGGTCACCATACGAACACCAAACACCCACAAAAATAATATAAATGTACCATAAGGCAGAGACTTGCCATAAAGGCAAAGAAAACGTGTCACGAGACAGAAGAAAGGGCAACAAGATGTGTCAAGAAAACAAAACATATAAAATCAAATATAAGAAAACAAAAAGAAATACGAATCACCGGCGGTTGACGATCAGCACCAAGGTTGATGTCATTGCCGATTAGATAAAAAAAAAAGAAAAAAAGTTAAGCGACTAGATTACGGAGACAAGCGGTAAAATGAGAGAAAAGGTTTTTTTTTTTTTTTTACCTAAATTGAATAATGGGTGAAGTATAAGGTTTAAAATTTTGAAAAATCATAATTTTAATCTTAATCCTAATCCTAATCCTACCTAGAGGGGAAGGGAATGAGACTCTAGGGGAAATAAGGGGTGCTCTTAATGAGTATAAAACTCATGACCTAAGGAAAATGAGAGAACAAAGATAAGCAGCTTGGTTAACCGGCCAAATATGCTTGCTCAGTATAAGGTTTAAAATTATCTAAACAAATTAATAGCGTCTTATATATTAATGATAATTATATAGTATGTGTTATGAATATTTATTTATGGTGAATATCCATATATTAAATGAGACTTTAATGTACTTTATTATTAGGGTTTAATACCTATTGGAATTAGGGGTTCCTCTTATACCTATAAATATAGAGTTTGGAGAAAATATTGTATACAACACTACATTGAGAATAATATAAGTCTCTCTCTTTGTCCCATATCTTTCTCTTGTTCATGTTCTTCTTTACTTTATTCCCAACACGTTATTAGCACGATCTCGCTCAATAACCGTGGTTCTTGTCGGCAATTCTAAAAAAAAATCAACAAGATATTGGTGACTACATATACTATATTAAGGTCTTGTATTTTGATCTTTTATTTGATTATTATTTTGTTCTAATATTCAATGACGTTTTGTTGTCCTGAGTTTATATATATAACTTCAGGAACAAATATCGAGCCTTCAACGAAACCTACGAGATCAACTTAGTTTGAAAATTATGGTGATAGAATGACCAACCGCTACTTTAAAAAAAATGAAGAAAGCAGTGGATTGAATATGCCACTTGATAATGATGTTTTTCGAGTTCCTAAGGCTATATGAACCTCAACAGTTTTTTTTTCATTTACTTTTACTTTATATAAATACAAATATATATTTGAGATTAATTATTATTATTATTTGTCTGAATTTTACCTTTTTGATTTTTAAGGTTCACAAAACATTATGATGAAAATGTGTGATTGTTTCATGGTTCGCCGAGGATAAACCAGGTTCCATTGCGATTCTTTATTGGATTGAAAACTTCAATCCAAAGAAAAAGACTGAAGGCAAATTCAAGACCTATAGTTTTTTTTATTTGGCGTCTTGATTTATAATTCTGGTAAGTATTATATATATTTGTTCATCAATTATTCTGTAATAGTATGACTGTTATAAAGTTTATATTTACTTAAAAGCAATAATTCTTTTGTGTCAAAAAACTCGACTATAGACTTCTTCCAAGTTCAAGTTACAAAAATTCATCTTCATAAGAATTTTTGTAGGAGGCATTCCCTGAAGTGAATACAAGCATGATGTTTATTCCATGCGATTATTGGATTTGTTTCATTCTCTGAAGTGAATGAAAACATGATAATTCACTACATGGTTAGTGAATAAAACTCAGTTATGTGAATGTTTCAAATTAAATTGAAATTTTGTGGTCAGAGTATCACTGATGAGGATATGTTAGAAAAACATACTCCACTTTTCATGCAATTAATATTTTCCTGCAGAAACAAATAGTGAAAAAGGTTTTAAAGACCTATTGGCTCCGCTCCATTCTCTTAAGTGAATGCGACATTTTATAGCATAAATAATAAATGCTACATTAGTAATTGTGGTCGAGATTGAGGCCATAAAAATAGACATGGATAAGATGATCATTTTAAGAATGCTTATACCCACCAGAAGTGAGATTATAAAGATGACAAAAGTGATAGAGATCATATTAAAATCCTTATGTTATCAATGCGATGATGCAAACTATTGGTCTCGTACTTGACAAACGCTGAAGCATTATGGACTTTTATCCACAATCATGAATGATAAAGGAAAGAAAATATAAACAAATTTTGTTTATGAAAATGGCAAAAATAATTATAGCATTGTTGGTCCAACTCGTTTGGATGTTGTAGATTTCCTCATAACTCATGAAGAGAATAATTCGCCTTTTTATTTTATTTCCTTATAACCTCTAAATGAATAATTGATCTTTTAATTTATTTTTTATGTTAATTTGTTTTATGTATTATTTATTTATGATTTATGTTATGTATATATTTAACATCCTTTGAAGAATATGATTACTTCCAGAATAAAATATGCAATAAATTGTGATGATTTATGCTTAGTAGACAGTGCAAGTACTCATGCTATACTTAAGCATAAGAAATAATTTTCCCATTTAAATGCAAGGGAAAATGTGAGTACTATATCTCAAAGTACTAAAATATCAATGCTCCGAAAGAGCAAATATGTTATTGTCAAATAGAACTCAATTCCATATATCATAGAAGGCTCCGAAAGAGCTTATATGTTATTGCCAAATGGAAATCAATTCCATATTCACAATGTGTTATACTCGTCAAAGTCACAAAAAGACTTTTTGAATTTTAAAGATATTCGCAGAAATAGATATCATATTGAGACTATTAGTCAAGGGGATGCTGACTATCTCCATATTACGAGTACAACCTAAGGCAATAAGAAAATCTTGACAAAATTACATGCACTGTCATCCTGATTGTACTACACAAGAATTAGTACATATTAAAGCTCATGCTATTGTAAACTAGAAGTTTATTGATAACTTTATTATTTGGCATGATCGGTTAGGCCATCTCGATTCAATTATGATGCAAAAAAATTATTGACACTTCATGTGGTCGTTCATTAAAGAACTGACATATTCTTCAAAGTATTGTTTTTCATGTGATGCTTGCTCTAAAAGCAAACTAATTATTCGACTATCACCAGCTAAGATAGATTATGAATCTATCAATTTTCTGGAATGGATACAGGGTGATATATGTGGGCCCATACACCCTTCTTGTGGATCATTTAGATATTTTATGGTTTTAATCAATGTATCGACTAAATGGTCATATGTATCCTTGTTATTAACTTGCAACTTGACGTTTGCGAGGTTACTTGCTCAGTTGATAAAATTATGAGCATATTTTTTAGATTACCCTATAGAGACAATTTGTCTTGATAATGTTGGCGACATGTCAGTTTAAATGCAACATCACTAATTTGCATCAGACCAACAAGTTATCATAAGTTATTCCCATTACAAATGGTTTTTGTTCAGGAACCAAATATTTTTCATCTTAGAATTTTTTGGTGTGCAGTATATGTTCTGATTGCTCCACCACAACGCAAAAAGATGGGTCCTCAGAGGAGGTTAGGAATATATGTCAGATTCGAATCCCATCGATAATTGAACATCTCGTGCTTTTGATGGGAAATTTATTTACAGTTTGATTTTCTTACTATCACTTAATGAGCCAATTTTCCAATATTAGTGGGAGAAAATAAATAGCTGGAAAAAGAAATAAGTTGAAATGAATTATCATTATCTTATTTTGATCCACACACTCAATAATGTGAACTAGATTTTCAAAGGATAATTCATTTACAAAACTTAGCAGATCAATTGCCAGATGCTTTTGCTGACCCTAAAAGAGTGACTAAGTCACATGTACAAGCTATGAATGCTCTTATTTAAATTGATGTCACAGAAGGACAAACTCTAGTTGATAACGAGTCTAACTCACGCTTGAAGCATGGTAGACAAGTAGGTTCGAAAGATAAAAATCATCGAATAAGAAAAATAGCTATATCTTATGATGGTTTGATCAAGGAATCAACGAATTATGAAAAATTCTAGAAGAGATTAAAAGGTCTCCAGCAGAGTCGTTAGACGTGACTCATGTACCTGATAATAAAGAGATATCAATAAATTATTTCATGTCTGTAACAAGTGGAACCGAAATAAAATCAACGTCGATAATACTTTTGCATGTAGTATAGAACTAGAGATTTTGGATGATAATATGGATCATGAACCATTGTCAACTGGACAATGTAAATAAAGAAATGATTGTCCAAAATAGAAAGAGGCAATTATGGCAGAACTAAAATCTCTTTCAAAAAGAGAAGAATTTGGGCCTATAGTCCGTACACCGGATGGTGTAAAGCCTATGGATATAAATGAGTCTTTGTGAGAAAGAGAAATGAAAAAGGAAAATCACGAGACATAGAATTGATTATGAGGAAACATACTTATCGGTGGTGGATGCAACTACTTTTAATTTTTTATTAGTCTGGTAATAAAAGAATGACTTATTTTAATAACATTTACATAAAACTTTCGGAATGATTTAAACTGCTAGAAGCAGTTATTTCAAGTTCTCGAGAATATTATTCATTTAAATTGAACATGTATTTTTATAGATTAAAATAATTTGAACGTATTGGGTATAATCGCCTCAATGAATACTTATTAGCGAAATGTTATAAGAATGATTCAATTTTCCCGAGCATTTTTATTAAGAGGTTTAGCTCCAAATTTGTTATTTTTGTTGTGTATGTTGATGATTTGAATATCATTAAGACTCATGAAGAGATATTCTTGACAATGGAATCCTTGTGCATCAATCGACATACACAAAAAATGTTTATAAAGACAAAATGTTTATGGAGACTTTACATGCATCTTTCGAACCTACTTATGGTTACTAGGTCGCTTATGTAAATAAAGATCTATTCCACCCTCGAGAAAAGGGTGAGGATATTTTTGGTCTAAAAGCGCCATATATATTAATTGATCTGGAAGCATCAGATCTTAGTTGGCCTAGGAATATTATCTAAAGTGCTACGAGATCATTACCTTTATATCTTTCAAAACTCGATGCCTTTTCAAATCATGTAAATAATTGTTATGCACGAGGTAAAGCCAAAAAATGTGTTTGGCTGAACATATCCAGAAGATATGTAAATTGCTTTCACAAGATAAGATGCAAGCTATCTTTTATGGAGATAATGTAAAATTTATATCGCAATCGAAAGGTGAATACATCAAAAGTGACAAAAACGAAACATATTTCTTCAAAGTATTGTCCCTCATAATCCGTAGATAAATAGTATTTGATAAAACCTTTCAAACGGTAATTTGAAAGATCTATTCACAAGTGTATTAGTCTACTTAAACATTTGAAGATTGTATTCAAGATTGAATTATAAAGATTCAAAGATCTTATGTGATGTTTTCATGAAGGAGAGTAAATACGTGCTGCACTCTTTTTTCTTTAACCGAAGTTTTGTCCCAATGGGTTTTCCTAGTAAGGTTTTTAATGAGGCAACACGCTATGCGTATCAAAGATGTGTGTACTCTTTTTCCTTCACTAAGATTTTTTCCCACATGGTTTTTATCTTAGTAAGGTTTTAACGAGGCACATTATCTTCATGGATATCCAAGAGGGAGTGTTATGAATATTTATTTATGGTGGATATTTATGTATTAAATAAGACTTTAATGTACTTTATTATTATGGTTTAATACCCATTGGAATTAGGGTTTCCCTCTTATACCTATAAATATAGAATTTGGAAAAAGCATTGTATACAACACTATATTGAGAATAATACAAGTCTCTCTCTTTGTCTCATATCTTTCTCTTGTTCATTTCTTCTTTATTTTATTCACAACAGTATATTGATTGTCGGTGTTTTTAATTCTATTCGTGTTATTGTTAATTACGTTTATAACGTATAAAAACATCACTGCCAATATTTTTTTTGACAAATCATAATTTTAATCCTAATTCTAATCTTATTTTTAAGCTTAATCATACAAAAATATGGTGAAAATATTTTTTATCACCATGTCCTTTAAGACAATTCAATGGAAAAGTTTGTTCCTTTAGTGGTTAATTCAAATGATGTATTGTGTCAAAGAATGAAAAATTAATTTGTATGCCATTAAAAAAAGACAAAGAAGATTGTAATTAAATCTTCAAATACGAATTGATTTGTTCAAGTGAAAATTTGGTCCAAAAACAGCACATGTTATGAAGTACATCCTTTTGCCAATGTGATTGATGTGTAGTGAAGGTGACCCAATTTTTATTTATTTATCCTATGTTAGTTAGTAATTTGTTTAATCATAGTTAAGGTGATTAAAAGGGTTTTTAAAAAAGTATGGTCAAATAAATTCTCATGAGAAGAAAAGGTGATTGGATTTGGTGAGTTAATTTTGCCAAGATTCTTTCAAAGAAAATTAGAAAACCCCTTCAAAAATTCAATGGACCCTCCTCTCTCTCCATACGATCACATGTTGCCCACTAACATCTACATCTGAACCATTTAATTGGTAGGGCCATGGCTCGGATGGGACATTACTAAGATTAAACAGTGTTTTTTTGACTGTCAACCTTTTTTTTATTAATAAAATTGCATAATTTCATTAGAGCTATAATTATAAAAAATATTTTTATATATTTTATTAAAATCTCTCTTAAACTTAGTAGAAAAAAGAGTATATATAAAAATAAAAAAAATTAATTATTGATGCCCAAATCCCCTAAGTAAACCGGTACAAGCATATAGGAAGGCCTAGAGAAAACACAAGATTCAAGCGAATCATCTCGCAACATCTTCCCCAGGCAATCCGTAATTTTATTAACTTCCCGAAACACGTGAACAAAAATCACTTCTCAATCCCGTATAATAAAAAAAAAAAAACTATTAACCTTTGTTTTAATTCTCAATGTGTTCATACCTATTTGATTATGGACCCCTAAAGTGAAAATGAAATTATAAAACATCAAATCAAACCATTTAATACCCTGTTTTCAAGGGATTAGCTTGAATTTTTTTCTTCAAGGTGTCATGGTTACTTAGGAAAGAATCCTTAAATCTTCTAGGTCGAAGGGGTATTTTAGCTTTTTAACTCATATAAAATAATTAATTTATTTTTTCAAATGTATTCAATTGGATTCTCAAATTCATAAATTATATCAATTTAATCATTTGACCAATATTGACTGTGACCGTGATTACACGATTGTTAACGTTGTTGATATGATGATCCACTATTCTTACATGATAGTTCACGATATTGACCTAGTAGTCCACATTGCATGATGACGTAGAAGAGGGGAAACATTGATTTTTTGAGGATGTTTGAGGACTTAATTAACTTTATATAAAGTTGGAGAGCTCATTTAATATTTAAGCAAGAAATTATTAAATTATTAAAATCTAAAAACTACTAAAAATAAAAACACAATTAAAAATTTCAAAAAGTTAAGTTGAAACAATAAAATTAAAAATATAAAAGCTATAGAACAATAAATTATTAAAAAATATTTATATATTATTTTAAAATTCAAATACTTCCAGCGAAAAAGTAGTTGAATGTCTCTCATCAGTTTGAGCCTACAGTTAATCGGTTATTCTTTAAACAAATTTTTACTGGAATCAATTTAGCATATTAGAGTATAAATGGTTTTTTGAGATTTCTTTCTATAGTTTAAAAATGATGGGATAGAACAAATAAATATTGAGTGCATTAGTAAGGTACATTGCACTTTTAAAGAAGAAATCACATAGACAATTGTTGCTCTAATACAAAGTTAATTCCATGTTTGAAAAAGATTATAGGCTCAAGCTTTCAAGAAAGGTCGAAGAGTTATCTAATGAAGTCGTTCAAATTTTTTAGTGTTATTTTTATTTTTATAATATCAATTATTTTTCAATATTTTTTGAATTTTTAACATTAAAAATTTAAAAGCTTTAAATATCATTTTTTTTCAAATTTCATTAGAATTATTTTATAACTCTTGTTTTTTCTTAAATATTAAATATGTCTTCGAACTTTCTGTAAAAATTAATTAAGCCCTCAAACTTTTTAAAAAATATAAATTTTATCTCTTTATCACTTCATCGTTCATCATGGTTGTCATGCCAACATAGTGGGCAGCTATTCAACATTATTACTGTCAACGTTGTTCAAAAGATTAAATTGTTGCATGAGTTTAAGGACTCAATTAGATATAACTTTTTTATAAAAATACTAAATTAATTATTTTATTTGAGATCAAATACTAAAATAGCACTCGAGCGTTAAATCTACTACACATGTGAAAAGGGAACTCAAAAGAGTCACTTTCAAATGAATATTTCGAATAAGGTAAAGAGAATTTATGAAGTGGATAAACAAGTCTCAGGCAATGAACTATACCTAATATTATTGGTAAAGATAATTATGAATATTGAACATGTTATGAAAGAATTTAGGAATTGGAATGAAGCTATATGTGGCAAAGTGAAAGTGAAAGTGAAGGCTGCCTAGACAATTACCGTAACAATTTTAATGAAAATTCTGGAACCACAAAAAATAACTCTACTATCTAAACCCCACTTTCCAATGAAAACCACAAGCCATATGATATTGCTTGGGAATATTGGAAGATCACAATTCACAATCCTTCTCAAAAGAAGATTTCCCTTAACCCTAACCCTAACCCTAACCCTAACCCTAACTCTTCCATTCTCCCTTCTCACAATACCCAATTTTTTAAACTCCAAACAGGGCCTTTCTCTTTATTTCAGTGGCCCCAAGTCAATTAGCTTCCTCATCTAATGTTAGTGGCATTTTGGGACTAGGAAATGACACGTGTGAGGATGTGATTGAATCATGTGTCATGGGCCACCTTTGACAGTGAAAAATTACATGTAAGAAAGAGGTAAAGATTTACCCTAAAAATATAAAAGAGATAAATTTTTTAATTAAGACCACAAATGACGTAATGAGTTGAATCCATTTTATAATTTTTCCTGGCAGGAGGGCTTACTTGGCAGTTCCAAACCAACATGTGTCACCCATAAGCTCTCCAACCTACAGCAATACCAAAACTCCTCAAAATTATTGATATTTGTGAAGTGAATAAAAATGGGGGCCCTGAATGATGGATCCAAAAGGCAAAGTACAGACTAAGGTGCAATTATTCATGCCATAGATTTCAACCTCAGCAAGTGAAAAGGAGAAGAAAAGAAATTCCCTCAAAAAAAAAGAAGAAAAAAAAACCTCAAAAAACTAAAAAACGCTTCAATATATTTAGATAAAGTAGATGATCACTAAACTATATTAAATGATCTTTTTAATAGTTTAAGTTTTTAAAAATTATAAAAGAATCATAATTTTTTAATTAACAGATTATCGTTATTTTTTAAAATGTTATAAAATTATCATTCAAACGATCATAAAATCATTAGTAAGGACTATTTAATGACCTAATTAAAAATTTAGTGATTATTTTATAGTTTTGAAAATTCAACAGTCAAAAGATGAGCTCAACCTAATTTTATGATCATTTATATGCTTTATCATTTTTTTATGTGACTGATTCCCGACTCCCTTTGAGTTAGCTAAGGCAAAAGAAAAAGAGATTTGCTCTTATATTTCTCTCTTTCATTCCCTCCCTCTTTTCTTTTTCATATCCACTTTTCTTCTCTGTTCTTTCTCTCTTTTTTTTCTCTCTATGAGAGACCAAAGTAGAGAGAAAGATTAATAGCTATGAAGAACACAATACGGTGCTGCATCTCTTGCATTCTTCCCTGCGGAGCACTCGACGTGATTCGAATAGTGCACGCCAATGGCCGCGTCGAAGAAATCAGCGGTACCATCAAAGCCGGAGACATCATGAAGGCTTACCCTAAGCACGTTCTTAAGAAACCCTCCTCCTCTGCTTCCGATGACGGGATGGTCCCGAGAATCGTCGTCGTCCCACCTGAGGCCGAGCTCCAGCGCGGGAAGATTTATTTCCTCGTACCACTCCCTCCCGAAAAGACCCGATCGAAATCGACGAAGAAGAAAAAAAGAGACAACCTCGACAACAGCAACAAGAACAACCGGAGCAGACAGCATAGTCACAGCCGAAGCAGGAGCGACGCCGACAAGAACAACAACACGGTTTCGACGGCGAATCTTTTGGTATCGGATCAGTATTTAAGCGAGATACTTTCCGAGAAGCTGTCGACGCAACGGGATCGAAGAAGGGGTCGAGTCGGGGTGTGGAGACCTCACTTAGAGAGCATCTTGGAGTCTCCGAACGATGGTTGATCACGGTGTTATATTACTGCTGCTGGCTGCTGTTTTTCGTTTAGAAAAAAAAAAGGGGTTTTAGTTTTACAATTTTCTTCAAATTTCAATCTGATTCATTTTTATCCCACCAAATCGTCCATTAGGGTTCAAGTTTCTTGTTTTTTTTTTTTTTTTTTTTTGTTTTGTATATATAGGCATAGAATCAAAATAATGCAAGAGGAAAAGAACAAGAAACGAAGCTTAAATCTGGAAACTGTGGTGATAATTCTTACAACACATGCAGTTGTTATGGGATCTTGGACCACAGTTGCCTGGTTTTTAAGTGCCAAATCTCTTGGAAGTTGTAATTTGTGTAAATGCTGGGAGAGGATTATTTGTGGATTTTTGTTTTACTTTTTTTTATTAAGAGTGGAAGTAATTATTGTCCAAGGGAATGAATGTGTCGGATAAGCACCGAGCATAAACTTTGGGATGGACTGAACAATTGAATTTAACTCAATTCATACCATTTAAGATTTGAAGCTTTAAAAGGGTTAACATTCAAATGTGATTTTTCGTATTTTGGAATTGATCATCGTGATGATGATGATGCAAGTACTTTGTAATTTTCAATGATTTTTTTATGGATTTAAAAATCTTTATTAGAAAAATTAAATTAAAAAGATTATCTTTATAATATATTCAATTTATACTCGATCTGAATTAGTCAATTAATAAATTAAATATAAATGATTATAAGAAAAAAATAGTCAATTTTTTATATGTTCAAAAAGAATAATCAAAAGCCAATTATTTAATATTTATGTATATGTATATATACATATATATTCAATCATTACATCATATAATTTCTATAAAAATTGAAAAAAGAAAATGAAATAGCCTACAATATGTTCATGAAATGGATCAAAGCACATGATCAAAGCTAAAACATATATGCGATGTTCCACAATCAAAATCAAAAGTAAAAAGTTTATCACATGATCTTAATATAATAGAGTCCATAAACATATATGGAGCTTGGAACCACAATGAAAAATCCCCATCACTTAAGAAAGGAAGAAAAAGAACTAATTAATTAATTAAAAATGACTTTTTTTGTGGAGTGTAAGGAATAAAGTCCCCACATATAAAAATTAAATCTTTTCCCGCTATAAAATAATTGTAATTGTTGAACCCATCAAGTGATCTCATAAATAAAGGATGGTATTGTTCTTCCTAAGTGATTTGAGTTTGAATAACGCAATCTATACGAAGTGGGATTTGGGGGCATATAAATGTCTTTCAATCATGTTTTACCAGATGGATAATGGGCAACAACGTCCTTCAAAGCTATTTTATCTAATCATCGATATTTGACTCATTAGTCGATTAATTCGAATCGAGACAGTAGAGTTTAATCTCTTCATTGGCCGGATCATTTGTTTCTGCTGTTGGAATTTCAGTTCTGCTAGCTACCTTCATCATCATCGTCCTCCCTGGCATAGTAATCAACGTCCCACCATCTGGGGCCAACAAAAAGGCAACAGAAGATAGATATCATTGCAGTACAAATCTATTTCACTTGATGCCTTGGCATGACAGAGTTGCAGTTCATTTTATCTGCTTTCGTCCACTATACTTTTTCCCATACATGTCTTTTTCCCTATTTTCCCAAATTCCTTTTTCTATATGTATATTTAAAATTTCCTGATTACTAAATTTACCAGCAGATCACTTTAAACTATAGCTTTTTTAAATAATATTGTATAGTATTATAGAAAGTTTGAAAAAGGAGACTATAGAGACTACCCCAACTGTTATTAAACTTTCAACCTTGTACTAGTAAACATCATGAGACCCACAAAAGGTTGATGTTAAAATTGTTATCTTTCTACCTTCCTTTCATTCCATATTCAAATCAGGCGACTCAGTCAATTGAGTTATAATTCGATTGGCGTAATTGTTGTTGTAATAAATTATCAAAAATAAAAATTAGGTCCACTGTATATATTTTAGGTTAATTATAATTTTCATCACTCAATTTTCTTCTCACGTTTATTTTGATCATTCAAGTTTAAAAGTTTTTAATTTAATAACTAAAGTTTTTGATTTCTTCCTATTTTAGTCACTCGACCGTTAAATCAGAAATGAAAGGGTGACATGGTAGACATGTTTCCTGACATGGACTGCTTTTTGCTGGCATGACCTCAAGTTTTAAAATTTTCAATTCAATAACTAAACTTTGCGTTTTGTTCCTATTTTAGTCATTTGACCATTAAATCAGAAATAGAAGGGTAACATGGTAGACACGTTTGCTGACATGGACTGCTTTTTGCTGGCATGACAACCACGTGTCATCCACGCCATTTCCCATTTTCTATTTTTTTATTTTATCTTCTTCCCCCAAAGATGAAAGTTTATATTTTCACCCCATCTATCACATCAGTGCTGAAACAACCATTCTTCGACGTCTTCTCCGACCACTCAAGACATTAACAAACCAGCCTCATCGTCTCCTACCGCTCTATTAGTTTAGCTTTTTCCAAAATCACTTTAAAACTCACAAAATTCAACAAAAAACCTACAGTATACACAAAACTCAAAACTACTCTGATCTACAAAATCCATTGTTCGGTCAATGTGGAATCAAGGTATATTGCTTGCTCCCTCCTTCTCCACCTCCCCACCGTTGGGATTTAGAAGAAGATGCCTCATCGTTGAGAAATCAAAAGAAATCTGAAACCAAGGGTTTTTTCACAAAAAATAAAGAAAAGTTTTGGGCTATTTCATAATTTTTAAAAGATAGATGCTCAATCATAACGACATTAAGTATTTTAACGGTAAAGTGACCAGAACAGAAACAAATTAAAAGTTTAGTGATTAAATTTAAAAAATTAAACTTGAGTGATCGAAATAGGAGTGAAAAGAAAGTTGAGTTATGAAATTTGTAATATACCCATTATTTTATCCTGCCTTCTTTTCCCATGGGGGAGTTAAGTTAAAAACTGTTTGCCGACATACGCAGCAGGGGGGGAACTATTATGGGACGATTGATTCCATGATTGGACTCAGCCGGTTAAAATTCCCGGGCCATACCATCTTTAATACATCAAACAAGACTTTGGAAATATTAAAAACAAGTTTGAATCATGGGATTTGGTACATCACACTGGATTTATGTTAACTCGGAGAATCAATGTGTTTGTACACATTCATGCAATATTCAATGAATGAAAAAAAGGGCATTACCATAACCAAATAATTTAATCGCTACCATCTTTTTTCTTATGATTAGTTAAAACCTCCACATCACCGAGATGACGTCAAGGAATATGAACTGTTGGTTACACCGTCCATAAATTTAGTCAGACCCCTAATTATTTGAAGGAAAAAAATAAACTCTTAATTTTTTTTTGAAAATTTTATGTCGACGCTCCAAACTCTTTTGTCAAGTTCCGCTGCTGAAAATTTATCAAATCTAATCAGTTTATGACGGATGCATGCAATTGTCACGGCAAACGAGCAGCTAGATTCATCGGAATCGAAATCGAAGAACGTTGTGAAGATAGGCAAATGCAATATGGAATTTGGAGATGATGAGAAGGAAGATAGACTTATACATGGATTGGCTTCGTGTATCACCTATGGAGAAGGCTTTTTAGGGTCCCTTTTACAACATCAAATTGATTGATTCATTTCTTTTGGTGACCACGTTGTGGACTTTTTTCTGTTTGTACACACCCACTTTTTAATTATTTTTGCCTTTAAGAGAGAGTAGGATAATTAATAATTGATGGGAATATTGTTGATTTAAAAGATACATTCACCACTTTCCAAATTGTCTGGTGGAATGCAATCATTATTCGTTTGGTGACTTAAAAACAATTTCTCTTTGGGGTTCAGTGCTTTTGACAATCACACCTAATTTTCATTTCAATCCCTTAATTTGTTTAGCTAAATAAAGCGATATTAAGTACATGTTTCTTCGTCTACCTGCCTAATACTCTCTGCATTTAAGGGACACCGCCAAAGGATATTTGAGTCACAAAAAGAAGAAAAACAATACGCGAAGCTATTCAAAATAAAGAAATAAAATTTTAAATCCTAAATATAAAAAATTAAAAAGATACTCATTTCAAATTCATTAATTGACCTAATAATTAAAAATGTTCATAGTGTCTTATTTTGTATGAATTGAAATTCCGATACCTATCTTGAGAATATAATGCCTCTTTACTTAATAAAAAGAGACTCAATTTTTTCGGACTTTATTTTATAAAATGTTTTGCTTCTAATAAATTTGATATTGGACTGAGCTTAAATTTCAATGAAGCCCAAATGCATTTCAGCTCTCAAAATACGTCCAATCTAAAGAAGCAAAATTGGGTTGGACTGTTTTGAGTAGACATATAATTTTTAAACGTTGACGTGGTGGTCGAATCACTGTCACCGGAAAATAGTGTGCTTCTATGGAGCTGAACAGTCGTAGGTCTGGTGATGATATGAATGAATGTCTAATATTCATGGCCATGTCGGTGCTTATATGGATCGTGGATGGTCGCCTACGTTGTTATGTATTCGCTGGAGAATATGTGCTTGGCGTGCGCATCGATCACGTGCATTGTTACGTGATCACTGGACATCTTTTGTGCAATGCTGTTCGCGACCTTGTTTTGTTCGCTGCGGGTTATGTGGCTTTGACACATGAAGGTAGGTACTAACAAATATGTTGATTGTTGGGATGAGATGCTCATGGTTTCTTGTTGTCTCCTTCAGATTTACTTGTTGAATTATGGTTTTCATTTTGATATTTATGCTTGTTTTGTCGTTGTATTGTTTTGATGTTTTGTCTGTATCATCGAGCGAGCTTAGTTAAGGTTGTTTTAAGTCCTTTGAAGATGACCAAGTCTCAATATCTTCTAATTAATTTTGTAAATACTCCTCTTTGGGGTCTTGAATTTTATTAATAAAAGTCCAATTTTACGAAAAAATAATGTTTGTGTATTCTTTGCTTTTTCCGTTATTCCGGGTCGAAACAAGATGAAAATAAAAGTTATAGATATCAAAATAATCAAGATAAATCTCAATATATTGCTTTCAAGAAATGAACACTTAACTACAAGTAACTAACGTGTCTACATCCTTAATTAGTTGATACATGTAGGATGCAATTATATGCAATATATAACATATTACAAGGACGTGATTGAAGGTAACTAAATAAACTGCTAAAACAACTGCTGTCTGCTGACAAGCTTTGCTAGCTGTAGCTATGGCTATGGCTATGGCTACGGCATTGACAACCAGTCTTTTCATGTATATAAACTACAACTTTGTATAGCCACAGAAATCTTAAAGCTACTGCTACATTCAACTTCAAACGTTTGCAGCTTCCCTCTGCTTGTTTGGTGAATACCATCTCATCATCCTGCACCTATCAATGTTTCTAACATTAATTTTTCTAAATTAAACGAGTTAATTAAAGAAATTACAATATTGGAGTGTTGATGGTCACTCCAGATTCATTTTAAGCCTATACACTGCTAAACTTCCTTTTTCACAAATACAGTGGGATAAAACCAGTATGTATAAACAACAAATATTTGATCTTGTTTTAAGATGCATTGCACTCTCGAAGAAAAAATTCCAGGTTTGAATCATAGAGATGACATTGTTTGTAGGGAGTAAGCATGTAACGTATATATATACAATAACACAGCTGCTATGGTACTTAATCTACTGTCTTCGCCATCAAATTTTTCATTTAGCTCCCATACACATATACATATGATCATTATAAGTTTAAGAAAGGGGATGAGATTATCATATCTTCAAACTGATCTTTGATGTCACAATAATGAGATAAATGAATTTAAAGGTACAATCCTCTAACAAATACAAGAATATTTTCCCTTTCATATTTGGGTGTAATTAATGGTATTCGATTCATTGATCGACTAATTCAAATTGAATATTATAAAAGTTCATTATAAAGATAACACTTTCAACCCAGTTTTCTTTATTCACAACAACAGAACTCAATCATATTTTTGTTTTTAACCAAACTAAAAGTTCAACCGAAAATCATGGGTTTTTAATCAAAGAGTTTTAAGTTCTTTTGAAACTTGCTGAGTAAAAATAAAGTTCTTTTGAAACTATAGATATCCTAGCTCAGTAGAGAATTCCTCCTACACACAATTTGACAATAATTTAGGAAAGAAGATACAGGGAGACAAATTGGGGAAATTCAGAACTCCTCTAACATAACGATCTAAACAAAAAGGTTTTCTTTAAAAATATATATACATACGTTTTACTGTTTATATTCAGAATTTGTGAATACCTTTCTCAATAATATGTGTTCAAGATTTAAATTTATTCTCTTCCTAAACTATAATGTGCCTTGCATCTGTAATTAACCGTCTTCGATAAACTAATTATTTTCTTTTACAAAATTTGTATTTTGATATAATAAAATAGATAGTATATTTAATTTAAATCTCATTATTTTAATAGTTTAATATTTTCATTATCAATCAATCAAATGACTTTGTTTACATTAATTAATAATTATGCCATTAATACTTTCATTACATGTTCACAACCGAAAGAAAGTTAAATCAGTATGGATTCATATTCAATACATTGGATGTAAAAAAATTTAGTTTCTACAAGTGCTTTAGTTTTAGGGTTTAAGAACTTAGTTTAGGATGTATGGTTTAAGAGTTTAGTGTAGGGGCTTGGAATTTAGGGGTAATAGTCAAAATTTAGGGTTTGTGGTTTAGAGTTAGGGTTTAAGTTTTAGAGTAATATATTAAGGATATAGGTTTTAACGTATAAACCCTAAATTCTATTCACAATCACCAAATTCTAAACTACTAAACATAAACCCTAAACCTTACACCCTAAACTGAATCCCTATATCCTAAAACTAAGACGTTTGTGGAAAGTAAAAGTTTTCACCACCAGTGTATCAAATAGTTATCCGATTATTATAACATTTAAAACAAAATTTTGCTCTTCACTTATTTAATGCGTGTAATCTTATGTTTTTCTTTGTCATATACGATTATTTATGGCCGTAAAATTAAACAAAATTACTTCATTATGAGAACTTATGTGTTTGCAATATTATTTCTATATATAATATTTAAATTTAATATTTTCATGCTCAAATTATTTATAATTGGACTCATTCAAATTTGGTTAGCAAAAAGTTTTATCGTATACCAACAATCAATTAGTCTAGTGGGGAAAAAATCGGTTTAGTTATATTAGACAATAGATCTCTTAAGTAAGCTTAGAGTTTTGATCTTGGTATTGTAAATGAAGTAAATTAAGTTGAGATGGTCGCCCTCATAATAAATTTCTGCAGTACTTAATCCGAATTAATTAGTCAATAAATTAAATACAGGTGGTTATGCAAAAAAGATTTCTGTCTCATCTCGAACCAGTCCTAATGCCTTTGTATTGTTTTTAATATCATTTTTAAGTGTACAATGTCTATACTACCCAGTCCCTTCACCACCTATAAATAGGAGGATATTGAGCGCTTAAGCATGCTCGATTCTACAACTTCATGTATATGGTACCGACGATAATATCAATCGAGCTATACTCGATCGACTTTCAATATCATTTTTTACTTTGAATGTACATATATATATATATGTATTCAGGGACGGACATAGAACTTTATGTTAGGGGACGAATCTACAAAATTTTAGGGGGTGAACTTATAAAATTTTAAGAAAAACAAAAATAGAAAATACATAAAAAATTTCAAATTTCTAGGGGAACGGCTTCGCCTCAAGCCCCCTCAGCCCATCCCTATATGTATTGTTTGGCCCTCGTTAATAATACTCAATCGATGTATATATAACATTATTCGTTAGCAAGGATGGAGCTAGGATAGAACAGTAGTAGGGGCCAAAATATTGAATTTAATAAATATAAGGGCTTATTAAGTATTTAAACTCAAAATTCATGAGATAAGGTCTAATTTTATAATATTTAAACTTTATAAGAACCTAAATTATTATTGGACCAAAAAAATTAAGGATACGAGCTCATTCTTCTTTAGTTCAACTCCTACTTGATTATATATTTAATAAACTCTTGTATTTTTTAATTTAAATATTTATTTTTACAGGGACCAAATTATTATTAGACCAAAATCTATCTAATACCTTAATTTTATAACAGGAGCCGATGTCGGGGCCCTTGGGACTCAAGAGAGCTCCATCCCTGTTCTTTAAATATTTCACAAATAAATAAATATTGTCTTTAATTTGAGATATCTAGGTTCAATATTTACAAAACTAATGATAAATTCAAATGATAAATTCAAATATCTAAATCAATTAACCATGTAAGTAATTCATTTTCAGATATTTGGAACTAATATTCATAAAAACTTTAAATTCACATCAAATAATAACCATAACATGTAAATTTGAATACTATCTAAGTCTTAAAATATTTTATTTCTTTTAAGTTCAAATTGTGAAATTGTAATAACAATTGTTACTTTGATCACAACCAGCACAACCTTTGGGCATGCATTCCAAAGATTTTTAAAGAATTAAGGAGATGATCATCCAAGTACAATGGCCATTAAACAAGATGATCTATAATTTTGTTAACCACTAGTGTTAGACCTAAATTAGTATATCTTAGTATATTCATAACAATTGGTTCCACCACAAGAAGATTAATATGTAAAATAACTTTCACATAAGAAGTATGATACATATGGGTTAGATCATGCTGGACATTCATACATGGGGGGCATAAAATCCAACATAATAAAAAAAGCCCAAAAACAGGGAAAAGGTAAAGAAGTGAAAAAAATTAATCAGGAGATTACAAAAAAAATCATCCTTCAGCTATGGACATAATAGTAAGAGAGGGTAAAAAAGTTTCTTGAGGTAAAATTAGTTACCACGCTTCTAAAGACTCAAACGGTCAGCAATGGGTTTAGGGTTTATTTTCTGCAATGAAATTTATTTATTTTAATAATCTTAAAGTGATTGCAAAAAGGTATTTGTTTATATTTTTTTAATATATAATTGTGAGTTATAATTCCGATAACGATAATAGTAATAGTAATCATGGCAATGGAGGAGGCTAAGAATTACCGGAAAAGCTCTTAGTTAGAGCTAAGAAGGGCCGGCCGCTGCTTCGACGATGAATTGGCTTCGTCGTTCACGTCGGGTTTAATTTGAATCTTCTTCTTCTTCTTTTTCTTCTTATATGGAATCCCTCTGGCCTTAGCTTGAGACTCCTTCACTTCACGCAGGAAAACCCTAATCGCTCCGTTCCCGAAAGGGTTGTTCTCCTGTGACCCACCGTGTTCTTCGTAAGCGGCTCTCAGTCGTCCGATGAGTGCATCGAGGCTGCCCCAGGCTTGCCTTACCGGACAAGTACAAGAAGCAGGAGGGTCAGGTTGTCCAAAAAAGACACATCCATGAACGTGAACTTTAGTCTTCCCGAACTGATCAAGATATCGAAGAAAATCGAGGACGTGGTTGCAGTTGCACTGCGATATCGCAACCGGTGGCCTCTGGTTCTTCAAATACTGCCCGAAAGTGTTCCAGTCTCGGCGTTTCTGCGACTTGTACCTGCTCAAAGGAGCAGCCGGCTGATCGGGCTGGTGGTGTTGGTGGTTGTTGCTGGAGAATCGCGATGACCCTTCGGCGAAATCTTTGGCTACATCACCAGACATGATTAACCAGAATCGATCTTTGGCAATAAATGATGAAGAAAAAAGGGAGAGAGAATAGTAGGGATGGTGCAGTGGAGAGAAAGATGAAAATCACACCTTTGGGGTCTAACTGAGGAGACATGTTATGGGCCCTCTATGAAGGTGCTTTTGTTCCTTTTTTTCTACATTTTCTCCTTTTTCTCCATTGACACTAACATATAGTTTATTTAATTCATTGCTTTTATAATATAATCACAATTATTGTACATTTGTCAATCCAATATTGCCATCATTTTTATTTGAATTATTTTCATCATCATGACCAGTGACGGAATTTGAAATAAAAGTTTGAGGGGGCCAATTTAAATTTTTTAAAAATTTAGAGACTTAAACGAAAATTTTCAAAAAATTTAAGGGTTTAACTAAAATTTTTAATAATTTTGAGAGATTTAACAAAAAAATTTAAAAAAATTGAGAGGAAACTTAATTAAAAATATTTAAAAATTTGAAGCTTAATATGAATTTTTAAGAATCTTGAGAAGGCCAAGTTAAATTTTTTTAAAATTTTAAGGGCACAATTCAAATTTATCAAAATTTTGTGGGGCACTTCAATGGTTCCGCCAGTGATCATGACACACATATATATTTATGATAATGCACTGTTAGACTTCGTTTCGTCGGTGCAAGAAAACCGTAATTACTATAGTTTAATTTGGTTCTTTTGAGGAAAAAAGAAAATTATTTTTTAGATTTTATTAGAAAAAGAAAGAGTAGAACAATATACATCACAAAATATTCACCAAAACATCTCATATGGATAGAAAATAAAACATAAGAACACAAGCTTGAAAAGTAAAATTTAAAATCTTCCCACGACTATATCCCTCGTGATCTAATAAATTTAACAATTAAATTTTTATGTCTATCTAACTAGACGCTTAAATAGTGAAGTACAAAATATGATCAACAAAATTAAATTGTAAATTGCTTTACTACTAGTTATGAATGTATTAAAAAACTGTCACAAAATAGATCTAATCATATAAAAGTGTCGATCTTTCCTAATCAGGGATGTGCGTCATAATAATTGCTATACAAATGTCAAACTACTACAATGGTGGGCGAGAACTATGTCATGAGATAGGCATAAAATATGCCATAATACAGAAAATTATGCCACTAAAAAATAATCTAAAACAGAGAAAAAAAATTTTAAAACAAAAACAGATAATTAAATAAAAGAAAAGAAAAATAAAGAAACTAAAAAATCACCCACGATCGATCGACAATTAACATAAAATTAATATTTCTATCGATAACAAAAAAAAAGAAAAATTAAAAAGAAAAACCGCGTTTCAAAATTTTATTGCTAGTATTATATATGTATACCGACTATATCTATATAATAAATGATTTTCTACCGACACTATATCAAATACTAACAAAAAAAATAAAAATTAATTATAATCAGAACAAATTAGATAGCCCCGGAAGAAAATTTACATTTGTTTGGGTGGATTTCTTTTTCAAGTTGATAATGTTTTTGTCTTCATATGTAAATTTTACTTTTTTTTGCAAATTTACTCAATTAAGCAATGAAACCTGGAATAAAATCAGGGGAGTCCTTAGAACAATGCACGGGAGTTCTCGAACTCTTTCCATGCGTCAGGTTTTGTATATAATAATATTCTTATATAATTATGGAGTCTACTGATTGACTAATTCGATCAAGTATTGTGTACCGTTATTAATAATAATATTTTATGATTGATGAGGGGGAAATTCGGACGGATACTACAGATGTCTATTATGAGACGACCTTTCTAACTTAATTTATTTCATTACAATGTTAAGATCCGAATCTTTGACCTTATTTAAGAAATATAGTCTCTCATCTCACTAAATTAACTTATTGTTGATATACATATATAACAAAACTTTGAAATGAACTTCATCTTTATGAGTTCCGAGTTATCATTTGTATTTGATGTATTGATAATATATAAGTTTGTACATTATCAGTTAGTTATATTAAAGTGTATCATAAATAAATTAATAACAATTTTAATAATCATTAAAAATTAAAAATTATTATTATTTTTCTAATAAAAACATCTTAGAAGACACTAATAATACATAATGCACTGTTAATATATTAAATATAAAAAGTTTTATAAAACTAAAAGGAATTAAGAATAGTAAATGAAAAGATTTCAGCTTAAAACATTTGGGAGCCGTAGGATTGATCCTTATAAACATGACTTCATTTGCGTGTTGTACCGTTTGATCCATACGAATAAGATTCCGGGCACTCTTTCCCTTCTTGTTGGTATGTTTTAAACATGGGATTTTTAACGAGGTCATTTATAATTTTCACAAAAAAAAAACCAGACGCTTGTGTCACGGCCCTCACATTTGGGTTCGGGGCATTGGCGTAAAGAGCAATCGAGGAGGTTGTGTGCGGTGAATCGGGCTTTCCAAGACCACCAGACTTGGCCCAGCACTTGGAGAATGCTAGAAAGCCCGCAAGACTACCAAACTTAGCTCAGCACTTGGAAGGTTCGAGAAAATGAGTAAAAACATTATCCATTTATTTGAAATAGATTATTTAGATCATGTTTGTGATAATTAGAGATTTTGAAAAGAGATAGAGTTAATCTCAACCGTCGATGTAATTTAAACTGAGCCGTTGGATGTAGGGGCTTCAACTATAAATAGAGGCTTACCCCTACCTCATTGTATCATCTCATATATCCATCATTTTGAGTAATACATAAAGCATTTACTCTAAACTCTCTGTGATGTTCTTCGTGTTCTTGAGTGTTCTTCGTTATTCTTGTGCAGATATCTTTTATTTAGCTTCCGCTTAGAACGATCTTGCGTTCGAGTACTTTGAGGGAGTTTGATCTTTCGGAGTGGGAATTCAGGGAGACTTAGCCGTTATTTCGACTGAGAAAGTGACTAAGGCCGCGCGGTTTGCTAGCAGCAGTTTAGCCCCGTGACAAGTGGTATTAGAGCGAGTCGAAGGGACTTGCGTTCGAGCCAGCTTGTAGGTGTAGTCAAGCGTGGTGAAGATCTAATTCGAGTTAGCCAAAGTGATCAGGGATTAGGCTAGTTCATGGCAAGAAAGTATTCGAGATGGCACAACAAGGAGATGGTGTTTCTGCAGGAAAAGGCAAAGAGTGCCGTGGCGGGAAGCAGTGGAAGGCATTGTCAATGGACGGAGTAAGAAATTTTCTCTGTGAATTTGACGTGAAGAGTGATTTTCTCACTTCTCAGGTGGAACAACTGGGTGAAATATCATGGTTGTTGGAGAAGAGGATCATTAAATTTGAGAGTTCTGAAAAGGAGATCTTGAAAATTTAGAGTCCATGGAGGACAGGTTCAAGGATGAGACGCAACACATCCTCAACAGGTTGGAGATAATCCGAAAGAGTAATGCTCGTGAAGTCGAGATGGAAGCTTTACGAAAAGAGGTGGATGAGCTCAAGAGTTAGCTGCTCAGTTGCAAGACCGCAATGAGTGAATGAGATGTGCTCAAGACCTTCTTAGAGGGACTTAGACTGGGGGCGAAGCTCACAATGGAGCAAGAGGATGCCCAGTTCGAGCCAAGGGGTCCAAGATGAGGGATAAGGCCGAGAGTAAAGAGCATGTGCTACTTGGTTTAAAATTGTCAAGTTCTGCCAAGGTAAACGGAGACCAAAAGCAGAATAGGTTGATCATGTTCGAGAAGGCTGCTAAGGAGCTTGTTGAGGATGTTCGAGTGAAGAACATTGCTTTTGAGACCGAAAAGATGTCAAAAGGGGCCAATCCGTTAAGAGACATAGCAACCGGAATGACACCACCCATGAGCAAGGTGGAAAAGAAGCGGTGGACTTCGAGTAAGAAGTGCCAACGCAAGAAGAGGCACCAGACTTCAAAGAGAAAGAATCGATGTAGGAAAATAGCACCAAACTTCAAGTCAGAAGGGCGGATGCTGCAAGGGACACCGAACTTCGCAGAAAAAGGGCCGATGCAAAATAGTGTAATGAACTTCGAGGTAGAAGGTTCAGTACAAGGGGGCCAGACTTCAAGGAGAAAGAAGGGCTGACCTATTTTAAAGTAAATGCGATAGAGAGGGAGGTGCATCTCAAACACAACTCTAGTGTTTTTGGTTTTGATTTGCCGTCTTTGACGAGTGTAGGTCAAGTAAGACCTAGTCTTCGTTGCAAGGGAATAGAAGATTGGAAGAGACCTTTTAGAGTTCAAAAGGGCAAGATAGAGTTGTCGATGAATCTGAGAGTTCGACCTGTGTTTAATGTTATGACGGCTTTCAAGTCTTTGCAGCAGGACCAAGAGGGTTAGAGTCGAGGTAAATCAAAGTTTGTGAGAGAAGGCTCCTACGATGGAGATGTATTCGAATATGTCTTAGCACGCGGCATTCTAAGGCAGTTTGAACCGATGCAAGCAGTTCATATGGGGGAATTGCAACAAGCCGAGGCATCGAGGGGTAACCAAGACCAGGATTGTTCGAGTGTCGCGGCGAGGGCGTCGCTAAGTTCAGTAGGGGAGAATGTCACGGCTCGCACATTTGGGTCTGAGGCATTGGCGTAAAGAGCAATCGAGGAGGTTGTGTGCGGTGAATCAGGCTTGCCAAGACCACCAGACTTGGCCCAACGCTTGGAGAATGCTAGAAAGCCCGCAAGACCACCAAACTTAGCCCAACACTTGGAAGATTCTAGAAGACGAGTCAAAACATTATCCATTTATTTGAAATAGATTATTTAGATAATGTTTGTGATAATTAGAGATTTTGAAAAGACATGAGTTAATCTCGACCGTCGATGTAATTTAAACTAAACCGTTGGATGTAGGGGGCTTCAACTATAAATAGAAGCTTACCCCTACCTCATTGTATCATCTCATTCATCCATCACTTTGAGTAATACAGAAAGTATTTACTCTAAACTCTATGTGGTGTTTTTCGTGTTCTTGAGTGTTCTTCGTTATTCTTGTGGAGATCTCTTTTATTTAGCTTTCGCTTAGAACGATTTTGCATTCGAGTACTTCGAGGGAGTTTGATCTTTTTTTTATAGAGGTTTTTTGGTTTCTATCTTCTTCTTTAATTTTTTTTCTTTCTCTGGTGTTTGATTTTGTTGCTTTCAGGCGACATGGCTTCTATTGAAAGTGATCTAGAAAGGCTGACAATTGATACTGGTCAAGATGATGTTCTGCCTGTGGATCTGGACGATTCACCAGTGGTCTCTTCCTATGAGAACTGCTTTGTGGGTTCTTTTCTCACGTCAAGTGTGATCCATTTTGTTTCCATGAGAGCTACGCCTGCAAACATTTGGCATCTTATTGGGGGAATCTCAATTACAAATCTGGGAGAGGTCAGGTTTTTATTTCGGTTATATCTTCAAGTGGATGCTAACAGAATCGAAAAGGGTGGACCTTAGAATTTCAATAATCACCTATTAGTTTTGCACCGATTAGTGGATGGAGAGGATCCTAAATTAGTCCCATTAACCCATTTAGATTATTTGGGTGTTAATCAACGATGTTTCTCATAGCTTTGTTTTAGAAAGATTTGTCCGTTTCTTGGGAAATTTTGTGGATCCGTTCATTGAGTATGATGCGATGGCAATCTCCCTTGGCTACAAAGGGATAATAAGAGTTAGGGTTCGATTAGATATTCGTGCGCCTTTAAAATACTAGAAAAAGATCCGACTCACAAATGGTAAGGATCATTACGTTCGCTTTGAATATGAAAAAATTGACACTGTACTGTTTCATTTGTGGAAAGTTGGGGCAGGGTGAGAGTTTTTGTCCAATATGTGCTTTTATTGATCCTAATGCAATAACCATGAAATGGGATGTTCTGTTACGTGCCCCACCACGCAGAGCAGCAACGGCCAAGAGCTTGTCGATGAGGGAGGCAGAGTCGGTGAATTCTCTCTCTAGTGCAAATCCTGCGTATGTCAAACATAGAAATAATTCCAACATTTACTATCAGAATCCCCAAAATTCAGCACAGATTTTAGCAAAAAGAAAGTCGATGAAATTAGTGATCATCAAAAATTCAGGCTTCAATTTAGGAGGTCAGTTTTGGGCCAGAAGTCTAGTGGGCCTAATTTTAATATGGATGTCCAAATGACTTCTACAGAAAAAGACTGCCCGATTGAACAATCTGAAACCATCAAACGACCCCATACGCTAGTCTCACAACAAAAGTTTTTAAAATAGATGATTCGAATAGTGTTTTTTCTTCTCTATCGGTCAACCTGTAAGATCAGGTCTGCCGCTCCTTATGAAACTAATGGTGTTATTTTTTATTAAAACAAAAGTACCCGATGCTAGAATGGTAGCAGTTTACCGTTAGTGTGGTTACCCGAATAGGATAGAAGTGAGTGCTATCGGTCGTAGTGGTGGTTTATCTATGGGTTAGAGAAATTCGTGGATCGTTTCTCTACGATCCTATTCTGCTAGACACATAGACGTTATGATAAAAGATGATTCTGATGGAAACAGATGGCGTTGTACTGGGTTCTACGGAGCTCATGAATAACAAAGAAGAATGGACTCTTGGAATTTGCTGTGTTCATTGGATACTGATCCTGATGTTCCCTGGATAGTGATAGGGGACTTTAATGAGATTTTGTTAGCTTCTAAAAAAAGAGGAGGTTTAGTTAGAAGCGCTCGCCAGATAGAATCTTTTAGGGTTGTGTTGGATTATTGTTCTCTTGTTGATGTGGGATATTCTGGCTCATTGTATACTTGAGAAAAAGGATGGCATGCTGTTACAAGCATCCGAGAACGTTTAGACCGAGGTGTAGCAAACGGGGCCTGGTGGAACCTTTTTTCAAATTATCATCTAAAACATCTTACTCACTTTTTTAGATAATTGTTTACTTATGTTGGATACTGGATCCAATTCAGCATCAACAAAACATGGCATTTCAAGTTCGAAGCATCATGGTTATTGGAAAGCTCTTCCGAGCCTACTGTAAAGAAATTGAGGACAGCATCTTCTAAGGATTTATTGGACATATTAAAGTAAACCAGTGCTGGGTTGAACACTTAGTTTAAAAAGATTCAGCAGAAAAAATTTACTATCTCAGATTTAAAGGAAAAGCTAGAGAGTTTAGCAAAATTAACCCCTACTGATGAAACTCTTGGTAATATAGTTGAAAAGAAACTTGCACTGAATTTAAAAATGGACAGAGAAAATACTTCACTGGGAACAAAGGGCACATTCTACCTGGCTTCGACATGGGGATCGAAATACTACATATTTTCACCGCATGGCAACCCAGAGAAAAAATAAAAATCAGATAACAGCTTTGACCGATGAGTCTGGGAAAATTATTTATGATGAAGAAGGTTTGGGGCAGATCGTAAGAAATTATTTCCTGGACCTTTTCTCTTTCAATGGTGTTAGAAATTGTGACAGGATTCTTAATGGCATCTCCAGCTGTATTACAGAAGAAATGGATTTGACTTTGCTATGCCCTTTTACACATGATGAAATCTTCTCAGCGGTCAAGGCCATGAACCCTCTCAAAGCTGTTGGGGAAGATGGATTGGGAGTCTATTTTATCAACGAATTTGGCATATTTTGGGTAAGGGTGTTGCTGATTTCTGTTTTTTAGTACTAAAAGGTGAAATTCCTATGTCATCTTTTAATCGTACTCATATTGTGCTAATTCCGAGAGTTAATACCCCAAGTTCGAAGGCTCAATTTAGACCAATCAGTCTCTGCAAAGTTTTGTTTAAGATAATTTCAAAAGTTTTGGTTAACAGATTCCAAGTGGTTCTCCCCCTATGTATAGATGAAGCGTAGATGTTTTCGTGCCGGAGCGTCTGATTACAAACATCATCCTAGCAACTTACGAAGTCATCCATTTGTTACGTAATAGAACAAGGAAAAAGGCCTTTTACGGTCTAAAATTTGATACGAGCAAGGTCTACGATCTAGTAGAATAGAACTTTCTTGAATCTCTAATGAAGAAGGTGTTTCTATGATTCTTCGTTGTGTAAGTACTGTCTCCTACTCTATAGTAATGAATGGTACTGTTGGTGATCTTTTTCTCCATCAAGAGGGTTGCATCAAGGAGACCATTTGAGCCCATATTTGTTTTTAATCTGCACTGAAGGACTTTTTTAACTTCTCCGACAGTCTACTACTAGTATTACCTTACGCATCACCAGGGGTGCCTCTCTTATCGCCCATTTGTTTTTCTCCGATGATAACCTTATCTTTGGAGAGGCATTGGCTTCCTCAGTTAGGCTTTTACGTAATCTGTTATTAAAATATTTTTCTTACTCTAGTTAACTTATTAATTTTGAAAAAAATAAGAAGTTTCTTCAGTTCAAATGCCATTGCTGACACAAGAGCAGACGTTAAAAGGGTGTTGGGTATCACAAGTGGTTTAAATCCAGAAAAAAAATACTTGGGGCTGCCGATCCTAGTGGGAAGAAACAAGAAGAAGGCTTTTATGCACTTGCGCGATAAGCTTATTGAAAGAATATCTAGTTGGAGCTCTCAAAATCTTTCATTGGGGGAAAAGAGGTTTTTATAAAAACAATCTTACAAGCTATACCCGTATATGCTATGAGTTGCTTTTTGCTTCCGAAGACTTTTTTACAGAGATCTAGAATCTATCATTACCAAATTTTGGTGGCAGAATTCGAAGGATAAAAAAGGAATACACTGGTGCTCCTGGCCCGATCTTTGTCAGTTAAAGGATGATGGGGGTTTAGGCTTTCATGATATGTCTAAATCTAATATCGCTCTACTTGTAAAACAAGGCTGGAGAATTTTTACCAGCCCAGATTCCTTGATTGGTAGACTATATCGGGCAAAGTATCACCCTACAATAGATTTTATGTACGCAAGTTTTGGTTCTAATCCTTCTCTTATTTGGAGTAGTATCTGGAGTGTAAGAGGGCTGTTGAAAATAAGAATTAGATGGAAGGTTGGGAATGGTCTTTCTATTTCCATATAGAATGATTGTTGGCTACCATCATCTCCTTCAAAGAAGGTATCTTCACCTCAGGTAGACAATATTTATAGGGTTTCTAAACTGATTGATTCAACAATAGAAGACTGGAATCTGGCCCTTATCTCACAGATCTTCTCAGCTAATAAAGCTAAAGAGATTAGGTGCATTCCTCTTCCAAGGAGTGGACAAACAGATTCCATTGTTTGGTGTGGAGAACTCTCACGGAATTACACAATTCGCAGTGGCTATAAATACCTACTCATGCGCCCGCCTCCAAATAGTTACAACAAAAAAGTCCTAAAGAAGGTATGACAGAGTAAGTGTCCCTCTAAAATGAAGATACAGTGTTAGAAGTTTCTCCGAAACTATGTGCCTACAAAGTGCAATCTTGTGTACAAAAGAATCGCAATGGATCCTCTATGTTATCGATGCCACAAGGCCCCAGAAGATGTGATCCATGTACTTTATGAGTGTCCTTTTGCCGAACAGGTTTGGTTTATTACAGTCATTTCAATACCATCTACTACTACTCAGGTCAATTTTCCCACTTGGCTAGAAGCTATTTTCAACGCAAATTTGAAGGGGAATTGGGAGAAAATCATAATTACAGTCTATGCTTTACGATTTACTCGTAATAAATTTGTTTTTTAAGAAATTACTACACGACCTAAGAAAGTGCTTACCTTTATCCAGAGCTACTGTATTGAGCTTAATGTGCTCCATTCCAGTCTAACCCTCAGTGCTCCTCGACAGGTGATTAGATGGCAAGCTCTAATCTCCCCTTTGATTAAAGTAAATTTCGATGCGAGTTATGATCCTACAAACAAATCTGTATTTGTTGGGTCACGCCAGCACACCCTATGGCGCAGCAGAAAAAATATCTGACATTCACTACTAGAGATCCATGTACGAGGAACGAATCGGGGTGAATAAGGGCAAAGAATTACTTGTTTAAATCTAGAATTCTGAATTTGGAGGAGATAGATATCCAATCACAATGTCGATTCCTAAGCTGCAACGATAACGCTCCGATACGTAGTTCACCCAGTTGAAACGAGCATATAAAAACTCTCTAAACTATTCAGATAATTTTTCCAAAAAAACATTAATGTCTGCTAGATCTCTCATGCCTTTATATAGCTTTTGTAATTCTAATTCAACTCATATTAGGATTTCAATATATATATTAATATATATAATCCTAATTTAACTTTAATTAGAATTTCAATATATATATATATATATATTAAATATATAATCCCAAATCAATTTAATTAGAATTTCAATATATATTAATTTAAATTGAATTGTATTATTTATATATTAAAAGATTCATAATTGCGATAATTATTTTCTTTTAATATTTATCTATTAGTTAAATTATATATATATATATTAATTTAACTAAATTCGTGTACAACAAATTTGTATATATATAATTCGTTTAAAATATGCTCATTTCAACCGTGAGTGTGACCACGTAGGTTCTTTGTAACATTAGTAGTAAATATTAGAATATTTCTAATATTACAAACAATGAGTGACATCTAGCAATATGTCATTGTCACCTAAGTTAGAAGAAATTATGATTCGACATAACATCTTCGTGATTAACTCTTTTCATGTATTACATCCTTTTGTCATTATATCTAGATTGATCACAAGTCATAGAATAGTCACACTTGTATAGTCCATCTAATATTTCTTGATATCTTGAGTAGATTATTATAAAAGTTTCATCATAGTTTATACCATAAATTTGACGAAAACCCTTAGCGGCTAATTGCCCTTTGTATGTTTGTATATTACCATCCATGTCGGTTTTCTTTTTGAAAACCTATTTGCACCCTATGGGCTTAATCCCTAGAAGTGGGTCAACCAAGGTCCAAACTTGGTTTTCTAACATGGAATCCATCTCGAATTTCATGGCCTCTAGCCATTTCTCAGAGTCTGGGCCCGTCACTATTTCTTGATAAGTCATAGGCTTATCTTGATCCATGAAGAGAACATCACCATGCAATGTGACAAGAAATCTATACTTCTCAGGCGCATTGCGTCTTCTTAAGGATCTTCGCAGTGATTGTGTTTCCAAAATAGTTAAATGTTCTTCAACAACTTGTGGAATTTGTTATTTTTCAATCTCTGGTTCAAAGAGTTGTGGTTGATCTAAAATTTCATTGAGTTCAATATTTCTTCCTCCTTTTTTTTGAAAATAAATTCTCTTTTTAGGAAGATTCATGTTAAAGCAACAAACACTTTGTTCTCGGTAGGATTTAAGAAATAATATCATTTAGTTTCTTTAGGATAACCTACAAAATTACATTTATGAGATTTGGGTTCGAGCTTTGTAGACATCTGATGTTTAAGATAAGTTTCGCATCACATACTAGGATATTTCCAGTCCATATCTCATATGGTATTTTTTGAACTAATTTAGATAAAACACGATTTAGTGTGAAAGTCGTTGTTTCTAAAGCATGTCCCCAAAAAGAAACTGGAAGATCAGCATGACTCATCATTGATCGAACCATGTCCAACAGTGTTAGATTTCTTCTTTTGGAAACTTCATTTCATTGTGGAGTACAAGGAGGAGTAAGTTGTGAGACAATCCCACATTCCTTAAGAAGGTCATCAAACTCTAAACTTAAGTATTCTCCTCCTCGATCTGATCGAAGAACCTTAATGCTTTTTTCTAGTTGGTTTTGTACTTCTTTTTTAAATTCCTTGAACTTTTCAAGGGCTTCAGATTTATGATGTTTTAGGTAAATGTACTCATATCTACCAAAGTCATCTGTAAAAGTAATGAAGTATTGAGACCTTCCTCTAGCTTGTGTATTCACAGGTTCACATACATCACTATGTATTAATCCCAATAAATCACTTGCTCGTTCACTTTTACCATTAAAATGAGCTTTGGTCATCTTTCCAAATAAGCAAGGTTCGCATACATCAAATTGTTCGAAAATATGTTTTTCACTTGTGTGATCCAAGCGACAATGCCAAAGTAAATTTGATTAGAGTCATTTGTTTTTTATCTTTTCGTATTTATGCTGTAAATAGAATTCTCTTGATCCAAAATATAGAGGTCATTTATTAATTGTGCCAAACCATAGAAAACATTATTGAGATAAAAGAACAACAATTATTCTTAATAATTATCTCAAAACCAATCTTGTCTAAACAAGAAATCAAAATGATGTTTTTAGTCAAACTAGGCACAAAATAACAATCCTCTAAACATAAATTAAGTCCACTAGGCAACGATAAAGTATGTGTTCCTATAACTAATGCAACAACTCTTGCTCCATCACCAACCCGTAGGTTCACATCTTCTTTTCTCAAATTTCTATTATTTTGTAGTCCTTGCACATATGTACAAATATGAGAACCACAACCGATATCTAATACCCAAGAAGTAGGTGTTGATAAATTAATATCAATAACATAAATATCTGAGGTAGATGCTCCGCTTTCAATTGCCTTCTTGATCTTTTCAAGATAAACGGGGCAGTCATTCTTCCAATGACACGTCTTATTACAATGAAAACATTTTTCTTTCAGTGACATGTCAAGGAAGTTCATGTTGTTCAACTTGTCCTTCTCAATGATCGATCACAATGCTAACGAATTTGTATTTTCCATAATAAGTCTACAACAATAAAATATGATTTTTTTAGTTCGTTTACCAAGTTTGATTACAAAAGGACTTTATACTCCCACTACTTTTATTAAAATTAATAACCCTCAAATATTAATGTTGAAAATGTTTTCCGTAAAGTTTTTCTAGTGGGTAAGGATCCAAAATTCACATTCTCTTAAGTTAGCTTTGGCTTTTCTCTTAAGATTATGGTTTATCTAGGTAAGCAATATTTGCTAATTACATCTCATGTAATTCCTTCATTTGGTGAACAAATCTTGTTCATAATCATCTTATAATTATCCAAACAACTAGCCTTTAGGTTTCTAATCCTATTAGAGTAACCAGGTTAAATCTTTAACCAATAGTACAACCAACGAATATCACTTGCTTATTCTTCGTGTTTGGCCAAGATAGATACAAGTACCTCGATTTAGCAGAACCTACATTATATCGATCTAGACTTTAACGAGGGTTAACATTGAGAAGCAATAAAATACTTAATATTTTATTGAGGGGTTTTCTGAATATTATCTCACCATTTAACATTTGATCTTATCAATTAGCTAGCATGTATCTCATGCATTCATTTTATCATATACATGAAAATAGTAAATGTGAATGCAATAGTTATAGCCCATATCCTAAGGTGGCCCGTCCCAAGCCAATGGGAGAACCAAATTATTCTAAAGATAAAATCACTTTCCAAGCATCTTTCTGTCAGCCCATACTTCTGTTCCTATGGTCCATACTTCTTTTTATAGATTACAATTCAGAAACTCGTTTTACGTACGAGGGAGTAAGATGAGAAAATAATTACAATTGAAGTATAGAAAGGCACAACATACTGGCCGTATTTATAAAACCTCATAAATAAAACTAAATGGGCTGTTGGGATATAACCATGTATCCCCAAACACAGTGCATATCAAACATAATAATGACACAATTCGTTTTTAAGATCTTACCAGATTGTTCCTACACAGGGGTCAAGGAGCGGAGCCACTTGCGGCTGCAGGGCCACCGACGGGGGTGCTGTTGACCGGTCAGCGGAGGGTAAATTTTTAAATATTAGCATCTTAATCGCTATGTAAAAAACCTCACGATTTGATAACTTTTACCAACATTATCGTATTTTTCAAGATTTTAAAATCTACGAGGTTTTTACTGAAATAACTCTTGTTACTTTCCCCCGCGAAATCTATAAACTAACCATTAGTCTAATATATATATAACCTGCATATGTTAACACTTAACATCAAAACCCTAAAACTCTATATTGAATATGTTAACCATTAACATATAATATTTCAAACCCTATCAATAAAGATCCTGATGATTAACTCTTAATCATCAATCTTAGGAACACCTTTTAACTGGATTAACAGATTAGCCGTGATTTAATTGATTTGCTGGTACAAATATCACATATTCACTAAATAAATCAAAAAATAACATGTATCTCATACAATTACATCACCCAAATAATTAAAACTCGAATCTATATCGTACAAGTGGCTCTAATACCATTGTTAGGTCACATCGGCACACCCCATTGTGCAACGAAAAAATACTCGGCGATCACCACTAGAGATCCATGTACGAGGAACGAATTGGGGTGAATAAGGGCAAAGAATCACCTTTTTAAAATCTAAAATTCTGAATTTGGAGGAGATAGATATCCAATCACGAATCCACGATGTCGATTCCTAAGCCGCAACGATAACGCTCCGACCTCTACGTAGTTCACCCAGTTGAAACGAGTATATAGAAACTCTCTAAACTATTTAGTGGGTTTTTCCAAAAAGCATTAATGACTGCTAGATCTCTCATGCCTTTATATAGCCTTTGTAATCCTATTTCAACTCATATTAGGATTTCAATATATATTAATATATATAATCATAATTTAACTTTAATTAGAATTTCAGTATATATATTAAATATATATAATACCATTTCAACTTAATTAGGATTTCAATATATATATTAAATATATATATAATCTCAATTCAACTTAATTAGGATTTCAATATATATCTATATTAATATATAATCCCAATCCAACTTAATTAATATTTCAATATATATTAATTTAAATTGAATTATATTTAAAAGAGCCATAATTACAATAATTATTTTTTTTAATATTTATCCAATAGTTAAATTATATATATATATGTTAATTTAACTAAATTCGTGTACAATAAATTTGTAGATATATAATTTATTTAAAATATGCTCATTTCAACCATGGGTGTGACCATGTAGGTTCTTTGTAACATTAGTAGTAAATATTAGAACATTTTTAATATTACAAACAATGAGTGACATCTAACAATATGCCATTATCACCTAAGTTACAAGAAATCATGATTCGATATAAACTCTTCGTGATTAACTCTTTTCATGTATTACATCATTTTGTCCTTATATCTAGATTGGAAAAAAGTCATCGAATAGTCACACTTGTATAGTCCATATAATATTTCTTGATATATTGAGTATACTATTATAAACGAATAACTATGATATCTTATATCAACTTATTCGAGCATGGCCATGCATTTCTAGTCTCACTCAATCAAGTGGCCTACGATATTACTCCTATTATGTAAGAGGGACAAATCATATCTTGATCAACCATATCCCACTACACAAATTGTAACATATCCAATATCATTATTTATAGTGTATTCAGTTACGACACACGTTTGACTGTATCAAAATATGTCACTCACGATGTTGAAATAATAATTATCTCATACATGTAGTTATCCCTATGAGCAATGTTGTGACTGTTCCATAATAATCTAAGAAACATGCTCATAACGGGTCAATCCAGTATGTCATTCTCTAACACATACGTATGTATGGATTTTGACATCTCTATGTCAATGACAACACTTTGTCATCGATCAACTACATATTAGCCTTAATACATTATTTTGTTCATGTCCACAATAATACTCGACTAAGTACATTTAAAAATAATCATATTATTCTAAGGACTTTATTATAATTCATTCTATTTATGCACGCAAAATTATAACAAAAAATAATAATGACAATACCTCTTTATGAATAAATAAATAAGATAAAAATAAATATCTTTTACAATTATCTTATGATTGATTTTTAAGCATACTCTAACTGTATTAGTTAGGGTGATAATTCGAGATCGTGAGGGTTTCATTCTCGGAGCAAGCTGTCTTTTGTTTCATCATACCTCATCGCGTTTTGCGGTCAAGGCTCAGGCAGCAGCCCAGGGAATCAAACTGGCTATTGAAATGGGTTTTCGCCGTATAGTCTTAGAAAGAGACTCTATATCAATCATCTTCAAACTCAAGTCAGACACAGAGGATAGATCGGAGATTAGTTCCCTAATTTTATATGTAAAAAAATCTTTCAAAACAACTATTAGATTGCAATTTTAGCTTTACTTACCGTGAAGGAAACATGACAGCACATTTGATGGTTCGTTTTCGTTCTCAGCTACCAAGTGACCAAATCTGGGTAGAAGAAGCTCCAAACTGTGTTGAAGCATGTCGGCTGAAGATAGAAGATGAATTGATCCGTCGTGATTGTTGGTTATTTTGTTTGCAACTGAGGGTTTTTGTCTCCTTTATTGTTCTGAATCGCCAACCTTAATTTTTTTCCTCCAGGTTTTTCTGTTTGTTCACCGTCTTCGTTCAGATTCCATCTGCGTCGATTGGAGGATATGACCGGACTAGCACCAATTTATTTTTATTCTCTTTGTTTTGTAGGTTTTTTTTCTTATTGATCTTATCGTTTTTGCTTTTGTTTTCCGGACAGTTTCTTTCCCTTTATGAACTGACCTTTGATCTCCTGGGGAACTGGTCCGCTTTGATTGTTTTGTCTTTATTTTCAATTTTAATAAAGCTAGCTGACAATTAATAAAAAAATATTATATTTAAGTTTATAGTTTTGCATTTCTTAAGTTCTTAAGGAAATTTAAAAAAAGTTTTTAGGTGACTGAATAAAGCGATAAAAAATATAAAGAACATTAGTTAATTAATTAATTTTTTAAAAATTTGATAAAATCAAGAGCCACGACAAGCAACTTATGATTAAAGTGATCCAAAAAATAATATATTAATTTCATGAAGCTTCTTATTTTTAGTTTGATTGAGATTAAATATACTTAAATGTTCAATATTCTTCGATTTATGAATGAAAAAAATTAAGTAGTATAAATATGTATCAACTATATGTTAAAAGTTAACCCTTAATGAGATTTACTGGTTGACCTAGTGGCTAAGAATGTTCATATTATCTCATCTTGTATGGATTCGAATATCGGTACGAGGATGTAATCTCTATTTAATATCTTAGGAGACTTAATTGGGCATCTCTCTTTGGATTAACTCAATTGGGCATCTCTCCTTTTAATATCTTTAAAATTTTGTGTATAATTATAGTTAATCAAAGTTTATTATATGTTTTAATAATAATAATAATGTTTGGATTGAATTAACTTATTAAACTTAGAATTTAATTGAGCTAAACTAAAATTTAGAAACATATCACGGACATAATTAAAAGAATTCTAAAACTAAATGTAGAATTTCAATTAAATTAATCTAAGTTGGGACTCAATTGAATTAAACTAAAACAATTGGTAGAAAAAAAGACAATTGATAAAAAAGAGGGGAAAAGACAAAATTTTGGAGGGAAATAAGCCACCCATTTTTAAGGTTTGAGATTAATTTACTTTTAGTCTAAAAATTTTGGAGCGATAAAAGCCATCCAAAAATTTGGAGGGAATTAGGGGAATTTTATTTTTGGTACTTTAGTTTAATAATATTTTTGTTTATTCTAGTCCCTACAATTTAATTTTTAGTCAAAATTGCCATATATTTATTTATATTTTGTACAATTTAGTCCAATTTATTCTAGTCCATAAAATTTATTTTTTACTCCAAATTAACCCCTATTTTTATTTTATTCTAGTCCCTAAAAAGTAAAAACTTGCCCGTCCATTTTTCAAGTTGATCTGCTCGCAGCTCGCCCATATTTAAAAAGCAATTGCCAACTGCTGTAACAAATGGAGGGAATTTTGACTGCCCATTTTTTTAATGGGCTATTATTGGATTAGGCCATTACTAGTTTAGGAGCTTTACATTTAAGTCCTTTTTATTCTTTAGTTTTAGTTTGATTCATTTTAATCCCCATTTGAGTTTAGTTTCATTAGACCTTTAGATTTAGGTTCTTTTTTAATTAGATCCTCCTTCACAAAATTGTTTAATAATTAAAACGTTTGACGGGTTTTTCAAGGCCCAATTTATTTCGGCAATGATGAAAAACGGCATCGACAATTATAATGTATTAAATTATAATCATTAGTTTTTGGGGTTATAGGATTAGTTTAGGGATTAGGGGATTAGTTTTGCACTTTAATTATTAATTAGTGGTTGTAAGATTTAGGGGTTGAGGTTTGAGGTTTAAGTGTAAATGTGTCAAATTGAGTGCTTGGGGTTATGTGATTAGTTTAGGGATTAGGGGATTATGCTTGCACTTTAATTATTAGTGATTGTAAGATTTAGGTGTTGAGGTTCGGGATTTAAGGGTAAATGTGTCACGTTGAGTGTTTGGGTTTATAGGATTAGTTTAGGGATTAGGAGATTCGAGGATTAGGCTTGTGTCACGGGGCCATTACCCTCTTCCCAAAAGACATGTCTAATAGGATGTGCAGCGCAACCGTATTTATATCTCAAGACCTCTATTTTCTTTTCCGATGTGGGATTAATGACCCTGCCTCTTCTCAAGCGTGACATTCTCCCCCACTCAACCTCGTGACGTCTTCGTCACGAGCTTCTGCTCTCGTGATGGGCCACCTTGTCATAGTTGTCCACCCTGCCTACCCCACTCATGGGCACTCGGCGTGAAATCGGGCAGTCAAAGGGCCGCTCTGATACCACTTTTCACGGGCCATTACCCTCTTCCCAAAAGACATGACTGATAGGATGTGCAGCGCCACCGTATTTATATGCCAATACCTCCCTTTTCCTTTCCGATGTGGGATTAATGACACGCCTCTTCTCAAGCGTGACACTTGCACTTTAATTATTTGTGATTGTAAGATTTAAGGGTTTAGGGGTAAATGTGTCAAGTTGAGTGTTTGGTAGGAGTTATGATATTAGTTTAGGGATTCAGTTTGCACTTTAATTATTAGTGATTGTAAGATTTAGGGGTTGAGGGATTCGAATTGACCCCTATTTATTTTAAAATTTTCTAATATAGTCCAATGTTTTTAATACGATGATATTTTTGTTCATTATAGTCCTTAAAACTTTATTTTTAGCCAAAATTGATCCATATATATTTCTATTTTTTGTAATTTAGTCGAATAATATTTTTTATTCTAGCCCCTACAATTTAATTTTTAGTCAAAATTGCCCCATATTTATTTATATTTTTGTCAATTTAGTCCAATAATATTTTTGTTTATTCTAGTAGCTAAAATTTAAATTTTACTCCAAATTGACCCCTATTCATTTTTTTATTTAGTCCAATGTTTTTAATATGATGATATTTTTGTTCATTATAGTCCCTAAAACTTTATTTTTATTTCAAATTGACCCCTATTCATTTTTTGTAATTTAATCCAATATTTTTAATATGATGATATTTTTGTTCATGTTAATCTCTAAAATTTTATTTTCCATCGAAATTGACCCTTATTAATTTCTAATTTTTACAATTTACTCCAATATTTTAAATATGATGATATTTTTGTTCATTATAGTGCATGATATTTATTTTTAATGTGATTCATGTTTGTGAATGGCGTTAAATAATTCACTTAAAATGACCCTACCCAAACTCTATCGATTGTTTGTACCAAACTCAAACTTAATACGAATTCGAAACCCAAATTAACCCGACTTGAAGTGAACCCGACTTGAAATGAACTCGAACTGAAATGAACCCAACCTGAAATGAACCCGAGCCCGAATTAACCCGTCAATTAACTGATTCGGACCCGAACCATTTTGACCTGACCTGACCTGAAACTGACCTGCACCTGATCCAAATCGAATCAAATATTAAATCGACCTGAAATGACCTGTATCCGATTTGACTCGACTTGACATGACCCGACTTGAAACACATCTGATTACCTATTTTTACATCCCTAGCCGCACCCCCTAAAATTTAAGGTTCCCCTATATTTTATATATTTTTTGTATTTTTTATTGATAATCTAATTTTGCACCCCCTAAACTCTTGTAATTTTGCACCCCCTACATTTTTAATATAGCTTTCTGATAGTTTACACCCCTTACATGAAATTCTGGTTTCGTCCCTGAGTGCTAGCAAATTGATGCACTAGGATGGTTTGAGTGCAATGCTTTATCAGATATTGTGGCACATTTTAGGCCAAGATATTTCTGATTTTTACATTAATATCCTCAATGGTGATTTTTATATTAGGGGGTGTAAATGTACAAAGTGCTCAAAGGACTATTCGTAAATTATTTGTATAACATTCATTTATGTTCGTTTATTAAGTTAAATAAATGAGTATGAACAAAATTTATATGTTTGTTTAATAAACGGACGAACACAAACAGATGTGTGTTCGGTTCATTTATGTTAACGAACAAGCTTGTTTATTGACTCGTTTATAAGCTCATTTACTTGATTTTTTTCTCTTTTTTTACATTTTAAATATTGGTGAAGTTATTGACTAAATTGAATATAGGGTGGACTTTGAAGTTCAAATTGTGAGCCTAAGGAGCTTAAAGACTAGTGATGTAATTTCAATATTTTGGCGACACATATAAATAAATATGTTAGCAGACATATAGACGAACATGTTCGCGAATGTTAAACAAATAAACACGAACACCTTCAACAAATAAATAAACAAACACGATATTAGAAATTTAAACGAACACAAATCGAACATGAACGCTTTTAAAAATAAATAAACGAACACAAATATAACCATGTTCATTCAAACTCGATTCATTTACACCCTAAAGTCAACGCTATGCACAAATCACAAATGAACATATTCAGTTGATTTCAGTCTTGTATTTGATTTCTGAGCAATTCATCACTATTTCTAATAAAATATCATTTTTATTACGATCGTTAACAGTTGAGCATTGCTAATTATTTTTTAAAATTATAAAAAAGATGTTAATAAATATTTTAAGCCAACAAACTGATTTTTAAAAAGCGAAAATATATGTTTAATTCTAGAAAAACATTTTTTATTTTTATTTTCAGTCTTAGGAAATAATTTTTATTTTTTAATAATTAAAAAATACATTTAATTAATAAAAATAAAATTTTGTTTTAAAAAATAAAATGGGTTTGATATCTAATTTTCAAAATAGAATGAACAATTATTTGTTAAATAATTAAATTAAAATATAATTATTTGAAAATGCTATTATAATAAAAATAAAATATTATTAAATAAACTAAATTTTAAAATTCCAATTAGAAATATTCAAATCAGGTTAAATAAAGTTACAATTTTAAAACCATTATTTTATTTTTACTTAAAATTAGTAAAGATATTTTTTATATTTTTAAAATTTTACTTTATTTTTCTTTTTTTAATTTTACAACTTAACACGTTTTTTCTAACATTTTACTCGTATTTTCTATGTTTTCTTTATTATCAGTCGTATTTCTGTTTTACTTAGAGTTCGGGCTGACTCACTTCTTAATAAAATAATGATATTAATGGAAGAAAAAAAATTGATTGGATAGTAACCGTGGCCGACTGATCAAGGGTTTAATTCAGAATCTTCATTCTTCTCTCTTCGATCTTTTCGTGGGTTTCGAAGCTCAAAGAAAAACCTGTAAATCTGCTAAAAAGGTAGAATTTTCTCTCTTTTTCTTTCATAATTTACTTTTTCTTTTTAGTTCATCCTTAAGTTTGTGCCCACTATGCATTAACAAGTTTCAGAGGTCCCTGAATTGATCATCTAACCTTTGGGTTTTTTTAAATTCTGCTAATAACCTAGCAGTTTACTAATAATAATCTTTCTGCTTGTTGATCATCTGGGTTTTTTTTTATTTCTTTTAAAATTCCTGCCTCTGCTTGATGATTATATGATTTTCTTCTTCTTCTTCTTCTTATTTTAGATATGTAATTCTTTTTCTTTGGCTCAAGTTAGTTTGTGAAGAAGACTTGTTTATCTGGGACTTGGACAATCACAGCTTGTTTATTGTTCGTCTTTTTACTTTTTGGGGGTCAAGATTTGATGTTCCGATGGTTAAATTGAGATGGGTACTTAAAACTTTTAACAAATTATGCTTTCAATTGCTAGACCACAATTTCAGAGACTTGTCTAGATTTAACTAGTTGGTTCTGATTTTCTACCTGTTTTTGCTGAAACCTTATTCTCCCTCCTGGACTTAACTATGATCATGAGTATTGCTGGAAGTATGATGTTGCCGCATCTGTGTCCGGAAAATAAAGTTTATACTAGTTGATGAAAAGTGTCTTCTCTTTACTTGGATAGAGAGTTTCTCTAACATAATTCTTAAATCATGGCATTTCGCAGTTTATGCAACAACCTAGTGGATTAAACACGCTTTTCATACATGTTTGAGCTCAATATGGATGACAAATCTAAAGGCATAGCTTGGGTTGGCAACATTTATCAGAAGTTTGAAGCTATGTGCTTGGAGATGGATGATATGGTCTGCCAGGTATCGGTTTACATACATCCTTTTGATCTTATAAAGTTAAGATACCGACACCTTTTCTGCTTTGGCATACTTTAATAAAGCTTGGTAACGGCGCCTTTTTTTTTCTGCATCAATGCTGCTAATCTCTCATAATTTTGATGTTAGGAAACATTTCAATATGTTGAAGACCAGTTGCAGACAGCGGGAGCTAATGTTAAACAATTCTGTACAGAACTAATACAAGAAGTGCTCCCTTCATCTCCTACCAATTCGAAGGAAGAACTTAACTCGTCTCTGGTGCGAAATGCTGATGTAGCCAACGAAGATTCAAACACAAGTGTTGATAAAGAGCGCATTAAGAAGGAACTGATCCATGCCTCTTCTGTTGAATATGCTGAGGATACACATTTGGGTTTATCTTCAGAGCATTGTACAGAGAATGAGTGTGCCTTGGCTCAAACCTGCAAGAATGAAGCTTTGGAAATTGATTCCACTCTAGATGACACCTTATTAGAATCAAAGGGTACGTATTCATTTCATTGGTAAGATATATCTGTCAATCTTTTCGGTTGGTAAGGTTGGGTTTATATACATATATATCCGACATGCTCTTTGTTCATTCCATATATACTGCAAGCAGTCATTATCTGAGACTCAGGTTTAGGTTAACATAATCCGTTGCATTCAGTTTTGGAATCAAAGGAATAAAATCACCATGTTTAGTTAAAGTGATCCTTTGTACCATTATAATGAGATTAAATGATTTTGTTGCAGAAGAGGCTAGCTATAAATATGTTCCAAAATTGGAACTAGAAACTGTTCCAGTCCCATCTTTTAATAAACTAAAACTTGAAGAAAGCTGCATTATTGTTGACAGCAGTGAGCTCCGTTCTCTTTCTAATGAATTACGAGAACGCCGATCATTCAAGGTAGGATACTCTTACCCTCGGAACTTTCAGTAAATTCAGGCTACTCTCAGAAGTTTAGCTCGGCATAAACATCCGCATCACAGATGCTTAGTTGAATCTGACATTCCATGTTTTCTGGAACAGAAAAAGTTCCGAGAGGCTTTTTCTTCGAAGTGGATGTTACCGAAGCCATCCAATGAACAACATCCAGGGTCTATCAAGGAGAAAGGAAACAACATTGAACTATTCAGCGACACCAAGAAGTCAAAATCACAAGAGATGGGATTTTCTGAATTGGATTGGGAGTTTCTTTAGATAAAATTATAATGGTTTTGAGAATGAACACAGACAAGAGGTTCTCAATTTTCAAGACTAGAATTTCCGTGGGTTAAAAATATATAGAGATGGAGAGCATTAGGCAGTTGAGTAAGCTCGATGGAGACTTGTTTTTCGTCTAAATTGCGGCGTTTGCTTGTAATAATTAATCAAATAAAGCATTAATCAACGTGAAAAAACTCATTGGTTGTCGCAAGATACCCACCAAACTCCATGATGCCAGAAATTAGTAAATGATGTTGCTCTTCGATGAGGGGAAATTCAAACGGGATTTGTTGTTGTCCTAGTCGGCTCTGTTGTTGATCCTCCGATGATGCGGATCGTTAACTTGCGGGTTTATGATGTAATCTCCGACCAAGGCACCTGGACTCGGTTTTACGAAGAGCAACATACTTTTGGGAGTCTATGAAACCATTTTATAAGACAACACTCTAATTTTCCCAAAAATCTGATTACAAGATCCGTACCATAAAACTAATACCCGAACCGCTAATCCGAAACTCGGATTGTTACAATACTAAAAAGCATGCTTGGAATGTTTCAGGATGATTTTGCATGACATTCTATGTTCGCTACTGGAAATTTTATGTTTTTGATATCTATAGTACTTGTTTTTAGCGTTTTGGGCATGAGGTATCGATATTAAGTATTAAACCCTTAATTTTCAAACATCGAACCTACTTCTTGTATCAAAACCCTAAAACCAAAATATTTTAAAAATGATTTCCAAATACCCTTAAATTGAGAAGTGTGACCTATATTTTTCAGCTTTTTATTTTTTTCGTGAAAAAGTAAAATGTGAAATTGTTTCAAAGCTCATTAAATTTAAATATTTTTGTTAATAAATGCCACATGTCAACAGCAAAGAGTTTCACGTATCCTGCCACATCAAAAGTTAACGACCTTAGACTCGAGAGACATTTTAGAAGCAAAAAAATAAAGTACACACATTAAACATTTGAAAAGTAAAGACATATATTGAAAAGATTCTCCAAAGTACAGAACATTAGTGTCATTATCCAAAGGTTTTTAATTGGTTTTACTACTCATTTTCATGGTAAAAAATGGATTTTTTTAATTTGTTTTAAAATCAATTATAGGATATGGTTAAATAAAAAGAGAGAAATTGTTAATAATACCTTCATTTTTTAGATCCATTTATTAGCCTAGTGGCTAAAGATATTTATATTGTGTATGGATTTGAACTCTGATTTCTCTATTTAATAAAAAATAATAGGACCTACATTGCTGCCAACGGGGATATGCCATTTTTAAAAGAAATTAAAAGTGACACATCACACATGTTAACCATATATTGGCAAGTTATGCCACGTCAGATGTATTTAATGGAAATGGTGATGTGGAAGACAATAACAAAGGTACAATGACCAAATTAGAAATATTTTGATTAAATGATTATATTATTCAATAAGGGCAATTTACTATTTACCCCTTTTAGCTTATAAATTTATACACCCATCTCCTTGCGATTGCATGGTCCCGCTAGAAAGAACATGTACTAAAGACAAGTTCACGTGTTTCACCACTAATTAGTTGAAGATTATTCAGAGTCAAAGCCAATAATAAAGCCATTACCCGGACTAGTCCTCATGCCTTAGTGAGGTCTATTTCTTCTTTGGTTCAAAGATTTTGGGTTATTGATTTTGTTCTTATTCGACGTGAGACAAACATGTCTGTAAATTTTATGGCTAAGTCCATTTTCCGGGCTGATGACTCACTTGTAATTCTCTTTGATCCTTCGAATAATCTTAATGATCTACTTTAGTAAAATATTACTGACCCTCTTATGCTCGGCTAAAGAACACTTCATGTACCGGCTTCGGCCTCCTCTCTATTCCAAAAATAAAAAAAGCCAAAAATCTAAAAGTTTCGACGTTCAAGGGTGTAATAGAGTATATATTCAATTTTTGAACGTCTACATGTCACTTAATACGGTCAAACTTTTGAACATGTAGATGCCATTTATAGTCAAGTTTGTCATTTTCCCAATGTCTCTCGGGTTGGATAATAAAAAGTTGATGCTTTAAAAAATTTTGAATTTGAATTTTATAAAAGAATAATGTTGGAAGAGTTTTATTTTTTGATTAGATATTTAATCTGATTCGATATGATTGAAACTTATATAATTATAGGACATTGAGCTCTTAGACAGAAAAACATAATTATACCTATGATAATATAAAAAATACATACATATTAAAAAAATATTTCAATTAAAGGAGTTTGTGGAACAAAAAATTCCTAGCCATCTTTTTAATTTTCTCTCAGTCATAGTCGTTTGTTTTTTATTGTTTAATCGGCAGCGATACTAGTTTTTATATTGGTTGTCGACCGCCAGTGATTCATATTTTATTTGTTTTCGTTTATTTCTCTTATTTTTTCTTTATATATTTTGTTGCACTTTTCTCTATCTCTGTAGCACATTTTCTGTCTTTATGGTACATCTCTACCTTATGGCACGCTTCTATGGTTACTTTTGCAGGTTTTTAGTGTTCGCACGGTGACCCTCACATTGCTTGTCTCTGATTCGTGTTTGTCGGTGGTCACGCAGAGTTTGATCCCCTTTTGGGTTGTTTGCCGATGTAATCTATAACGAATCATCGTTTTTGATAATAGGCGTGAAAAGTTATTGCCGATTTTGGGAATTTATTCTAGTTCGTGTTTTGACAACTTCCCATGGACTCTTCCTACAATGGACCGTAGAGATTTTCTTTGGTGCAAAGAGAAAGTGTCTGATCTGATTGGTGCAACGCTTATCTTTTCTTTTTAGATCTATGATTTTTTTGTTGTTATTTTGGATGTTCTAAAACCTCTATTATGTTTATGCTCTGATTTTTATTTTTTTTATCAATAAAGCTGCATGGTTAATGTGTCAAAAAATACATATATAACACGATAAATTACTTATTCACATTAATTTTTTATGTATTTCTTCAAATCTGTAGATGTTATGTATATTTTAATACTATTTTTAGTGCATTTTATTTGAGTTCCAGTTTTCCGTACATTAACATAATATAAGGAGTAAAGTATACAAATGATCACTAAACTATTTTAAAAATACAAAATAATCATCGAACTTTCAAAAGTTACATAAAGGGCATCAAGCTTTAGTTTTTGTTACAAAATGGTCACTGAGACGTTAACTGTTGTTAACTGGGTAACATGACACTTAATCCTCAATATTTATAAATTCAATCAATTTAGACATCTATAATGTGTTATTATTCAAATTTTCATAATTGTCACGTCATTAACTTAAAGAAAGTTAACGGCTTAGTGATCATTTTGTAATAAAAGCTAAAGTTTAATGCCCATTATATAATTTTTAAAAGTTTACTGACCATTTTATATTTTTGAGATAGTTTAGTGACCATTTATATACTTTACCCTAATATAATTTATGAAATAGTTGATGAAGAAAAAGAAAGAAGCAAAACCAAGTAAAGTAAATTTTGGATCTTAACATATTTTAACGGTAACTACACCATATGGTCATTAATGTTTTGATAAATTTCTTTTTCATCACTAAAGTTATAAAAGTTATATTATGGTCATTAACTCGTCGATTTATAATAAAATAGTCATCTAACCGTTAATGCCCTTTACCCCGGGTTATTGAAGTATGTTGTGACACATTAAATCATTAATTTATTTCCACATATATGATGCTATGTTGATCAACAAGCAACACTTTCATGTACATAATAATTATTATTTTTAATCTTGACTAACCAATGAATCAATGGTTAATTTTTTTTGACGGGTTACAGATTATAAATGTGAATTTTAAAATTGTGGATGAAAATGTAACAATTAAAATTTTAACATCTGACCAACCGATGAATTATGATTGTGACTTCTTTTTTTTTTTTTTGACATCCATGTGTGTCAAACTAAAAAAGTTGCAGTCAAATATGGTTTTGTGGACCTGAGTTTACTGTACTTATCTTATACCCACACGAGGGGCAGTCAACAAAGTTTTATAGTAACTTTTTTATTTTTTAAATAGTATTAAAGTGATTATAAAATAATATATATTTATTTATTTAAAATTTTTAAAAAATATATATTTTACAAATAAAATTATTTAAATTTAAATCGCTGAAGATGTATATATTTTTTCCGCTAAAATTACTTATTGGGTTCGTAAATCTTTTCCTCATAAATCATAATCGATAATCAAGTTAACATTTTGTTGCAAAGAAAATTACTACTATCATCTTTTGTGACGAAAAAAAGCAATGATGTATGGCTGTTGAATGCTGATCATGTAAATTAGCTTTCCCATGAAAAAAAATAAACTCGTTTTAAACTGCAGTTGTAAATCCCATTTCTTTTAACAGCCATGAAAATGAGTAGAACAACCTTCTTTAATTTTGCCTCTAAAAAGAAAAAAATCCAGGGAAGATGACATGATAAAAAATCTTGACCATTGGTTAGCGGAGAATTATATCATAGGTCTGGCTCGCCACGTCATCTATGGTCTCAACCAATAAAAAATATCAATTTCATTAAATTTTTCCATATCATATTTTTACCAAGTGAATCTTTACTCAGATTTACTGTAAATTAAATTAAAAATCATTTTTTATCAATTGTAGATTCACTTAATAAAAAGATGACATGGAAAAATTTAATGAAATGAATGTTTTTTATTGATTGAGACTATAGATGACGTGGTTCCTCTCAACACTGTGAGCCTCTTCCTCTCTCTCTCTCTCTCTCTTCTCCAGTTTCCGTCTTCTTCTCCATCCTCACAATCTGCATTCTCAAAGTCAAAATATACTAGGAAGCAAAGTCATATACCGCTCAGCCTAACCAAGCTGAGTTTGGAAAAACTATAATGAGAAAAGGAAAGTGGCTATCAAATTCCAAGATGAATGAGAAAGTTTGGGGAAAAATCCAGCCGAGTTTATGACGGGAAATTGATTTCCGGGCAGCAGTGTTTTAAGGCTATTTATTTTCTTCATTACATGTTTATCGATTCAGCCACAAAAGATTTTTGCCAGATAATTAAAATGTATGCATACTTTAGTTAATAAACAGTTGGTATTGATTTCCTTATTTAGTAGTATACATAAACTTCATCATTAGTTCCCTCACTTTCGGTCACTACCCTTCACGGTAATGGCAATGGCAATGGCAATGGCAATGGAAGTTCACGGTTAGGTTGTGGGAACGTGGGCGCCAATGGTCGTAGTAAAGGAGTTTATATTGGCTGATCAACGTGTTCTTTCCTGAACAAACCTTGTTATCGATATCTCGAGGTTCATACTCATCGAAAACGGCATGAAAACACGAGAAAACTCCTAAAATGGCTATAGATTCTCATATCCGATGCTTGTTTCAAACGGATCTACTCTTCATGCTTCATTGTTGCAGAAGAGCCATCATTCTATGGTAAAAATCTATTTGTGATTATGTTTGTACTATTTTAGGGACATTGACATGCATGTGCTTTTAAAATAGATGGATCTTTTTTTGCTGTCTGCAACAACAACAACAACAACAACCCACCATCATCTGTAGGGGTGTATCATCACTTAGAGTCCTCTTCAAGCCAAAAACCTTGTCATCACAACTACATATCTACATTATTTTCTGTGGAAGACAAGACAAGTGCATGCAGGTTTAGTGTTTCGATTTTATTTGTCATGTTTGTCTTAATCAGACAAATAATTCTCCATCATTTACTTGAATGTTTTAATGAACCTAGAAATCAACAATGGATTCCTTTCCTTTTCTTCTTGTTAAACATACATAAATTTGCTTATTAGGAATTAGATAATGGGAATCAAGCGGCCAAGGCCTAGTTTTTCCATGGAGAACTAGCGGTCGACGCCTCCTCGAATGCGATTTCAGCCTATTCGTCCTCAGATTTTTTAGGCTCGATCCTTTATATTCGTCTAGCCGCAATGGTTTCCAGGCTTAGTTTCCTTTGCTCGCTTCCTAGTATATTTTTGACTTTGAGAATGCAGAGGATGGACTGGAGAAGAAATAGAGAGAGAGAGTAAGAGGGTAATAGTGTTGAGCGTAAAGAGTTAACTGCCACATCAATATTTTATAACGGAAAGTAACGGGAGGGACCAAAATAAAAGCAAAATAAAAGTTGGGTGACCCTAACGAAAATTTTAAAAGTTTAGTTACCAAAATAAAAGCGTCATAAAAGTTCGGTGACCATCCGTATACTTTACCCTTAAAAATATCTAAATTTACGGGGGCTCACAGTGATTTATATATTTTTAGAGGACTAAATAATAATTTTAGCACTAGAGTTAATTGTACCATACATCCTCAAACTATGACCCATATTCTAAATTAATCCCTAAACTTTTAAATGTTCTAATTTCATCCTTAAACTATGACTTTCATTCTAAATTGGTCCCCAAACTTCTAAGCATTCCAATTTCATCCTCAAATTATGAATATCATTCTAAATCGGTCCTCAAACTTTTTGAATGCTCTAATTTAATCCCCAAATTATCAGTATATTCTAATAATATATTATGTTAATAAAACGGTTATAAAAATTGTTAATTGTTATGAAACACTTGTGTATATCATGTAATAATATGGTGTGGTATAAACGATAATTTGAAGATGAAATTGGAGCATTCAAAAAGTTTGAGGACCAATTTAGAAAGAGAGTCATAGTTTGGGGATGAAAATGGAACATTCAAAAGTTTGGAGACCAATTTAGAATGAGAACCAAAGTTTGGGGATAAAATTAGAACATTTAAAAGTTTAGGGACTAATTTAGAATAAGGGTCATAGTTTAGGGACGTGTGGTGCAATTAACTCTTAGCATTATACCAACTACTATAATCTTTCCATTTTAAAAATGGGGGGGGAGACGATATCTCGTTGAAAGGAAGTCACTTGGACAATGAACTTAACTCGATTCGGTGTAGCGAGTTTATGGTGCATAATGTTGCTGCTTGGAATGTTGTCAAGCTTAATCAAGTTTTCTCTGATGAGGATGTGATCAGTCGGTCCCCATTACACCCCACTCTGGTGATTTGATCGTTTGGGGACATCACTCGTCCGACACTTATACCACTCGATCCGGTTACAATTGGCTCATTCTACAGAAACATGAGGTAAGAGACTCCTCGACAATTTGGAAGGCAATGGCAAAGCTTCCCACTTTGCCCAAAATTTGACTGTTTGAGTGGAGATTGTGTCATGAAGCCCTCCCTTTGGGCTACAAACTTAAAGCGGCTGGGTTGGACCCTGGTACTTGTAAAATGTGTAACAATGACATTGAAGCTTGCCTTCATGCCTTTCGGGAATGCCTAACCCATAGAGAAGCCTTTGATCTTTGCTCGCTATCGACATCCTTGCCAAATGGTCAGTTCTCGAGTTGCAAGGCCTGGCTGGAGAAAACACTCAAGAACCTTGACAAGGAAAAATTCACACTTCTCATCATTCTCCTGTGGAACCTATGGAATCGGAGAAACAAATTGACCCACGAGAACAAGGTTCTCCCGATCCGAGCTGTTGTTGATTATGTGCAGGTTTTAGCTTCGGATTACAAAGCAGCCCAGGAGCTCATAAGTAATCCTGTCCCTTGCAGTCGAGCTAAAAGATTGTCTTGTCCACTCGAGGGTACCATCAAGGTAAATGTCGATGCAGGATTCATGCCAAACTCGGGGGAAGCCTCAATTGGAATAGTGGCCCGAAACTCGCATGGACTAGTCCTTGATGCGAGAGCCCTAAAGCTACAAGGGGTGCACACCGCTGAAATTGCTGAAGCTTGCGCCTACTCTTTGGGCCTCAAGATGGCAGTATAAAATGATTGGCCAAAGGCCTTAATTGAAGGAGATTCTATGGCGGTGGTTAACAAGCTAAACGCTACGTCACTTGATAGGTCGATCACAGCAGCATACTTAACCGAAGCGCATGTCATACTGGCCGAACGCAACAACTATAAGGTCACAGATATAGGCCGATAAGCAAATAGGGTCGCTCACTCACTTGCACATTGAGGCATAAATTGTATTGAGCCTTTTACTTTATCGTATGAAGTTCCGGATTGTATTGCTAATTTTGTAATTGATGATGTCATTTATGGCTAATGAAATACAATCCATCTTTCAACAAAAAAAAACTATTACGTTTCGTCTCTATCTCTCACTATGTTTTGAAAATCAAATTATTTATTTTTATACAATACCTCTAAACTACTTAGACACCCTTTATGAACCCTTAAACTGAAGGATAATGCACACTTAGGCATGCTCGAAATCACGTCCTCTTAAATATAACTATAAAAATTATGTCACCGAACTGAAATTCAATTGACAAATTTTAAAAGTAATAATCAATTGATTTTCTTAAGACAAATATTTAATTAATATATACTAGATGTAATTATTCAATTTTTAAGTAAATCAATGTATAGTTAAAAGTAAATCATTATAATAAACTATACAAAATAATTTTAAACACGGCGTGGATAAAATATGACACAAAAATATTATGAATATGTTGACATGATGCAAAAATAACGTTAATGCCTCATAAATATATGAATTTGTTAAAATTTACATAAAATAAATTGTAAAGTACTAAAATCTAAATAAATATAAACATTCTAAATACAATTATAACACAAAAGGATAACATCATTACAAATGCAAAACAGATATAAATAATTTTCTTAATGAAAAATGATAAAAGCTAATATAAGACACAACATGAGTTATTTACTAAAATTACCTCCAAACATAAACCCAGAAATAATAATTAGTTGTTTAATTGTCCATTATTTCAAATTTGAAAAAAAATAAAAGAAAACAAAATATGAAATATAAACCGTATGAACAATGATCCAAATTATTCTCTAATATAAATTTAAAGACATTAACTAGTTGTGTAATAAATGGAGCAATCCCATAAACATCATATACATAGCCTATTGTTATGGTTGAATTTTCTTAGAATAAAGTGATATAAAAGATAAATTCCCAAGTCTAGCGGTTGTGAAACGGACTATGATGTAATTATTAGTAAGCGTTAATACTCGATCTAATGGAATTAAAATTTTTAAATTAGTTGAATTTATGACGGCCTATACGAATTGATTCATTAGACACGCAGAAATTGAGAGAAGGGGTCCATGCATGCGTGAAATATGGGACATTGATTAGTTAGATAATCCGACACATTAGGGGGACGAATGCTATGGTGCCACCTGTCAAAAATTCAACGTTCAAAGGTGTAATAATATAGTCTGAAAGCAACTTTTGAACGTCTTGTTTTTACAGTCAAATTTGTCTGCGAGCATCTGATTTCGATATATTGTCTCTAATCTCCGAGATTCCTAATTACTTAGAATTATATTATTCATCCCGTTTTGGTAAAGGGTGTTTTTTATTTTTCAATTACCAATTTTGTTTAATTAATCTAAAGTTTTTTAATAGTCTAAATGTAATTACAAGGTAGTATCTGTTCATATATATTCTTAACCATTTGATAATGCGCTTATACCTTGTAGACAAAGCGATTTGAACCCGTGACTCCTCGGATGAACATCATCCGCTTTTCTACTGGAACACTTGTTGAGTTCTTAATTAATCTAAAGTTGAATGTTTATTTTCCTTCACTTTTCCACTTTTTCTAGCCAAGTAACATAAAAATCAAAACAAGAACCCATCCCCTATTCTTCTTAATGGATAAAAGATCATGCACTAAAGTCTTTTCGAACATAGAAACAAGTGTTGGTGTTGCAGGAATTATTGCACCAAATCGATGAATCGAATACGAGATAAATAATTTGAGGCTTGCACAAGATATTGTCCTTAAATATATTTTATCGTATAACATATCCTCAAGGACCTCAACAATAAACCCTGGTAAATTCAAGAGGGGTGAAGAGAAGTTCTATTTTTTGGTGTATTTTGAATGAAATTAAAAGCTTAGTATTTATAGATTAAACAATGACTGAAAATAGGCAAAAAGGTGTTAAGAAAATCAATCTAAGGATTTTTTACTTTACTAAAAACAGTTTAAAATAATTTTGAAATGAGCTAAAAATAGCTTAAACTATATTTATCTTGGCTAAACATAAGTGTTATCGTATATAACCAAATAAATCATTAATTTTCCTTAAATCTCACAAAAATTCAGTAAAATAAAAAAGTCCATAAAAATATAAGATAGGACTTATCACCTGCAAGAAATAGACCGATTTGCAATATGTTGGCCTTTTAGTCCAAAATTTTATTACGCACGAATTTAACATCTTAATTTGACTCTTAGAAGCTAAATCATATAAAATAACTTATGAACAAAGGTTTTAACTGTAGTAGCAGAACTTGACATTCGATTTTAAGGGAGATAAGATATTTTTTAATAGCCCTTCATATGAAAATTTTGAACGAAATGATTAAAAATATTCAAATATTTGAAGGGGACAATAGGGTTTTTAAAATTTTCAAAGGGTCAAATAGTAAATTTTAAAAATTTTGGGAGGACAAATTGAGGGGTCTAGTTACATTTCTAAAAAATTTAAAAGAACAAAAATGAATTTTAAAAATTCTGAAGGTCGTGACCCCACCCGTCCACCAAGCTTCGCCCTTAGTTTTAAGGTTTTTATAAGTAATATGAAATTTAGTTCTTTTGAAATATATTAATCTTTAAAATAGACACAGGGACAGAGTCTGGATTGAATTACGAGGGGTCGATCGGTTAACATTAAAAATGAATAAGATCTTAAAAAAGTAATTAAATCATGAAAATTAAAGGGGGTTTAAGTTTAATTTTGCAAATTTTAAAATTAAAAGGTCTTAAAAAGTAATTAAAAAAAATGAGGGACAAAGTTTACTTTTATTAATTCTAAATGATAGGGTACTAAAAAGAATAACAAGCCAAACATCTTGGGAGGGATAAGGGTTTAATTGCAATGGTTTCAAAATTACTTGGACCTAAAATATAATTAACCCATCAAGTTTTGGGGGCAATTGCCCCTCTCACCTTATACGTAGCACCGTCACTGAATAGATGTAGTGATATCAACGAGGTTGGTCCAAGCTTAAGTAGGTCTTGAATTTGAGGCCTTATATATGTAAAAAAATCATTGTTAGAAGATTCACCTACTAAAACGAAGTATACGAAATAAGCCAGTCTAAATTAATCATGGTAAAATGTTGAAATATACCAAGAAAAACTGTATAAACCCTAAATTTAAAATCCAAAATGAAAGATTAAAAAGGAAAATCTAAAGTTGCAGTCAAATTTGGTTTCGTGGGCCTGAGTTTACTGTACTCATCATACACCCACACGCGGTGAAGTCAACAAAAGTTCTATGGTAAACCCTTTCCCTATCAATCATTGATCATTAAATTAATTTTTGCTGAAAAGATATAATGACTAAACCAAAATTATATTTTTCTATATTTAACAAAAAAATTATTATATGGTTCTTGTTAATCACGTCATCTATAACTTCATCTATTAAATATCAGTCAACTATTTTTTTATGTCATTTTTAACTAAAGATGAATATTTACCTTTTTATGCTATATAAATAGGGAGTGAGTGGTTACATAGAAGTTGATTACGAATAGTTTAGTGACATGAAAAAAAAAGACTAGTGGCTGATATTTAGTGAATCGGGACCATAGACGACGTGGTGCTCTGAGTCCATAAAATAATTTCTCATATTTAACAATAAAAAATTAAACATTACTCTTTAACCCTAAATTTTAATCATAAATCTAAAAAAAAAACTTACACCCACTCTTTAAATCATAACCTTAAATTCTAAATCCAATTTTTAAATACTAGATATACATAAGACACTAAAAAGGCATATAATTTCTATTCATAATCCCACTCCTATTATTTTTTGTGGCCAATAAGAGGATAGCTATTTACACTGGAGTAGCGACAGACACTCTTTAAATAGATAGCTTGTATCCCTTTCTTCTTCACTTAAACTGTGAAACCTGAACAGTGAGCAATGACTTTCCCACTCAAAAATAAGTTTCTCATTCTCATGTTGATTGTTTGTGGGGCTCTGGCTTCTGCCATGCTTGATGAATCCATCGTTGCTGAGAAATACAAGCAATGGATGGTTCAGCATGGACGATCCTATGCGTTGCAGGAAGAGGAGACGATGCGTTTTCAGATTTTCAGAAACAACCTGGAATTCATCGAAAACTTCAATAACATGGGGAATCAAACTTACACGTTAAGCACCAATCAGTTTGCCGACTTAACTAACCAAGAATTCCTAGCGTTCTTTGCTGGATACAAATTATCTGCTACCAAAGTTTCATTTAAAACCAAAAGGTTTCGATAAGGGAATCTGACTAATGTTCCGGATAGCATTGACTGGAGGAAGAAAGGGGCTGTTACCGAGATTAAGGACCAAGGTTCTTGTGGTAAGTTTACTAAAACAATGTTTAATTGTTTTAATTATGTTTAAACTTGTGGTTTTTCCTTGTTTATACAGCAAGTTGCTGGGCATTCTCGGCTGTTGCAGCAGTGGAAGGCGCCGTGGAGATTAAAACCGGTAAGTTACTCTCTCTCTCCGAGCAACAACTGGTGGATTGCGCCAGGACCGAAGACACCCAAGGCTGCAACTGTGGTTGGATGGATGATGGTTTCTAATACATTGCTAAAAGCAAGGGTCTGGCCAAGGAATCAAACTATCGGTACACGGCCAAGGACGGGAATTGTAGTCGTCGAAAAGAGACATTCAGAGTTGCAAAGATCATTGGCTACGAGGACGTACCTCGTGACAACGAAGAAGCACTGTTGAAGGCCGCCAGCCAGCAACCAGTGGCAGTGGCCCTTGATTGTACCGGATATGGATTTCAGTTCTACTCGGGAGGTGTTTACGGAGGACCATGCCGGACCAGTTTGAACCATGCTGTTACGGTTGTTGGGTACGGAACAAGTGACGATGGGATTAAGTATTGGTTAGTGAAGAACTCGTGGGGCAAATCTTGGGGTGAGAATGGATACATGAGGATCAAGAGACATGTACGTTCCAAGAAAGGACTTTGTGGCATCGCCAAGAAACCTTCCTATCCACTTGCATGAATGAATATATATATATATATAGTACGTTCAAAGGTTGCGCTTTGTCTCGCAGTTCCCCCTATGGATGTAGTCGTTGTTCTTGCCGTTTCGTATATATCATATATATGTAACCAAGTATCTCGACTGTTCTTGTCTATTAAATTAAAAGTGTTGTATGGATGCTGATCATGTGAATTAACTTTCCCATGAAACAATAAATTAGTAGTATTATGATTGCCATATTGTTTTAAGGTTATTACTAGTATTTCGAGTTCAGTCTCGTCGATTTATATACATATATGTATATGTTTCATGAATTAGCTTTTCCATATAAACCTTGCTAGCTTGCTTAAGTTAGAAAGCGGAAGTTCCACAAAAATTGACACTTCATCCGTCATTTAAAACACACCCCCACTTTTCTTGGTATTTGTAATAGTTGTTAGAACTTAAAAGCATATTTTTGGAACATACGTAAAAGAAAGTTTGTCTTCTTGTTTAACCAAAAAATTTTCTTACTTTACACCTACATGTTATAATTATTATGTCATCCGTCATTACTCCTCCGCACTATATATCTCTTCCTATAATTCTTAATTTATACTTGCATGTTATACTTATTATGTTATATGTGATTGTAGCGATGTCCCTTTCGCTAAAAAATACTGAGTTTTCGAAGTGTTGGTTGTCTTTCGGATATAAAAATATTTATCCGTGGGGGTTTTGAAAAACGCGTTATATTAGAAATTGGAGTCGCCACCGGCCACTTAAGTAGGCCGGACACCATAAAACCAGAGATTCAAAAACTTTGAGTTCGGGAGTCGGTTACGAATGGGGAAGGATTAGCATCCCCACACCGCCCAAAATTGGTACTTTAATAATTACCGCTATATTAATATTAAACTTTCTGGATTAAAGTGACGATTAATTTAAAATTCGGTTATAATTGTGAGTAAATTTTAAAGGCCCCGTTATCCGAGAGTAAACGTCCAACCACTATCACTACGCCTGATACTGGCCCCGTTTACGCTAGGATAAAAGGACACCGCATTGACAATTTATATTCCATTATGCAACCTTAGAAAGCAAAATAAATACAAAGCGATAAAAATATAAATAAATACTAATATAATAAATACTAACATAAATAAAATACTAATCTGAAACATACATACATAAATATTAATCTAACACATAAAACGAATCTAACATAAATAAAACATTGATCTAAAACACAAATAAATATTAATCTAACACATAAATAAAAACAAATCTAACATAAAAAAAAAATATTAATCTAAAACATAAATAAATATTAATCTAAAACATACATACATAAATACTAATCTAACTCATAAATAAAAACAAATCTAACATAGATAAAATACTAACATTTATAAATATTAATTTAAAACACAAATAAATATTAATCTAACACGTAAATAAAAACGAATCTAACATAAATAAAATATTAATATAAAACATAAATTTAAAACATATTAAATACTAATCTAAAACATAAACATACAAACTAAAAAATAAGAATACAATTTTAAAATAACTAATATTTCATTAAATTATAAAAATTACAACACAAATAAAAAGGGAAGAAAATAAACCTAACTAGGAGCTCGAATGACGAACCCCGACTGAACCTCATTGAGATCTACCACGACCTCTATAAAAATATTAACTAGATTGGATCCAAAATAAGACGCCGATCAAATGTTGGATCGAACGAACTAGGACCGTCCAATTTCATCGCCATTTTTTTTGACAATTTGGCGTGTAATTCCCCCCCCCCCCAATTGGCTGCCCACATGCAAGCCTTTATATAGGCAAGGGTGAGTATTTTGGGTTGCTCCACGTATTTTCTTCCTTTTCTTTTAATAATATATTTATTATTATTATTTTTTAATTTTTTCATTAATTTTATATTAATAATATTATTATTAAAATAATATTAATAACACTAAAACCAATAAAAAATGAGTGATTACAGTGATAACTACTCCGCACTATATATCTTTGTCTACCAAATTCTCTGAAAATACCTCTCCGCCAACACTCTTCAACTATACTCACAGTGAGTACTTAACAAGACAATTCTATGAAATACAAAATACATAAATTCTCCGAGGTAACATTATCAAGAAACTACAGTATCCTTGACAAAACAGATGTCAAGCCTGTATGATCTACTAACTAAGCCTATAAACTGGCAACCATAGCTATATTGATGTATTCATCATATCCTACAAATATTAACCAGACCTCACATAATATAACCATGACAACTTCCCCAAGCAGAAATCCACACTAAGGATCAAACCAAAACACATCTTTCTTCCTTCCTTTTCATTGGCTACAACCACCATTGATTGTAGTTCTCCGTCCAAATCAGATGGGGTGAACCGTTTGAGAGCCGATAACCACCACCATCTCAAGTTTATCATCAACAGTTGGTGCAGTAAACACAGAATTTATATTCCAAAAGAATTAGTGATGATGAAATCTCAAGGAAAATGCCCTCATTTTTCAACGTCATCTGGTTTTCTCGATCAATGGTGGCGAAAGGACTGGGGACCCATAGATTGCACGACCCCAAACCTTCTGAATACAATAACCGCAACAACGCAACTGAAAGGGATACGGGGCCATCCACCCGCCACAACCTTTCGTTCCAAGAAAAACAGAACAATGAAAACAAAAATGGGCCAACAATCTCTTACCATTAATGCCTCAAGACCTCGACGCAACGGCGATAGGATGGCGATTTCCTATCATACACACCGGCAAGTTAACAGTTGACGTCTCATCATGCCAAGAGTCAACCTTCAGAAAGCCATGCTGCAACAAATGGGTCCTCTTGTCCGAGCCTCAACCACGACCTTCACTCAAGTAGTGGGTTCAAAGGAAGGTTGCTCCGAGGATGAACGAAAGAGGTCGCCCATCCGAGACAAAAGGCGTAAAATTAAACTAAATTTTAATTAGTACATAACCCTAAAAAATCTAAACCTAGAATATATCATGTTTGATATATACACATATATGAGACTGACTCAAGTTGTAACGTAGATATAACAATAATGAAGGTTCTAACTATTTCCATTAGCAATAAGCACTTTTTAGAGACTCGATCAGTAAAACAATTCTAGTTATTAACATGAACATCCGAAATGGACTGTATGGAGTTCCATTTGACCTATACCTGGTGAGCATCTATGCCCCATTAAATAAAATCAATGATGAAGCAAAAGAATATCAACATCCGAAAACACAATCCGGCATCCCACAGAGGCCTTTGAAGAGCTAACAATTTCCTTAGAGAAATCCTCCGATAATCATCAAGTGGGAGGAGAAGGACTAAAACCATCTAGGCCAGAAAGGCACACTTACTTGTTCCCACTTTCATTGCATAAGCATAAAACAAATGGTAGTATTTCCATTACCAATATGATACAAAGAAAACTCAAGCAGCATCTTCTTCAAAACCAAGGCTAGTTCGAACTTCGGTTTCCCAAATCGCTCGAACATGGAATAGCCGGATGACTGAAAAATAATGCTATGCAATAGCATTACTGACACACAAATATGAACCAAGAGACATATATTAACTGAAAACATGTAACAAAAACAACCCAAAGCAAAGCATACACATTTTGCAAGTAAAATGCTGGAACAAATCATTCATCAGATATCCATAAATGCCAAGTAGCAATTAGACAACGACAATTGATCGAATAAGATCATGAACATCATGAAAGACGTCACATTTATGGAATAATACTGCAAACCAAAACACCAAAAAAGAGAAAGTTCAGCGCTTCCCACTGTTCGGATTCGATTTGGTGCAAAGAATCTTCCGGCCCTTAGCACGCCTGCGTTTCAGAATAGCTCTCCCGCTGGTGGTTCTCATTCTTCTACGGAATCCATGAGTTCGAGCCAAAGATTTCCGAGACCTGTTCCTCTTGGTTTGACAAAGAGCAGGCTTTCCCGCCCGCACCACCAAGCCTCGCCTTTTATCATTCTTCAGCCCATTGTTTGAACCAAAACCAGACCCCAAAGATAACCCTACCAGCAAATTCGGAATTAATACCCATTGAAAGAAATCAGTAAAGAACAGAATGGGAAATTTTGTTACCTGAGAAGGAAGAAGGGAAAGAGAGAGATGATGAGGAAGAAGGGAGAAAGGAGCAGTGGAGAAGGGATGAGCGAGCTTTGGGGTTGATTGGTGCATTGGGAGAGATGGAGATTGTTCTTGCTGAGCCTGTTACGAGAGTGAGGGAAGCCGAGGGGATATGGGTTCTTGTGGAATTAGTAGTGAGCCATTGAGGCGATGATATTACAGATATCGAAGCCATTGCTCTCTGTTTTTCAATTTTTCTTATCCGGATATCGTTTTGAGCTACACTGTCAGTCACTACTTCAAATGGCTTCGGGTAGAGAGATTGAAATGAACTTCTTGTTGAGCCCAATTTGGGTTTTGGGGATATTGACTTTTGAAACTGTCCAAGGGCTCGACCCAAATAGCTTTATTTACTTACCCTTTCCTCTCGACTTGTTTACTCCCTTTATTAAGTAGATAGATATTGTATTATCAAGATTGGAATTAATACAAGATAGGTCAACATGAATGTCTTTGGCCACTCAATCAATTAGTGAATGTCTAATCTGTTTACTCTTTAATTTCAATTTCACAACCTCCTTAATTTGTTTCACTAACTTCATCACTATAACATCAATCCATTGGAATTGTCTTCGATTTCTTTCTCTCAAAATCAAACATATATATCCATTCCAAGCCAATTTCAATATTGGCTTAGAATGGTTATATTTCCCTTTCAATATACAACTAGCTCACATTAATTCATGATTCCAGCTCATAATAGGCCTTTCCAGCTGACAGGATTGCAAAATGCCTTCCCAGACTTGTCTAGAGATGTCATATTCAAAAAAATAATTGGTCGTGTGTCTCTTGTTCCTTCGAACGCAACACATATACTACAATATTCAAACCATAAGAAATAAGCTTAATTTTGGTTGGCAATCGATCTAAAACTGTCATCCAGGTAATATCAGAGTTCTTTGGGATATGTACTAATGCCACACCAGTCTATCCCAAGAAACTTTTCCCTTCATCTTCCTAATTTCTCTCCAAATCATAGCCACCGTCGACAAGGATCCTCCTAATAGCCCTTGAATTGAAGCAGCTTTGGTTCCGAGCTGCAGCAGATTTCTCCAAGTCTAGTTGCAGTTTTGTGGACTGGCAAGTTGCCAAAAGGATCTATTCTTTATGATATAAGAGACCCAAATTGAGAAAAGAGACCCATTCCTCTACCTCGATTGAGGTGAGCAATCAGACAATGACTATAGCATTAGCAGCCACTGGTGATTTCCTGGTTAGCCTGATACCTAGAACCTGCTTCTATACACATTGACCCATTCAAATCAACGTATATCCACTTGTCCATGCTTCAACTCTAATTTTAATAAAACAAGAGACATTTCTTCGGCATGAGTGGGTGAGATTCTATCTCCTAGAATGACCAAAAGCAGCCGTATCTCGAGCAAAAGGATGGTGTGAACAAATATACAAATTAAAATGTCCTATAAATAGCAATTAAGCAAGAACATGTGAATAAAATTACATAGAATGCAGCTTATTAATAGCACTTCAAAGATGAATGGTAATTGTTACATCTACAATATGCAGAGTACAATTCCTCTGCCACGAATTAACAACAGTGGACTTTGCATCATGAGCAATAAGAAAGTGAAGACTGAAAGCTGACCTCAAAAGAAACTTTCAAGATCACAATGGGAATAATACTAGTAGCCAACATAAACTGCAGCATTGACTATGTAACAATCATCATTCTTATCTCCCATTTCTTCTACAAGCACCCACTCGAGCATATTAGTCCTCCATCCACAACTTCAGCGTTCAAGATTTTTCCGCTGCATTCAAAGAATAAATGGTAAGTAAGAATGAGTTCTATAAATATTGCAAAAGGCAGTAGGAGTTGTAACTGGTTTATTTTACATGGATGTTCTCATTTGATCCCCCGACATTTCCGAAATGTAAATTTTCAAACTCAATAACACGGACTAATGCAACAAGCAATGTACCAGAATTAACAAAGAGCATTAGGCATGGCAAATAGAATAAATGCATGTTGTGAACAAACTGATCTGAAATATGTGATGGAGGAATAAGGTCCATTGAAGAAAGGCATAATTAAACTCACAGAAGTAGTTTCAATCACTGAACTCACTGGACAACAAGGGCTATAAACTAAACTTCATGCTTGCAAAAATATTGGTCACAATTTCGTAAGAATATATTGCAACGTATATCTTCATACACTAACAACTAGAGATGTTGTACATGATAAAAAGCTAATAAATCAGTTATCAGTTAACAAGGACATGTGACTAAACCGTAACAAGCAATTTCTGAAGGCGAACTATGACGTTACAAAGATTCTAAAAATTGAGGCACCAACTTCCAGAGGTGTGGATACTCACTAAGGAAACACAGACTTCACACTCTCAATATCCAATGACTGCTGAAGAGAATGAGGAACTCCTAACTTGATCAGCAATTTCATTTGCTCAAATGAGACCCCCGGTATGGATCCTACACGAATTTTATCATATTTAATCGAATGGAACAACAACTTCATAAGAGAGAGCTCTTAAATACAGCACGATGCCTAGAACTATGCATAATACAAGTTATAATCATTATAAGCTGAATTTAAGTACATATTTTTTTGCAAATTCTTGGTCCCATGGGTTTAAAGAACACTAAAGAGAAGCAAAACAAAACCTAAAAATCTTTCAATATTACTGCACAAAAAGCTGAATAGCCAATCCATATATACAGCAAACACATATACCTCTCCTAAATGCAGGAATTGAATAGGAAGAAATAGCATCCCTACAAGCCCTCATTGCTGCTGATGTAACATCTTGCCTCATTCCATGAAATAATTCAGAAAACCAACAACGCAAACAAGTTTCTTTTTTTCGATTAAACCAAAGAAGTAAAACAAAACGGGTGTTTTATATAATGAAAAAAGAAGGCAGAAGATGGAAGAAGACGAACCCATGTTGATCGTAACCAACACCCATCTCCACAAAAAGGAGTTTCATCGGTGGGTTGGAGGTGTTGCCGGCGGTGGTTGTGCCTACACTTTGATCTGCTTCCATGGCAGCCGTGGCTCTGATTGGGCGTTAGAGTATAGGAAGACGAGGAAGCTCGATGATAGAGGAGAAAAACGGAGGCTTCACTGAAAGTGAACCATATGATTTCCGAGTGGAGAGAGTTTGGGTAGAACTAAATGAGAACAACTTCGAAACCGAGCAGAAACAGATACTCATCTCCTCTCTGCCCCAGCAAAGCTACCGAATTCGAGTAGATTTCATCAAAATTTTCCAGTCCAATTTACTTTTCTTTTTCTTTATTGTTTCCAAAATATGTGAAGCCCGTTCATTTGTTATCAGACATGAAGCCGGTGTTCATCGTAGGATATCGATTCGGCTTTGTCAAATATTCAGTTTTACGGATCGATGATATAGCGATGTAAAAAAATTAAATATTCAGATATTTAGATATCGGATAATTAAATTGAATATTTGGATATTCAATTATCCGAAAATATATTTTGATTTAATTATTTTTTCGAATTTAAAGGTTGTATTTATGAAAATTTTGGAATTTCGAATATAACAAACAACAAATTGCTAAATATAATAAGATTCGCATCTATGAAAATTTTGATTTTTTTAATTTTCGGATATAACAAGCATCAAATTGTTAAAAATAACAAAATTAATATTCATGAAATTTTGAATTTTCAGATTTTTGGATTTTCGGGTAATCCGAAACTTGGAATATTGCGATCTGTATCTGATCCGAAAAATTTAAAACCCGGTCGGATATCTAATCCGAAAATAAAAATCGGATCGAATATTTGAATTTTCGGATCTGATCAATTGATAATTAGATCGGATCAGTCGGATTGGATATTTTTGAACACCCCTACCCGCTATTGTTCATGTCCAGTACTCGAATACGAAGCCTATATTAGAGCATATGTATAAGGATTCGGATTTGGTTTTGAGACCAACCCATCATTCATGTGTATAATATAGAGTGTGATCTTAATTAGTAGGGTAAATGAGACGACAGATAGTTTGATTCGATCAAAGTTTAACACGATTAGACTCGACTTGAGTTCTTAACGAGCCGAAACAAGCTATTCAATATCCGACTAAAAAAGCTCGTGGGCTACTCGAAAGTATAATATACTATACTATATTGGCTAATTAGGATTTAATTTTGGGGTTTGGGGTTAATTCAGGGTTTAGAGCATGGTTTGTGATTTATGGTTAGGTTAACAATGGTCGATAGGTTTTTGGGGAATAAGGGTTAGCAATTAGGTTTAGTTCGAGCTCGAACTCTAATTTCTGTTTTCGAGTTCAATTCGAGCCTGATAATTTTGAGCTTACGAGCTTTTGAGTCGAGTCGAGCTTAGCCTTGAACATTTCAAGTCGAACTTAACGATACTCGAGCTCGTTTACGCCCCTAATCTTAATACCAACTCTTCTATAGATCTTATATTTTAATTGTAATCTAAAATTTTGGACTATTACCCTTTTTTTTTCAATTGTAATGAATTTAATCCCATAAACTCAAAGGGGAAAAAATCGAAAGGTGCAATAAAAAGTGTTGCAAAGTTGTTAGCAATATAAGTTTAGAAGGGAAGAACGAAGAAATCATTATGGTTGGATAACGGGAGATTAGCAACAGCAACTTTTAAAGAAGAATCATTGTGCATTAATATTATCTTCAACTCACTCCAAAACAATGACCCCATTAACCAAAAGAATTTATGTTTAGATTAGATTCATCTTTAAGTTTCAATTATAGCTTTCAGATCCCCCCAACACTCATTATTCTAATTACTTTCACAAACACAAAGTTAAACAATCTATTGGTACACCAAATCTTTCTAAGTTTCCTTGAAAAAGCAAAGTTGTTGGCAACAATTAGGTCCCCCTTCTTTGCATTAACATCGGCATAGAAGTTGGATCATAAATGGATGTTAAAGCAGGTTAGGTGTTGCAGTAAATTCGATAGCTCTCGAGTGATCGAAGAAAGTTTCTTTAATGGTGAATAAACTGAATTTGTTGATAAATATAGCTGCTGGCTTTGTATTCACAAACATGGATGTTTTATTTTTCTCACTTTACAACGAAAACTGGGATTCAAGTTTCGGGTTTCGGGTTCTGAAGCTGAGTCTGCTATCAGACATTAATTTTAGCAAGATGTAGACCTGCAGATATATTTCTGTTGCTGGTTTTGGTATTGAACATGGCACGATCTGGCTTTGTCTCTCAGCTCTTGGAAAGCCTTCATTGTTTCGACATTGAATCCTCCGGCAAACTGCCATAAATAAACAAATGTGTAAGCCAAAAACAAGGAATTAAGAGCCTTTTGTTTCAAGTTGTAGAAATCAATGAGAATTATTATTGACCTGATGTACACGGAATGCAAATCTAACTCCTTGAACAATCAGCTCCTTTTCTTCGGGTCCACCCCCAACTGCTTCAAGCTCTGTAGACACTCGTTTCATGTACTTCATCGCTAATTTCACCGACGCTAGCTTGATCTGCAACAATTTATTGGCATGTTAACGAGTTACATGGAACTTCCATGCTTGTTTCAGGGGGCCATAAAGAAAGCGTTATCGGTCCGTGTCTGATGCTCAAACTCAAATTCGAGTAACATGTAAAGTGTGTTATCAGTGATAAGATTGAGAATCCAATTTTATTCCTTTTCCCATGAATTCCACATAGAAGCAAACAAGCAAATGTGTTTTGAGTTCACGTGAAGGCATGCACGCTTCCGCATTGAAAATGAAGAGTGAAGATCTAACAGTCTTTTTGTCACCTAGCAAATACTACTTAAAATAATACATTTAGCCTTTCCCAGATCCAAAAGCTAAAGATTAATTAAAAGAAACGCCTAAATCTTGTAACCAAATTGACTCATGGAATCCAAGAATGATGAGTATTATATTATGTTATTCGGATTTGAATGCTAGACGTTTATAATTACTCGATTAAATGAATCGAACATATATTAAATTACCTGACATACAATTCCAGTTTCAAGCATCCAATCCATAGGAATATGGAACCCTTTGAATCTGTTTGAAGCTGATTCTCTCATTCGGGAGAGGTTGTAAAAGCCATGCTCTAGCCTGCAGCCATTGTCAAATTTAACAGCAGATTGAGAACAAACTGATAAGAAAAAGCTAAAGGGGTTTAAAAAGAGCTACATACTTTTCGAGTAAAGCCTGCATCTTCTTGAGAGCCGGAGCACAAGGTTGTCGGGGATCGTCGCGAAACGATGACGCCTCGGATTCTAGTTTCTTGAGATCACAATACCCAAACGCGGCCTCGCGCAACGCATCGGCCTTCTGCTCTGGCCAATCAAAATGTTTTAGCACTGCTCTTTCATTCACCTACAATCAACAACGGAAACACTAACCATCAAAACGCGAATTCAAGCGTCCGATATGGGTAAATGTCCGAAACGAGTTCGATGTACCAAGTAGGAGAGCTCATCGTCCAGCCATTTAACAAAAGGAACAACATCCTCAATGTCTGTAAATGCAGCATTCTCAACTTCTTTGATCAAAAACCTTATGAAATCTCCTTGTGTTTCCACATCTGTCTTTATCTGTTTCAACAATGGTGGCAAATATCTACATTATTATTTGAAATTCAAACTAGTTTAAATTCTAAAATTAAAAAAAAAGAATTTTTTAGTTAAATGTCCCACATCTGATGTAAATGCTGTATTATCTACAAGAAAATAAACCAAACGAAGTCCTCAACGACTAGTCAGTTGTCAATGACACAGAGAGCCACGCTGTCACAGTGGCATTATCGTAAATAAAAAAGGAACTAAACCTCGAAACTCACCGCGAGCAAGTAAGCCGACCGGTTCTCGATCTCCCCGATCATATCCCTTGAATTGGCGCTTGCCGGTAAAGACTCCGGCACGTTACAGCCACCGCCCTCTCTTTTTGAGTCCCTACGCATAAGCGAGTGATAGAACTCCACAACCTCTGGAACTCTCCTCACTTTTGTCGCTATTGTTCTCATCCCCTTCGCAGGCGGCGGTGGAGGTGGCGGCGCGATAGCCTTTATAGGCGGCGGCGGCGGTGGAGGAGGTGCGACTTGCTTGCCCGCTGCCACTTGTGCTGGAGGTGGTGGGGGAGAAGCTTGCTTCTCTGTGGAATCAGAGCTATTGGATGATGTTGAAGAAGACGAAGGTCTCGGAGGTGGTTTTGGAACTCGAGGAACACGAGATCTGATGTGAACACTAGTCGACTCAACGTGTTCGTCCGAGTTACTCCTCGAGTGTCTGGGTCTCTCTGTTTCGAGTTCCTCCCTTTTGAACTGAAAGCTCTCAGCTTTCTCATTATTCAAAGCACTAAAAACAATGGCGTTCGTGCATTTACTGTTACTATTTCTCTTCAAATTCTTAATCAGATTTGATTTCACACTAACTTCCACTAACCCTTGAAGCTGCAGCGAAGACGAAATCAATTCGTCGCTCTCCGCCGTAATCTCCGCCTTCCTATCACGACCAGAGCAAGCCGACACCGTTTTCTTCAGCTCCGCTATCTCATCCTCCATTTCCCTCACTTTCTCCTCCCTCTCCCCCCTTTCTTCTTCAGCCTTTCCCTTCATCTCCTTCACCTCAGTTTTCAACATCTCGTTCCTGTTTCTCAGCCTCTCCACCTCTTCCAAAGCTCGTTCCAGCTCTGCATTCTTAACGACGATCTGATTTTCCAGAACGGGAACAATGGCCGCCGATTCTTTGAAAAGCTTGAGCTCTAGAAGCTCTGTTTTGAGCCTGGACTCCCGTTCCCCTAACTCTTCCACCAACCGGAGGAGCTGGGTGACATCAGGCGGACGAGGCTGGACTTGGGCTGAGGATCGAGGGAAATAAACACCGAACGAACGTGAGAAACCTGCTTTCTGGGAAGTGTTGGTTTTGTTACCCAAGCTTGGAGATGGCAATGGCGGTTTTGATGGAGTTGCATGCTTTGGGTTTGAAGGTGATTTTTGCAAACCCATTGCTAATCTTACCTTACCAGCCACCATTGATAAGGTTTCTTTCACCCTTGGTTGTGATGTGTAAGAAAGGGATGGATATCAGACAAACGTCCTTGTCTCGTTGGCTTTTCAGAGAGGGAGGTGTTAAACTGGGGAATTTGTGAAAATTAGAAAGAGAGGGAAACAACTCTAAATTAAAGAAGATGATAAAAAATAGAAAGGTACAAATATGGAGGCAGGGTCTTCTTTTAGTTCGAAAAAGGGAAAACACCACCACCAAAAACAAAAGAAATAAATTCATTTAAAAAAAAAGAATTATTCAAATATTATTTTATATTTAATATATTACATTAGATATTATTGAACTTTAAGTTTAATATCAATTATGTCACATAGTTAAAAATCGATACTATTTTAGTATTGTACATTAATTTAGGCTTTAGTTATATCACTGAACTGTTAGAATCCCTCCACGTTATCGAACACGGACCATTAAAGATTCATTCACGTCATCAATTTTAATGGTACAATAATATAATTGAGGCATAAACTAATATCAAATTTTAATTTAGTGATATAATACATACTAAACTTAAGTTTAATGATATCTAATTGTATTTTCAAAACAATTTACATTAATCCAATCGTGCAAGAAATTAACCACAAAATTCACCATTAGGTCTTTACCTTGCTACACATAAAGATTGTTAAAAAAAGTAATCCAGTTATGCATATGGTGAACAACCTCAAGGGCCGCTAAAATATTATCAGAAATAAGCCGTCCGAGGAGGAGTACCTTTAATCGATTAAGCAAGGACTTTTGCTACAAGTGTCAAATCCTTTATACAACTTGGTCGATCCTGAGCACCACACTAGTCTCGGTTAAAGCTGATGGAAAAACACAATCGTTCGGCCATTCAATACCATGAGGAACAACATCCAGACCAATTATGTCCCAACAACGTTGGGGGAAAAAAACATGGATTCCGACCGTCAGAACCAGTGGGCTTATCCTTCTTTGAACCGCCTCAAGCCCTCGAGGCGCAAATCGATCATGAGATGATATCTTTGCTCTTCTTACGCCAAAGCTCTCTGCAGATTTCACATGCAGCGGCCAACGAAGCATGAGTTAATGCAAATACCAGCAATGGCTATAAGGGACTACCCTATATCCACCTGTTCGAACATGGACATTTGTCCTTGAACACCGGATTAGGGTTTCCCCCTTTTGTTAGCTAGCCTTGGCCCAACATGTCACATGCTTTTGAATCTATGACTACGACAACCAGTTTTCCCTTTAGAATATATGTCTAGACACATGATCAAATTCAATACTAATTGCACCCCACTTAAAAGAATAACCAGTTTTCCCCAATTGCAAAGATTCTAGTTCAGCTTATAGCAAATCTGTTTTGTTCTTTTTTCCCTCTCTTAATACAAGTCTACATAATTAAGTACTGTTCAACTGCTTCTCTGACAGAAGACATAATTTTGAGGGCCACTGTCCCTGAAAATGGAATTCATATTTATCATCATTGCAACGAAGACGGTTTTATGAGAATAAACAGTGCTTGAGGCGGCGAAGAGTGTATTAGTATAATTTGTAATGTAAAGAAGTCATCTTACGTTGGTGGAATACTAGCTTGTGAAAAAGTTTATATATAAACTCTTAACTTTACTCACATTGAGTAATAAAATTTAGGTTAGGCCCAATTTATACCCATGATCCCACGTGTGTATCTTTTTGTATATCATCCACATAGATTTTTGAACTTATATTAAATTTTTTATTTAATTAATTTTTTTTCAAGATATTAAATAGATTATAGTTTTGAATTTTGAATTCAAAACCAATCAACTGGACCAAATATTTTATGTGGTTAGGAGTAATTTTTGAGATTTTTTATTATTTGAGATGAACAATTTTATCCTCAACTTTTCACTACAAAAAGAGTCTTAATACTCTTCATTTTACACACCGAAAAAATAATTATCTTTTCTCATTTTCTCTCTACATCTCCCACCACCACTTTCAAAAAGGGTAACTTTCATTTGAGTTCCACTTCCTTCTTTCGGGTGTACAAAATTAGAAAGACTGTGTTAACTTTGAGGGGCAGTGTTCAATTTCGGGATTACACGCATCCGGACATAAATTCTTTCAAGGCAGTGATTACACGGCACAATACGAATTCCATTTTTTTTTGTTCTTAAACTTATATATTGTTCAGTCAGTACTAATCATGTTGTTTTGTAGTAGTAGTTTTCCCTACAATTTATAAGCATTTAGACTGGTGCAAAACACGATTGAGTTTAGGTGGATTCTGTTTTGAAACCCCAAGCTTAGCAAGTTAGTGGTGGGTTTGGATCAAATCAGAATTATTTACTAGTACAAAAAAAAAAATAAAGTTATAAAAAGTACTAAATTGACCACGTCTGAAAGTGGGTAAAACATTTCGTGGATTATGGGAAGTCAATACCACCTCTTTCGGCTCCTACATTTCAATGTGAGCTTGTTTGAGGGGTCGAGATTCAAGGCCTAAACGTTTAGGTGTTTTAGGCCATTCAATAACTATTGAAACCTCATTAAGATATGTATCTTTGACATATATGTGATTTTATTTTTGCATGTTTAGAAGCTAGATTTAATTCTATGATTATAATAATATCTGAAGATACACGCAATAATTATTAGATATTCAAATCCAGAGAGACATCGCAATTATATCACATGTTTGAATGTTGTAAATTAATCTGTTTGGTATGATTATATATTTTATAACATTGATTTATCTGAGAATAAATTTATAAAATATATGGACATGTTATAAGTATAGATCATCATGCTTTATGTTTTTGACATATTAATCTCGATTCATTCATGAGTGTATGCATAACTTTTGATTTTGTCTTTATAATTAAAGTATATCACTACATTTGTGGTACTAATATTTTTTTTTACTTTTTGAGAAGTACAAATTTATAAAGACAACAAGACGGTTAAAAGATCACACGGTGAATCTCTTCGAGGTCAATCTGATTGGACTCAAACATTTGCTTCCATCTCTAAGCCAAAAAAAAGGTAAACAAGTTTACTTGAGCTTTGACTATGAGATTAGATTAAATTCTTAATCTAAGTTGTTGGTTATTAATTCATGATTTGACTATTGCATGAGCTGTATGTCCTTTAAAAGGAATAAGCCTCTAAAAAGTAGTCTTTAAAAGTGAAGAATAATATGAGTTTGATTAAAATATAAAATTTAAAGACTAAGAAAATCATTAAGCACAATTTATAATTTTAATTATGTTTTATTATATACTTAAAACATATTAAAAAGTGGGTGAAATATATTGTGCAATCTATTTATAAGTATTAGAAAGTGGTGTGATAGTATGAAAATACATGTCTAGGATTAATTCTAGAAAGAAAAAAAACTTGGTATCTAAGACTGTCTTAGACACCACTTCTCTTTCCTGAAAATTTACCTGGTGTATTATTCAGAACTATGCTCATTATTTCAATTTATAATTTTTATGATAAAGAGAGCTTGTTGTAACTTGATACAACTTTATAATAAAAAAGAGAAAGAGAATATATAAAAGAGAGACTATTGAAAATTGTTCATAATGTACTCCTTAATATTTGAAACATTTTTTGGTAATGAATACTAATTATTAGGAACTTTGGAGTAATAAAAAAATCACTTTAATTGTGACAAAGTCTTGATGGCCAAATAAAAATATGTTGAATTTATCACACTCCTAGTTTAAAATCATGACATGATATTGTGAATATAGATTCTTTATAAACAATTTGATTTTATGTCTATATTGATATTTGAGTTCTAATGCCTATTATAGAATTTACTCTAGTGTATATGAGTAAAGTTGACAAAAATTATGTTCACATGTCTTTATACGAAAATAATTAGATACCTTATTTTGAGTATTATTATTTCAACCCTTAAAGTTATTGGAAATGTGGGTGAACGTGGAGTGTCTAAAATTATGCCATGAACTTGTATCACATTTGTTTTTGTGTAGCATATAAATTTATATATATGAGTGTGATATTTTATGTGACTATAACTAAGAGTATGTTATTCATTTAGTTTGAAACATATAGTTTGGGTGAGATAAATGAAATTTTATAATTGAAATAAACTAAAACTAATAAGAGATCATCTTTAATAATAATCTCTCGATAAAAGTTTTTCTTTTAAAATAATTTTTGTAAAAAAAATCTTTCATAAAGAACTCTCTTTCATTAAAAACTCTCTTGCGATTATCTCTTATAAGTCTGTTAAATAAAAGATATCATAAATCTTAGTATGCTAATATTTACTGAAAGTTGTACATTCTTAATGAATCATACTCGACCTGGCTTGATAAATGTTACAGATATACCCACAATCAAGTAATGAACATTGAAATGTTCTTTTAGAGCTCTCAAAGAGATAATAACTTGGGGTTATAATTTTTAGATATCCTATAATCTTAAAAAGGATTGTGAAGCAAAATGGGTTACTAATGGGTATATATTTTTTGAAGAAACAATTATCTCTTAGAAGTCTCTTAAATAGACATAAGTTGCTCGTGTTATTGTGTAGTATGAGTTTATAGCTCGAGACTTAGCCAAACAAGAAGTCGAGTGATTCTTTTAATCGATTTGTTGAGATTTTTTATGGGAAAATTACTCACCTTATGTGTTTATCATGTAACCCACATGCTACAATTATTATAGTTAAAATTGAGGCATAACATATTGAGAGGAAGGCTAAAGCAGATTAGACACAAGTCTATGAAACATCTGATAAAGATGAAGTACCCATTTTAGAGTACATGAGAATAAAGAGAAATTTTGTTGATTTATTTACAAATAAAATGGTTGATGATTCGTCGAGATGATGAGTTTTAAGCCCGTTGGTTGAGGAATTCATAGTGGATACTCAATTTAGTCTTCTAAGTTTAATGAGGTCAAACAAAATCATGAAAAGACTCACAGTGTACATTTCTATTTATCCCTATGGCAAACAATGTACATGCATAAGGTTGAGATTTAGCTCTTAATAGATTCATAGCCCCTATTTTGGGTAGTCCTAGTGAGAAGGACTTGATGAATCCACCGACATGAAAGGATGAGTCTTTATGCTCTTAATGAATTCATAGCCCATGTTCTGGGTGGTCCTACTGAGACGAACCTGATGAATTCATTGCTTTAAAAAAATGAGAGGTTGAGCTTGATGATTGCTCTTAATGATCTCATAGCCCTAGCATGGGTGGTCTACATTGAGATAAACTATGAAATCACCTACGTAAGTGTGAAGGACTAACCACCTTCTATGAAAGACTTAGGGTTGTCTTACTAGAGCACTTATGAGCATCCCGAGGTATATTTGGGCTATCATGATGAACTATCGCAGAACTCAAATGGATCTAAGATTAGTCGTGTGTCATGAGTTCACTCTTATCTTGACAAGTTTAAATCTAACATATACTTGTTAAATAAAAGAACTACTCATCTTCACTATGTACTAGTTCAAATCTAATAGATACTAGTGTTTAAGCGTCTAATTTTGTTGTTGCCCTTTTCTCTGGTTGGGTTATCACTTTTTTGCATTAGTGGGGGATTGTTGGTATTATTTTGTAATGCAAAGAAGTTATCCCACATTGGTGGGATACTAGCTTGTGAAAGAGTTTATCTACAAACTCTCAACCTTATTCAAATTGAGTAGTAAGGTCTAGGCTAGGCCTAACACATACCCGCGTGCCTCCACGTGTATCTTTTCGTACACCATCCACAGATTTTTTTAACTTACATTAAATATTTTATTTAATTAAAAATTTTCAAGATATTAAATAGATTTTATTTTCGAATTTTGAATTCAAAACCAATTAATGTAGACCTAATATTTTATGTGGTTGGGAGTAATTTTTGAGATTTTTTATTATTTGAGATGGACAATTTTATCCCAACTTTTCACTATAAAAGGAGCATTAATGCTTTCCATTTTACACACCGAAAAACAATTATCTTTTCTCATTTTCTCTCTATATCTCCCACCACCACTTTCGAAAAGGGCAACTTTCATTTTAGTTCCACTTCTATTTTAGTTTCACTTCCTTCTTTTGGGTGTACGAACTTAGCAAGACTGTGTTAACCTTGGGGGCAGCGTTCAATTTCGAGATTACACGCATTCGAACGTAAATGCTTTTAAGGCAGTGACTACACGACACAGTAACAATTATATTCTTTAATTTATATATTGTCCAGTCAGTACAAATTATGTTGTTTTGCAGCATTAGTTTTTTCCTACAGAGTGTGCATTCATTCCACACCTGAAGACATTGTACGGGAGATATTACATATACAAGGCCAAGTTACTTTTAATGGGAACCTGAGAAGCTTGTCCTCGACCGGGTTCATTTGTTTTTGGTGGAAATGTGATGGCCAAGGACATGTAAACCCATGCTCCATTATAATACAGAAAGGATATATGGTTCCATTTTGATGCATTTTGCATAGGCCACGACCATTAGCCTCTTAGCAACCTATATGTGTAATTAATGGTGCCCATGTTTTCTTGTGGATTCAATTCTAACCCCAGAGGTGAATTTTTGTTGTATTTATAACTCTCGTAGGGTAGAGTGTTCTTTATTTGGTTAAAATTAAATTAATCAATCGAACTAAAATTTTGTTGGGTTAATATGATGTTAATTAGGTGCTCGAACAATTAACGGTTAATTTTTTTTCCAAATTTAATTATTAGTTATTTCAGTTCGAAATGTACGAATTATATATTTTTAACCCCAGAGCCGCATACACATTAAGATTTCAAAATCCATCCAATTTTTAATCCAAATAAAAAAAAAAGTTAACTAACATAACTAAGAAAAATGCAAATTCAAAAAATTTTCAAATGGCCTTAGTAATTCGGTTTGATTACTGACCAAATTAACTATTTGAATACTCCTACTTGGGCGGGTACCAGAGGAGATTAATGGATGCATAGAGTTATTTTTTTTGTAATATACATGTCGGTCTTACAATCCATGTTCGGGGTGCGTGGCTACTCCTCCTAACAATGTCGTTTCCAAGGTTTGAACTCGTGTCCTCTCCTTCGCAATGCAATGTGCCATACCAATGCACCAAGTACTTGTTGGTTTTAAAGAGTTATTTTTTAATACATAAGTTATGCAAAATTCCTTTAACACAACTTGTCTATTTTAAGTCTAAATCTTAAAATCTAAAATTTTAAGAATTTTTTTTCAATACACATATTGTGTAGTCTACTACACAACTCTTTTTGTTTTAGAGTTTATGGATTTAGCTTAGAGGTTTAGTTTATAAAGTTGATTGTTAGATTTTAGGGGTTATAGTTTTAATGCTATGAGTTAAGATTTTAGGGTTTAAAAAATAAATATGCATATCAATGTTAATTTTTTTTACACAACACGTATATCGACAAATTACTCCAAATCTTATTTTCCATATTAGAACTATTCTATACGTCAAACATATGTTTAAGTTCTAGTATTTTTAATACACTTAAAATTTAATTCTTCTATTCTTATTTTTATGAATTTTTAATTCCTTTACTTTCGGATTTAAAAAAATAAATCAAATTAGTAAAACTATTAAAATTCTTTGGTTAAATTTATTTTTTCCGCTAATACAAATAATCAAGCACAAAGAAATCATATGTTCCTTTCTTGAGTTCTTCTTCATTGAAGTTGTTTTTGGCGATAACCTACATAACATCGACTGTTTTTTAATTTTTATGTTGATTGCATAAAAATAAGATTCTTTTTCTTCAATGAAGACTCATTTGTTCTTTATTAGTGTTTTTTTTGCTTTACCAGAGTCATTTTACATATGCTTTTTTGGCTTTTTTGTCTGCTTGTATGACAGTTTATTTGTCTTTATTTTTGCAGGTTTGATTGTCTCTGTGACATAATTGTTTGCTATTGTGGCAATTTAGCATACAGATAACAAGAATTATATGGCGTTTTTAGTCATAAGACGATCGGCGATCTGGTATTTTTTTTAATTCTTTTATGGTAGTTTGTCGATGTGCCAAGAACTCACAGCGGAAGAATACTTGATTCATAGAGCTTTCTGGTCAAAGTATATCATTGTTGGATTTCATTTAGAAGACCATACAAGTTTTTTTACAAAGTAATGAGTTTTACTTCTCATGTCTTTCACAGTCTTTGAAGTTTACTGTATTTATTTTTCACATTGTATTTTCAATAGTTATAGTATGATCCTTTTATAATTATTTTCACTTTAAATACAATTCAATATACTTTCTTGTTAAAAAAAAGAAATCATATGTTCCTCGGGACAAGTAGTGCTTCTACACCAGCAGCCGGCAATGCATGAATGATCTCTCCAACCGATAATCCTCGGACCATTACAGTCAGCTTATTCACAATACCATGCATTTCGCGTCGAATATAGTAGACCTTCGTTTTTCAATCCAGTAAAATCATCTCACGAATAGATTCCACAGGACTAGAGTTCGCCAACACTCTAGAGAATAATTTTTTATTATTTGAATCAACATTCAAGGCTGCTAGAATCCCAACTTTTGATTGTTTTATAAAATTTAATACTAACGTCTCAACCAATTTGTCAAAATTTGATTTTTTTTTGGATTTTTTCAAATGTAAATTCTTATGATTTAACTTTTAAATAATTTACCTACTTTTATTTTCTTGATTTTTTCCCTTATATATACATATAATTTCACTGATTAAAGTATTTAAAATAACTGAAAGTTTCGATTCAAGGATCGCTGGAAATTAGATAAATGCAATTTTCTTCAAGTGTCTTGTTCACTTGCTCTTGAAAACGAGATTTGACCATCATTTTTCAGTTAAATGAGGTTGAAGAACAGCTTTCCGAGAATCCTTAAAAATTTGTGGGTTTCTCAGTTTATGAACAAATGAATTAATGGCTAGAAGGCGACCTAGAAGTGACACTCATGTTATTTGGATTGGGTTTGGGTTATGCCATTTTGGAGTCTGGACTGTATTTGATTTAAGTTTGATTCGAGTTAGATCGGATATAATTAATGTAATACCTTCAACCCGGATGTTATATTTGGGCCTCAAGCCCAACTCACAACTATAAAATTTTGACCTATTTAGCCCAATCCACAATCAATTTTCAAATCCATTTGATTTTTAATCCAATAAAACATATATAGATAAATATTTGAAAGCATTTATAAGAGAGTTCCATTTAAATTACATTATAAAAACATTCAACTCAATCATTTTAAATCCAATACGAGTTACAAAACATACGATAGGATCCAATAAATACATAGCCCACAGATCTGAAGACTGTACTCTGGTGAGACGAGGCGCTGGAATCCTTCTGTGATGGTGCTCCACCAAGCAACGTGCCATACCTACTAACCTACAAACGGAAACAACGATTCCGAACGCTGAGCTAACAAGCTTAGTGGATACACTTCCACTCAACCATGCTTCATGTAAATCATAAACATGAGCATATAGCTAGAAATGATGACATGCCATATACATCAACATACGACGTTACCTCTATTCGCCTAAACACATAGCAAAACAATCCATGGATGCATCAAATCTCACACAGTAATCATAGGCATCATACCACAAACTTGGAGTGAGGCTTGATATCACACATCCTCGGGAGCATTAACTCTCTCTAGGTGAGGCTCAGTATCACACAGTCTCGGGAACGTACACCTACACTTGGCATCTCTCCTCGAGTGTCTTCGAATGAGGCCCGGTATCACACAGTCTCAGGAGCATACATTCGATGTCTCGTCTATTGGTATTGCAACACTCTCATTGGGTATCCAGATCCCAACAATCAAGGGCGACTCAACGATACAAGTGTCCAATACAACACAAAGCATAGACACTACTATTCGACACACAACATCACTCAATCCACGAAGGATCTTCTATGGCTGCTATTACAATAAGTCACCCAAGCTTTTACCAAGTTGTTATACATTATGCTCGTATAAGAGAGTGATATCTCGATTTCTCAATTTTACAGTTCATTTTATACATTAGAAGTCCATTGGACCATCGTTCTCGAATTATCAGCCCTTTGAACTCAAAGTCAAATTTTCGGGCAGCTTACATAGTGGGTACCAGTACTCAACCTCGTTTACTGATACGGTACCCTAGGTATCGGTACTCATAGTGTACCAATACAAAATTAGCTTACTGAAATTTTACACAGCCTTCTCGTACTGGTACGGGTCGACCTGTACTGATATTGCTCTGCATGGCATAATGGTACAGGTTAAACACTGTATAGGTACCCATCTCATAGTTCATCTCAATGGAACAATGTTCTTAATTCCAGGACACTAGGGTACGATCTGGGCTCCTGTGTACTGATATCAAAGCCCAAAATGGCTTTCAAGGCTCAAGAAATTTCCCTAAAGCCCCCAAAATATACACCATAACCTTATATCTCGATCCTTCATATTAGGAGAGTTGCTTAGGTTGGTTCACTATCATTTTTACATGTTATTAACATGAAATCCATGTTTTACTATTAAAGATGGTCTCTAGCATTCAAACACTCAAAATCAACCAATCACATTAACTCAAGCAACAAAACAATCAAATTTATGATGCCCATATAAAGGCATAGGAATTAGTAATGTACTAGCCTTAAGCAAGAATCTCGAACTCAAGCTTTCTCACACTTTCTTCGAACCTCAAACTCTCTAAGATCCTCCAACCTCTTTCGCTTGCCACAAAAACATAAAATCTGAAACAAAAACTTAGATTAGAGCGCATAGAGGAATTTGCTACAAGATACACCCTTAAGATCAAGATCGATCTGACATGAGCAAAGATCAAGATCTACGATGTTCTCTTGTGCCCGTCCGCGGTGGTAGTCTCTTCGAAAGCTATCAGGAGATCCTCCGCAAGCACTTGGAATTGTCCCCCTACAGGCTACCTTAAGTTTAACGTTGATAGTGCCGTTCAAGGTAGCTTCAGTGATGCTGGTATTGGTGGCGTCCTTAGAGATAATGCTGGTAATTCCCTTTTTCGTTTTTCAAAGTCTGTAGGTAATTTAGATCCTACCAGTACTGAACTTGCTGCTGTTTTGGAAGCGTGCTATACATTCAAAAGTTCGAGGTGGTTTGCATCCCATCGGGTAATTGTTGAATCAGAAAATAGATTGAATGTAGATTGGATTGACAATTCTTTTGATGCACCCCTTCTCTTTAAAGCTGATGTTCAATCCTGTCATTACTTGTGTAGTAGCTGTTCTTGGAAAGTTCTTTTATTTTTAGGGAAGAAAATTTGATTGCTGACTCACTGGCGAAGGACGGTAGAGATTCAAATAGCGGTCTACAATAACCGTAATTCATCCGTTATTGTCCGCAACCATAATAAAACGTCGCGACCGAAAACGTCACCGCAATTTAATATCCCCTTACTGTGGATTGCTGCTTGATCCTGTTTGCAGATATATTGGTTGGCTCGTGCTTGGCATTTTGTATGCCTTTGTTGGTCTTGTGTTGTAGTGTTGGTTTTTGCTGCAATTTAGTTTCTGCTGATTTCTCTAGAGTAGCTGTAGGTAGTTGGTTTTGGAGCCCTTGATTACTTTTAGATTTCTGGTTGGATTTTAGTCTTGTTTTTGTATGTCCTGTATTTCCGAAACAGTTATGTATATTTGTTGTGTTATGACATGAAATGAATCGTTTTATGGGTATTCTTATCCCCTTGGACGGTTTCGTCTCGGTTTCGACCGATTCAAATTTTGAATGAATTTTTAATGAGGTCTTTTCTTTTTTTAAAAATAAGTTTTTGCGTTAGTTTTTAAGATCAATAGCTTGATTGACATCATTTAAATAGTTAAATTGTCTTATTGACAAAATTAATATAGCTTGATTGACACGTCTTATAGGGTTGTGTTTGGATTAAATTAACATCTCTAAATGATGATTGCGTTCAAAACATTGAACGGTTGGGGTTGAAATTGAGTTTAAATAATAAGATTGACAAACGAAAGACACGCTTTGTACTAGAATATATCAATAATTATATATATATATTGGACTCATGCCAACTCATCCCGAATTGACCCAAAGATACAAAGGATGACTCTAACCGAAAATTGATCGATATGATACTGACACGACTTGAAAATTAACGAATCTGATACTGACCTAAACTAAAAATTGATCAATATGATATTTACCCAAACTGAAAATCGACCAATTTGATATTGAACTGACTCGAAAATCGACCGATCTGATATTGATCCGACTCAAAAATTAACTGATATAATATTGACATGACCCGACAATCAATTGTTCTCATGTTGACTTGACCTGAAAATCAACTAATGTGATATGGCCCGACCCGACTTGACTTACTGTAAATTTGAACTAAATCTTAATTGTAACAACCCGGATTTCAGAATCCGTGGGTCGGTTTAACCCGAACTGTAGACCTCTCATGTTGGGCCGAGAGTGTAGGCTTTTGGTTGCTCAAGAGTACCTTAGTGGGTTTCCTAGTTATTGTTGGGCTTCAGTGTTGGAGGAATTTGCTCAAAGCCTGACATAAGCAAAGGTATCGAAACCTTTAATTATTGTTTCGAAACCTAGTGCATGGTATCAGAATCGCGGCCCAGGTTTTGATCCCAAATTTTTTTTGTCTGAAAAGTCTCGAAACCACTAAAAAGAGTATCGAAGCCTTCTTTAAAACATAAAAAATTTACTATCTTCGACTCTTAAAAGTATATAAAAGTAAAGAATTAAGTCAAAACAATTAGAAAACCTTTTAAACATATTCTTCAAGTTTTGTGGATATTTGAATTAATTTTGAAGTGTTTGATCAAATCCAAAAACATTTTTACAAATTTTTATAATATCAGAATAAACTCAACAGTTGAGACTCAATCAATACATGTAAATTATGTCCGTGTCGAGTATCAATTTGTTGATGTACTAACCAAACCACTAAGTCTTATCAGAATAAACTCAACAGTTGAGACTCAATCAATACATGTAAATTATGTCCGTGTCGAGTATCAATTTGTTGATGTACTAACCAAACCACTAAGTGTCAAGTATTTTGAAGACTTTCGTCGACAATTGTGTGTCAAACAGGAAGTACATGAGGAAGAAAACAATGTGAAATTTAGAAATTCAATTTCAAATAGTTAGGGTTCAATGGAACTCTTAACCAATTCAAATTCACTATCTGATCAAGTTGTTAGCCTAACAAAGTTTGTTACTGTTAATCATGAATTAGGATTAGACACAGAAAGCAATAAATGAATTTTAGTTATTTCTCCTATTTGTTCGATGTTTATCAGTGTAAAAAAAATTTACATAACCCTTCATATTTAAATTATAAAATCTAAACTCTAAATCTCTAACATAACACTATAGGTCTTAAAGTCTAAATCAACCATAAACTCTAAATTCTAACCATAAATCTTAAATTCTACACCCTACAAACTAAACCCCTAAATTTATGAATTATCCGAGTAAAATATTTCAAGGCAAACTAATCAATTACATGATATAGTAAATAAAAATAAACCACATTGTATAATTGAATTCAATGTTGAAGGGTTTATTAATAAAATTATCAATTTATTGATTTTCTTGTTCAACAAATGAATTTATTTTGGTTTTATGAAAATATCGAAGACTTTACATATATCCATATATTGTAAGTGCATTTCTCAATGCACTTAGAATGCATTTTTAGGAGCACGTTATTCACGCTGGTGAAGAAGCAGCAGCACCACCGTCCCCTGTTGAAGGAGCACCAGCACCAGCGTCGTCTGATTGAGCACCGGCACCAGCTTCCCCTGATGAAGGAGCACCAGCTTCCCCTGATGAAGGAGCACCACCAGCACCAGAATCGTCTGATGAAGGAGCACCACCAGCACCAGCGTCGTCTGATGAAGGAGCAGCAGCAGCAGCAGCAGCAGCACCAGCGTCATCTGATGAAGGAGCATCAGCAGCACCAGCGTCGTCTGAGGAAGAAGCACCAGCTGCAGCACCAGCGTCGTCTGAGGAAGGAACACCAGCACCAGCAGAAGCACCAGCGTCTTCTGCTGAAGGAGCATCAGCATCTCCTAGTTCTTCAAGATTACCCGATGGAGCAAGTTCATCAAGATTCCCTGTCCCCGATGGAGCAAGTTCATCATCCACTATCGTGTCCAACTCCTTGGTTTCCAATTCTTCTTTTTGTTCAGGGGAAAGTGCATCACCGACAACATTTCCTATCCTTTGGAAGGCTTCTTTGATCTCAGAACCAATCTTTTTCAGCTCACTAGACGAAAGTCCTACCTCATCTAATGGCAGAGGTGTCTCCTTGTTACCATCACCTTCGGAACTTTCTTCGCTTTTCGTTTCTCCATCTTGCCCTACCACGAATTGGGTTGAGAGAACTAGGCCAAACGACAATAAAACAATCAAAGCAATCTTATTCATTTTTTTCTTTTACTTCTAAACACGTAATAGAAAAGAATAATGATGCTTTAGGATGCTTCTTAATAGACTTTTAAAGATTTTTAAAGAGATTTTTATGGAGAATTCAAAGGGACTTTAACTGGTGTGCTTCTTAATGATCATACACGTGTAGAAGAGGGATAATTTCTCTCAACATTACTAATGACCAATTTCATTTCTTTGGTTCATAATAATACGGGTGGTTCAAAACGTGTTTTAAACAAGAATGTTTTAAATGGTAAACATATTGTAGGCTTTTTAAAATTTGGCATAAAGTAAAAAAAAATGTCATCAACGTTTGACTGAATAATTATTGACTGAATAATTACTTTGACCCCTTTTTTGAAGTAATTCAACTCTCAACGTTTCATTTTAGGTCAAAATAGCCCATCTGCGGATGAAAACTGTCAGATAACTGGCGGTAAATGGCTTAAAATGACGTGACAAACATATATGGCAATGCACACTGACATGACAATGTCATATAGACAAATGTGTTGACTTAAAAAATGTTACATCAGTCAAAAAATAATTTTATAAAATTATATAAAATATAAAATAAAGTTTCTACTGACTTATCATTATGTCAAGTTATTTCAAACTGTTTATCGATAGTTTTTAACAATTTTCATCTGTATAGGCGACATTTTGACCCAAAATGAAACGTTAGGGTTGAATTGCTCCCAAAAAATAGAGACCAAAGTGACTATTCAGTCAAACGTTGGGGTATTTTTGACTTTATGCCTTAAATTTTTAATAGGAACAACCAATTTCATTTCTTTTATTCATAATAATACATGTTGGTTCAAATGATAAGCAGCTTGGTATCGCTTAAGCATGTCTCAACTTCGAGGCCTTGTGTATAAAGAAGATTCCCGCTGGAATACTCACTCACTAAAGTCAGGTGTGCGACGCATGTCGATCTGAGTTAGTTCAAGGCAAAGCCCTAGGGAATCGGGTAGGAAACTAGAAAAAGTTCTAACTGTTTTTCTTAAATTATTAAAATAAAAAATATTTTATCTATCGATTGTGTAAATTACAAACTCAAATAGTAAACTAGCAAAGGCGGATGTATATAGGAGCCTAAGGGAGCCTTGGCACCCCCAATGTTTGGAGAAATTTGAATTATACCCTTAAAGTTTTAAAAGTTCGAAAGCCAAATTAAAAGCGTTATAAAAGTTTGATGACTATTTATTTAGTTTACCCTTAAAAATCATTTAATTAGTGAAATTATATGCATATATAAGAAAAATGTCAAGAAAATAAAAGTAGGTAAATGATTTAAAAGTTAAAAAAATCATTCTCTTTGTCCCAACTAAAAAATTACCGTCAATTTTTTTATCAATTTTTTAAAACTTTAACTTTAATTATTTTAAATATTTTAATTAGTTAAATATTAATAAATTTATATTAAAAATTATTTAGTTGAAGTTTTAAAATTATATAATATTTTTTTTATTAATAATAAATTTTAAATAATAAAAATTTACATTTAAACCACCAAAAAATCAAATTTTGAGAATTTTAACGAGACGTTAGTATTAAATTAAAAAAAAAAAGTCAAAAGCTGGGATTCTAGCAGCCTTGAATTTGACATGTTCTCTTTCCTTTTTTTAAGAAATCCACTCATAATATTGTCATTGTTTTTTCTTAATAAAGGAATTGCATCTCACTAATTAAATTTCAATAATTATAGTAAATCCATCTTAATCAGTAGTTTAATTCTCATTATTTTCAAAATTATGAGGCTAGATTTATAAAGCAAATCAAAACAGGTACAGTAATTGCATAAATGGTCCTTCTACTCTAATGAACATCTAATTGAAACCCAGGAATGAGTGTTCATGGAACTGGGGAAATTTGATTCGATTTGATTCGATTCAATCTCGAATGAGAGAGGAAATGAGGGGTGGTTTAGAAGAGGAACCATTGATCAGAGCCAAGGCTACATAGCGATAGGCTGCCTCGGTCAGATGAATCCCATCCCAATTTGAATAACTGGAGGGATTTTGACATGCTTCAGATCCGGTGTGACCGCACCTTGCCGAGTTATTGAAATTATATGGACCACCCCCTCCACAGCATGCTTTTAGAGTCCCACCATAAAACCCTGTTAAATTCAACATATACATACCCATGTCAGAACAATAATTTCTGGATTTCAAGTTAAAAGGGTGTCTTTCTAGAGCTAAATTTAACATGTTTATCTTATAAAAAATCAATTTGATTCTCACGTTATCGGCGAACTTTGGACTCCAAAAAAATTGATGGGGCACTTTTTGATGAAACGAACATCAGATTCGCGTTTAGAAAGTAGACTATTGATAAATCAAAAGAAGCATTGTATTGCCTGCTTATTGATAAATCGACAATGGTTATGAATTTCAATTTTGATGGAGAAGAAAAAAAGAATTTGATGGGGAATGACAAGACATAAAAGAAAAGGACATAAGAGGGAGAAAAGAAGAAAATGTGTCACGTCATTATTTTTTAACCGCACGTGACGATAGTGATCGTAATAAAAAAGAATTAAAAGTTAACTTATTGTAACGAAAGTTTCATAAATTTGGTGACAATATTGCAAGCACCTTAAAAGTTCAGGAACTACCAAAGTAATTTATCTTTTTTTTCATTCAAACATATTACCCTTTTAAAGTTACCTTTGTCTATTAATCTAATTATATTCAGTAATTAATTTTAAGAAAAATGTCAAACAAATTTTATAATTTAAATCTAATACTTAATTTTTCAGTCTTTAACTTTTCAACCATAACTTTTGAATTTATCGAATAACAAGATAGTGTAAAACTTTTCAACACTTGAACGCCGGCACCAAACCCACCCTGCATTAATCATTCCATCCGCACCCCCTCAAAGTTGGGTGATGGGATTTCACCACCTTGTTAAAAAAACCCGACCGATTAAGGGTCATTGAAAGCAGCTGAAAACAACAACAAAAGATGAGCACAGCAAAATCCATCAAGTGTATCACCGTTGGTGCTTTCCTTTTTAGGATTATGTTCCCACAGTTTTTGACAACTTTAGTGCCAAATGTGGTGGTTGACGGCAGCACGGTGAACCTCTGTTATGGGACACCGCCGGTAACAGTTTTTGACATCTCAAGTAAGTTGACACATAATCAAGCAAAAACATAATCTGTGTCCAATGCATATCCAGACACGAATACGAGTATATAAGCTTTCTAATCATCCTCAACGTGCATGAAAAAGTTTTTAAAAACTAAACATACTCGTGCCGGACACATAGTCATATCGGAAACTCTAATACATGATGGAAACTTGGTGAACACGTGTTCAAAAATATTCAATCCGACCGATCCGATTTTAAAATTTTCGGATCGGGAGATAAACGGCTGGCCATGAAATGAACTCCTGACCTCATGGTTAAGGGATGAGGTGAGCAACCACCACACTACATCTCATGGTGTTATTAATATTAATATTGTTATATTTAACAATTTAATTCTTGTTATATCCGAAAATTTAAAAAATTAAAATTTTGATAGATGTAAATCTTGTTATATTTAGCAATTTATTATTTGTTATATTCAAAATTCTGAAATTTTCATAAATACGGTCTTCGGATATCCGATTTTTTCGGATCGAATACGGATCACTATACCGTCCATCTAAAAAACCGGATATATAAAAAAAATTAAATAGAATCCGATCCGATATCCGATAATAAACACCCCTAGTTAGCATGGTGAGGAACTAAAGAAAATGACAGGAACAGTTACTTGCAGTTCCAAAACACAGCAGGTACCCCATTTCTATCCACCCAAAAAATAAAATATCCAAGCAAATGTTTGAAAGGCTCAACTTTTTCCATTTATTCATGTTGTTCAGAATGTTTTTTCCATTGAATCTCAATGGAGTACTACAACTGTTTGTGTTCATATGGTGTCCATTTCGTTCTTTTCCCTGGCAAAGAAAAACTAATCAATCTAATTTTGTTGAATAAAACAATTGATTAAAAAAAATTAAAACTTTGACAACACAAATGGGTTAGGTGATCGTTTTATATACTGTTTTTTTAATGTATTCTTAGAGATAATATCCGATTATGTTAGCTGTTTATCAAATTTAAAAATTTAATCTTGTATGTGTAATTGTTAAACGAACCTTTTACCCTCCAAAATCACGTGAAAAGTGGTAACTCACCCCAGCTATTATAATATTTAGCTATTTGCCTCGAGAGTTTAGCTGTTTCTGTTCTTCAGAGCTTTCCAAAACCCAGATTCCCCCACCCCCAAAATGCCAACTTTAACAGGTAATTTACCTAAATAACAAGCAAAAAAAACCAAAACGCAACAAAGGGTGTTTCTTTCTTGTTTTGTTTTTTGCGTTTCTTTATAAATTTATCTCCTTTTTTCCCATTGAAGACAACATCGGACAACACAAAAAAAAGGGAACAAGAACAAGAGGAGAAAGAGGTAAAACAATAAATAAAACAGAAATGGGGTCTTACAGAGCTGATGAACACTACGATTACTTGTTTAAACTTGTGTTGATCGGTGATTCTGGTGTTGGGAAATCCAACCTTTTGACTAGGTTTTCAAAAAACGAGTTCAGCCTTGAGTCTAAGTGTACCATTGGCGTTGAGTTTGCAACTCGTAATATTCATGTCCATGATAAGCTTGTTAAAGCTCAGATTTGGGACACTGCTGGGCAAGAAAGGTATTTTGTTTCGTTTTCTATCCATTTTTAGTGCAGATTTTGATCGGGATTTCTTTGTTTTTCTCCATTTGAGGATTTCGGTTCTTTCTTTTCGGTGTCCTAATCTATCTTTTTTCCTTCTGATAAAGGTATCGTGCGATAACCAGTGCATATTACCGTGGGGCTGTTGGAGCTTTACTAGTCTACGACGTAACCCGTAACGTTACATTTCAAAGCATACAAAAGTGGCTTAAGGAACTCAGAGATCATACCGATAACAGCACTGTGATTATGTTGGTAGGAAACAAGTCGGACTTGCGCCACTTGCGAGCAGTTTCGACCGAAGAGGGAAAAGCTTTAGCTGAAAATGAGGAAATTTATTTCATGGAAACATCTGCACTCGAATCTATCAACGTTGAGAATGCATTTGCCGAAGTGCTGACCCAGATTTATCATATTGTAAAGAAGAAAGCTCTTGTAACTGGAAACAACCCAGCAGCTTTGCCGAGAGGCCATACGATCGATGTCGGATCAAAAGACGATGTGTCAGCCATGAAAAAACGAGGATGTTGCTCGACTTAAGCGCGGGCATTGAAATTTTTATGCCCGTTGTTCATATCTGTTGTTGATGAAATGCCAAAATGATAGATGGGCTTTGAGCTTGTGAACCATCCTTTTTCTCTGCATAGTCTTTTCTTTCTCTTAAAGTACTTGTTCGACACTCGTAGCCTACATATATTCGGGTATAAATATGGAGATATGGCCCTCCCAAGACTCAAAATACGTCAAAAAGATTTAAAATGTTATCGGACACATATCCAACATAACTTTGAAGGCTGCAACAGATAAATACCTAAAGGAAAATTTACACCACAATCTCTAACAAGATATAGCATCAATGAACAAGTGACAGAAAAAGAAATCAACGCAAATTCTAAAGACTCCATTTTTCATTAAGATCCAGTCACACTTGTAGCTCAAAACTGACGAAAAAAACTGTGATGCAGTGTACACCACAATCTCCTCCGTTTTCAGCGACTTTTCTTCCTGATCAAAATGACCTCTCCAGCAGTATGTTCATTCTGGATCAACAGTGGTAAAACCAAAGATATCCACTGTCTAGAAAGAAACAAGTTGGCAAATTTCCGAAGAATGAACAATTATAGTTAGGGCAAGACAGCAGTAAAAATTATGTCTTTCGAGCAAAATTGGCATGTTTTGCAGCACCGCTCAAAATTCTGCACTTGATCAATTGTTCTACTACCCAAATCTAGGTGCAACTTGGCTTGTTTTAAGCATTATGTCGAACATTTTTGGGGCATTATAGTTCTTTGCATTTTCTTCTTTGTTTATTTTGTTTTCAGTTGTCATCTCCTACCATACTTCCAATACCCATGAATCGCAAATATGAGAATAATTGAAATAAAAATAAAAATTTTTAATTTGTAATTCCAATTCGAATAATATATTACAAAACCTAGCATCCAACCTATCAAATTCCACTCAAAGCTTACAAAAGGAAACCTAATTCAAGCTCAGCAGTTATCAACTCAAATACCCAAAATAAACCGACATAAGAAAGAACTTACCAGAAGACTGGTGGAGGCAGGAAGATCACTTTGGGTTGTCCTTTTTGTTAGAGTCGGAGTTGAAAGAGGGAAGGGGATTGGAGCCTTTGATGACCCAACCGAGGGCAAAAAAGGAAAGCCCAGCAAGAATCGCAGTGCCCCAGGCGTGGGAGTACCACCGACTGTACTGCCTGATGGCATACCTCCATTGATCTCTGAGCGTTGAAGGATCCGGGTTTGATAGATCGGGTGGGTTCGGGTAACGGAGCTTTTGATGGCCCGGAAAATCAGAGGCCGTTTTGTTTCCGATTTCCGGGGTTGGTTTAGGAGGCGGGTTCCGATGGGATTCGGGTTTCCGATTTTCTGACATGATCACTCCTTTAGGAAACCAAATACTTCTTTGAAACAAGCAGGGGAGATCCAAAGATTGAAGACTCGAGTGAAAGCCACTCAACACAATAGCGAAGATTGAAACATCACTTTCCTCTTTGGATATAAATTAGATAATAAAATATTTTATTAAATTTAAATATTATAAGTTCAATTTAGGGTTTAAAGTTTAGCGGTTTAAATCGTATAATTTACAATTAAAGTTTTAAAAACATTCTATTTGATGGGGAAATTATTTAAAACAAATGTATAACATATTGATTTTAATGAAATTGTAGGTTTTTAAACAGATTGAATCCAACTTATCCATGCAATAAGTATGCACAAATATGTCAAAGCCCAGCTGATGTTAGACTGATGGACGTGTTTAATGTGACATTGGTTCTTTAAGAATTCCATAAAAATGTTTGAAGTTTTGAGACTAATGTAGATTCTAGATTATAGTTTGGCACAATTAAACCAATATAGATAAGGATTAATGTACCCAATATAATTAAGGATTAATGTACGGGCTATTTTTTGTATGATTTTAAATAATGATAAAAAATAGGGTAAACTACTCAGGTGATCACCGAACTATTTTGGTGTGTACTTATTTTGACCACTGAATTAGATAATTCGTCAATTAGACCATCAAACTTTTAAATTGGTCTTATTTTGATCACCGCAGTTAAGAACCTAATGGAGAGGTGATGTGGCAGTTAACAAAATTTTGTAAAATTACATATTTGGTCTATGCTATTTACCTATTATATCAATTTAGCCTTAATTTTAATTTAATTAAATAAAATTAATCAACCAACTAAATGACGACACGTGTTTTATATTTTTTATTTTTAATTTATTAATTTAATAAATTTAATCAACAAGTCAGATGATGACATGTGTCACCCTAAAATTTTAATAAATTTATTAAATTAAATAAATTAAAATTAAAAAAATAAAACACGTGTCATCATCTCGTTGGTTGGTTAATTTTATTTAATTAAATGGTAAAATACTTAAATCATCACTCAACTTTGCTCTATGACCTATTTTGGTCACTAAACTTTCAAAACGATCAATTTACTTACTGAATTTTATTTTCTGACCTATTTTAATCATTTTAAATTTTTTATTAATATTTTGGTATGATATGACATATTTTATTATTATTAAATATAAAAATAATTTAAAGTAAAAATAAAACTGTATTTTATTTATTAAATACAAAAATAAAATTGAAACCCCAAACCTCTGTCCCACCTTCCCGCCACCTCCGTCGGTCACCTTTTTCTCTATGAATCAACCCCTGTTTGCACAAGCAATCGACTCTAAGCATCACTACAAACCGAACTTTAAATTTCCCTTCACTAAAAATCTCCTCTTCAGTAGGAATTTGACAATTCTTCTAATTCCACGTCGAGGGTGTAGCGTGTGGGCATCAAATGCTGGTAATTGACGAGCTTCAAGCGAGATTTTTTAGTTATTTTCTTGTCGAAATCCTTGCGAATAACCTTGTTGGGGTATTTATTTATCCCTGTAATTAAACAGTGGCCACAGTAATTAGGGGAATGAAGCTTTGGTTAATGAAGTTTTGGGAAGCTTATCAGCTTTGGTTAATGGAGGGACATGAATAGGAATTACAGGGTCTTGTCAAAGGTAATTGCTCAACAAAACAATCAATTACCATCCTAAAAAGTAACCACTCACCTGGAAAAAAATTCTTGCTCAGATCTCTAATTCTTAGTTTCTCTCTCTCTCAATTTCTTTTTTTCTTGTCATTTTTTGTACCAGTGATTGTTCAGCGATTGAAGAATTGTTGTTGAAATTGAGGTTATCGATAAAGGTGAAAAAATGGATTAAAGATGAGGGTTGTGATCGGTGGAAGTGGAGGAAATAGTCTTAGGATTTGTAGGTTGGGAATTAGATGTGATTTGGAGTTTTATTTTTTATTTTATTATTTTAAATTACTTTGTATTTAATAATAAATAAAATATTTTTATTTTAAATTATTTTATATTTAATAATAATAAAATATATTATATCATATTAAAATATTAATAAAATAATTTAAAATATCAAAATAAGTCAGAAAATAAACAATGACCAAAATAAATCATAGAGCAAAATTGAGTGATGAATTAGGTATTTTACCTTTAATTAATTAAATTTATAACCAAATTAATATAATAGGTAAATAATATTAATGTATAATTTTATAAATTTTCGTTAACTGTTACATCACATTTCCATTAGTTTTTTAACGACGGTGATCAAAATAAAACCAATTTAAAATTTTAATGGTCTGATTGATGAGTTATCTAGTTCGCTGGCCAAAATAAATACACTCAAATAGTTCATTAATCACCTGAATAGTTTACCCTAAAAAATATTTATAACTTAAATATCATTTAAAATGTCGAGTTGTATATTTCAATTTCAAATTTAATACAAATTTGAATAATTAATCATGGATAAATTTATATTAAAAAGGTTACGGGCCAAATTGCAATCAAAACCAAAGCCAAGGGATCAAACTATGGATCAAAGCTAAAGTCGGGCAAAATTGTAGATCAAAGCTAAAGTCAGAGGCCAAATTGTACATTATAACCCTATAAATAATTACCACAGCTACCATTTGCAACCAGTCAACCACCACAAGTTTTGACTAGTATTTTCTATAGAATTTCTGTTCATTCTATACGTACAAGGAGAAATACCTCAAGTGTTCTCAAATTTCAAACCAAAACTGTTGATGACAAGTGAAAAGCACCTGGATTATTACAATGACCTCATCCTTCCATAAACAAACCAAGCAATGATCATTGGATTGGCCTAGCCAATGCAAAGCAGGTATCCAGGTTAACTGACATCAACAACTCAATGACAACAATCTCATTCGGAAGTTGGATATTAAGACGAGGTTCGATTAAACCTGTTTGACACATACATAACATGGAAATATTAGCCCAAGCCAACTAGCAACAGGATACATTAGGAGTAATACACAACAAATGTTAGAAGTTCACACCAGGGGAAAGTTTCTTCCCGCCGTATAGCTCTTTTGTTAAGGGGTTAACAGCCCAATGATTGACCCCCACACGACTTGTAGGTTGGAACCCAACTATTTTCCCATCTGTCGATAAAACCACCTAGATACCAACAAAAGGGACGAGCAAGCAAATTAGAATACAGGATGCCATGTCATGGCAAGCTTGATCACATTTTAATTGAGATCTGAAACCAGGATTGCAACCATTTTCAGCTATAGTTGCCAGCAAAGGCAATTTAAATAGACATCAACAGAAAGTTCAATAGGTAGATTAATTTTTCCCACACAAGATAAAGCATGCTAAGAACTAAAATCGACTCAAGCTTGATCCCAGTTTCTCATTTCTCCCTCTTTTCTTTCTGATACCTAGTATATAGCTAGACAGAAGACAGAAAATAAAAGCAAAATTTAAACCAGGGAGTTTACCTGATAACTAGCAATATCCTGGACAGATGATTTTATATCATCATCCATTTTCTCCACATCAGCAGAATTAATTGAATCATCTTCACTATTAGAATTTGCTTGATGAGGTGCTTTCAAGTAGTTTGGTATTTCACCAATCCAAGCACCAAGATTGCTTTCTGTTGCTATGTCTCCAGGCCAGCCAAAAGCATCCTTAATCTTTTGGATTACCAATATACAAAACGTCCCCGACTACCCATATGAAGTCAATATATCAGTCTTTTAATCAAAAGCAACTTTGTTAAAGATAATAATAATAATAATAAAGAATATAACAAAAAAGATAAAAGAGAACTTAAGTTTAACATTTTAGACAGTCAGAAATAGGATTGAAATACTCATCCTTCCTCAAAGTGCGATAGATCATGAATGGGATGCGTTTTAAATCTTGGGAAATCGAAAATTTCGGAAAATAAGAACTGCTTCTTGCCATATGAGCTTGGTCAGGCATTGCTCTAACAACAGTGCAAATTAATCAACAAACAAAGCTAGCAACAAGACGAGCCCTGTTGACTGTGTCTTGGAACCCTATCCTTTTGGTAGTTACTTTTCTAGGCATAGTTCATGGCCTTCCTCAGAGTTTCTCTTCTCCGATGGTTGGGTTGTTTAGCTATTAAAATTGTTTCCTCTTGTTGCTAATCTTACTTCAATAAGATTCCCGCAGTCGGAAAAAAAAGGCTCTATAAATTGCATTCCTAAATCACATGAATCGTCTTAAAAAAAACTAAATCACATTAATCTTTTTGGCAGCAATGAAAACCTGTATAAGGTCATAAAGACTCTAATAACATAGCAAATTTCTAGGGGAAACTTGTTTGCCAATTCTAATCCTAGTATTAAGTTACTGTGCATGGATACAATAAAAATTACACATAAAACTGCAAGGAAATAGTAGAATGCTACATACATAGTAACCAGTGTATTCACACCTTTTCAGTGTCTACAGATTGAATTGTTGTATACTCGGTAATTGATGATGATGATGATGGAGATCTAGATCCTCCAGGGTACTTTCCTCCTTTTCCTAGAAGGGGAAAACTAAATTGACTGAGAGTACTGATGGTAATGAGAACAATTCCATTTGCAATGGTGGCAGATACCACTTTCAAGAAAGATGAACTCCTCTGTAAGAAAGATGAACATCAGTACTTTCTCGGCAGGATCCTTCAACTTCATAAAAGGCTAAACACCTCAGAAAGAAAAATCCCACAAAATAAGTGAAGGAACGCAAAAACTTCACAAAAGTCAAATATAGAATTTAGTTCATGAAATAGTAGCTATTGATAATGAATATTTTCCAACAGGTTGTTTCAAACATCCAAGATAAGTCTAGCCAGTACAGGGTTTATTAACACTTTTCCAAGCATTATCAATAATTTTACACACACTTCCACAATAAAAAGTTTTAAAGCTTGTTTAATATTTACTAAGCTGGTTTATTAAATTGCAAATGATTTACAATAATCTCCCATCCTAAAATTTCTACACACCAAATACTGGGAGCTCCGCTGATGGGAAAACTTAAGCTTAATAAAACCAAACAACAATAGAGCTTCAAGCTTTAACATTTCAGTACCTTTGCTTTGGACAATCTGTTGTAATTGACAATCATACCAGAGTGGAGTTGTTTCTTGGGCAGTGAGTAGACATCTTCATAGAACATATCTAATATATCAGCCAGTCCAACCTACAAATTTTTGTAAGTTAGCATCAAAAGTATAAGGTTAATATGCCATGGAATATTGCAAGGTAAAAAACTAAATAAAACATGAAACTACACCTTAATTATAAAAAGAATTATAGATGACAAGCAAATCAAAAGAATAAACACCAAAAGGAAAGAATAAAGTACCATTTGAGAGTGTGTCAAAAGAACTTGCCACTTATTCTCTTCAGATTCTCTCCATCCTTCAAACTTTACATCCTTAAGTGCATTTGCATCTATTTCTAGCCGATATGCAGGTGCAAACTCACTTGTCCAAGCACTAAACTCATGACCACCAATCTTTTCCAACTTAGACTGCAAAGGTTGAGACCACCAATAGTTTTTCCGCCTCAAATCCATAGCTTTGAAACTCTCTTTACTCGAATGAAAACTGTCACGAAGACTCTTTGCATTTTGAACTATCTCCTCTTCAAACATGTTATATAGAACAACCGAGGAATCTTTTGATACGATCTTTTTCGACTTCCGAAACCAGCCAAAGAAGTCAGTGGAAGTTTTTCCCAATAAATGTTCCAGGAAATGTTTTGCAGTGCTTTGTAAAGCCGAGATGCAAACAACTTCACCGAGCACAGAGATAGCCCTTTCTTCTGATGACCGGAGAATGAACGATGCCGAAACCTGCTGATAGTAAATGCATAACAAGAGAACTGAACCCGTCAGTATCAAGTGGAACCTGCAGAAAAGACATTAATTATGGGATTACAACAAAAAAATCGACATACAGATAACCAAAAGACCACAATCAACAAATAAGAAATACTGAGGCTTATCTAACCTCTCTTGGATTCTCAAGGTCTTCCATATCTCTTTCAGTTCCAGGTCGAAACAAGACCAATTCGAAACTCAAAAGCTTTTGCAAAACTACTTGCCTAAATGTCATTGCCAGTATGTTTTTCGATGATGTCCCAGCTAAATCATCTTCAGAGAATAACTTTTTCAGCTTTTGAGCTTTCTCTTTAACTTTCCTAGCCGGCAAAAACTATTCCCAAAGGATAAAAATAAATATACATATTTAATAACTAATTTCTTATTTTTCATAGATGACGGGAATTAACTTACCAGTCGCGTTGAAATAGTGGCGCTTTTAGAGGTGGGACCTGGGAAAACAGTTTCAATAACCATAGCAGGGATACCGGACTCGACGTGCTCGGTAGCGGCTCGGCCTCCATCGGCGGCTGCAGCCGTCAAAGCCTGATCGAAGCTGACGGCTCCGACGAGGGTGAGGCGAGCGAGGTCGTTTTCGTAGGTTCGAACACAGGGGAGCGTTGTTCCATCGGAGTCGGCTATGAATTTTAGGGCTTCCTGTTCGGTGGACGTAGCAGGTCTCGGAGAAGAACGGGATAGGATAAGGAAAGGTATCTTGGGGTTGCGGAAGGGTAGTTTGGGGTAAAAAGTGAACTTTTTATGAGAATGAGAATGGAACCGGAAGGGAAATGGAGGGGAAAGTGAGTGAGTGAACGCCATTGATGGGAGAAGAGGGCTTTAGGAATTTTAGGAGGGTTTTATATTTATTTTTATGATTTAAATATAAAATAAGTGTTTAAATTATTATTTTTATTTAAATATTTAAATTATTTTTTAAATAAAATAAGTGTCTAACTTTTTTAAATTTTGTCAGAAAAAATCAACATTTAATTATTAATTAATACATAGACAAAAAAAATTTATTCACAAAAGAATTGAACACTTATTTGAATAAATATTAAAATTTTGTACACTTAGTTTTGCCTAAAAAAATTTAAATAACTATTAAGACTAAAATAAAAATTTCAACATTTATTTTATCCAAAAATAATTCAGACACATAAGTGACATAAATAAAAAAAATGAAATATTTTTAGCAGTTTTGAAAAAATAATTTAAATAAATTAAATATTTGAGAAAATATAGTACCTTTGAGAATATTCTAAAATTTACGATAAATTTTACAGTGCATAATAAAATCGTCACTTGCAGATGACGACTGGAAGAAAGATGTCATCTTTAGGTGACGACTTTTTCTTTACTTGTAATAGTTTAATATTTTTTTATCAATTTAAGATAAAATTATGATAAAGTTATCACCTGCAAATGATATTTTTTCTCAAATTGTCATCTGCAGATAATAACTTTACCCTACACTATAAAATTTATCATAAATCTCAAAATATAATCTAGCGTACTTCAAAACCCAAAATACTATTTAAGTTTGCATTATTTCCCAAAATACTCCTATTTTTTAAGCACTTATTTTTTATTTTCGAACGTTGAAGCGAAGGCGGCATTTTAGCTATATGGACACGTGGGTTGATGCATGGCTTCATAGTTTGTCAGGCTTCAGCATTTGAATTCCGTAAAACGGTGTCGTTCCTGCAGCCTGGCATCTTCTCTATAAATAAAAAATAAAATTTTCAAATTTGTTCTTCCTTTTTTCTCCCTTTACTTTGTAAAAGCATAGGAAAGTTAGGGTTTCCGCTCCCCACGATTATCGAGATTCCCCTCTGGTAAGTTTCGATCATTCTATTTGTTTTCCTTGTGGATGAAATTTTATATTTGTTAAATTGTTGTTTTTTTAATAAAATTGTATTATATTTTGCTTGTATGAATATGGTGGATATATTCGTCGGTTTGGATTTGTTAGCCTTTGTAATTTGCTTAATTTTTGTATGTTGTTTATCCATAAGAAGAAAGGAAAATCAAAGAAAGGTTTAAATTATTTGTGAGAAATTTGAGAATAAAAACGATTTGTGTTTTACCGCTTAACCTGATTATTTGTCCCGAAAAAGGAATTCCTGAAATAATTAATTAGGGTTTAAAGTGAAGAATCTGATTTGGGGGAGAAATTCTTTAAATTTGTTGTAATTTCAGAATTTTTATGCTCATTTTGTTTGTAAATTGATAGAAGGAATTGAAGTATGGGAAAGAGGAAATCAAGAGCAAAACCTGCTCCTAAGAAGCGAATGGATAAGCTTGACACCGTTTTCAGCTGCCCCTTCTGTAACCATGGAACAAGTGTTGAGTGCCGCCTGTAAGTATAAACTTTTTTTATTTGTTTTATGAGAATTTTACCATTATTCTGATATAATAACTGAGATAATTTTGTGACAATGCTTCCGTTTCTATGGGAAAACCTTGTTATCTATTTGTGTTTGATGAAATATAAGAGGAAGTATAATGTGAATAAATGGCTTATTGTATTATAATATTTTATTTAGGGTTTGTGATTGTCTGTACTAACCAAGTGTTGGTGTTTATCTGTTCCAGTGACATGAAGAACTTGATCGGTGAAGCCTCTTGCAGGATATGCCAGGAAAGTTTCAGTACTGTTATAACAGGTACTTGTGGTACTGTTAATTTTTTGTAGTTGTGATGCGAACCAAGTTGGGAGCCTTGTGTTAACACATCCATGTTTGCTTTTGTTTCTGTTTTTGCAGCTTTGACTGAACCAATAGACATGTAAGTTCCTATCAATCTGATGTTTAGTATTTGCTCTTTGTTTCTCTTTCGTGATGTCTCTTGTATGTTTGTTCTTCTTTTGACTTTTCAGATACAGTGAATGGATCGATGAATGTGAGCGGGTTAACAACCTTGAAGAAGAGGAGGATGTGGATCAGGATGATGAAGGTTATTTGCCCAGAAAACGGGTTTCAACAGCTGAGTGGGATGATTAGTAGTAGCCATGAACCCTTTAGAACATTTCAAGTCTGTAATTATGTTAGTTTGCTGTGGGGAGTAGTTGGTGTTCTGGTATGCATACATATGTCTAACAGCATCTTATGATATGAATAGCCTAAGTGATCCATTGCATGCCAAGCGAGCACTTTGTGGAAGGGCTGTAAGATACTATTGTGTTGTATGAACTAATTTATGTTTTTGTAACGCAATTACGTGATAATATTATGATGATGTTTTTGAGATGCTATTATGAATGATGCTGCTCATGGATTATCAACCGAGAATGCTGAAACCTGAAAGATGAAAGGATATTCAATGGCGGATAATGTTGACACAAAGCCATTTCATTTTTGTCTTGAATATAATGTTCTTGCTAAATCAAATGTCATTAAGAAGTTTCCAGGCATTTATTAATTGATAATGACTCAAGAAATGTGTTTTTATTGCAAGACTTGTTACAGACAGGGATATCTTTCATGAGAAACTGAAAGATTTAGCCTACAATATTAAAGCCCTAGAAGTATATGATTAGCTTCTATTGTTTATTATCTAAATATGGAAACTGAAATTGACTGATGAAAAGCAGCCATTTCTCGAGCTTGTAACCATCTTACAGAAGTTAGATTGAGCTCCAGGATTGTCTAAAATGGCAGGTAGATGTTCTATGAGCTCTGCTTGTTTTGAAGTGCAAATGAGCTGTACAAATTTAGGGTCACCAAATATAAGAGCTTGAGTTGGTTTTCTGATAACGATGAACTGCAATAAAAGGCCAGAAAGAAAGAAAGAAAGAAAGAAGCATAATCTCAACCCCTTCTGTGACTTAAAATGCTTCAGCAGATGTATAACTATATGAAGCTGCTGCTTCTATCTGGATTTCTTCTATTAAGTAAGATAATAGCCACCTAAATCATCAACGAGATAGTCGTGCGGCTCACCGAGCCCATACTCGAACTTCTCACTTGTTGGCGCCGCTGCATTTGCTGTGGAATAAGGATTTCCGACACCAATCTTAGCATTAACCTTAGCCCTTACTCTGACACAGCGCTTATTATCAGAAGGGAACTCTGCTGTGAGCCTTCCCATCTGCTTATGCAGATTGGAAACTGTGTCGTTCACCGGTTTTCCCTTTGCACTTTTCTTACCATCAACAAGCTTCAATTCCAACCGATATAAGGCACAAACATCACATTTGTTGATCTCGTATTCGTAAAGGTGCCACTCGAAATGGTTCAGTGGCTGTGGGTCCATGTAGTATGATCTCTTCAGTCCTCCGAATTCATTCATGACTTGCTTTCTCGACTCGTGCCAGCCACGCCCATTGTAATCTGGCAAAGACCTCTGCTTTCTGTTCCCACTTTCAAAAGCCCTCCGAGGCTTATCGAAAAAGAGCCATTCCCTAATCGATTCACCATCAAGAACCAAAAGATCAAAAAGCTCTGCAATCACATGAGAAAGCGAATTAATTTCACAAAAGTCATAAAGAACATAGTGTATGATTAGAGAATATATTCCATTGACACTCATAAAAGTTGCCAATAGAACCAAGTAAAGCAATATTGATAAGAGTATAAGACATACCAGGAGCATTCCATGGAGACTTTGCAGTTGCAGCTCCCTCACATTCAGGTATACCCACATCTTTTCCTTGTGTCTTAGCACCGAGAGCAGCAAAGAGCAAACTGTCCTTGAGGCCTATGCCACCAGGTCGCAGAACAGGGGTCATTCCCGGGCGCCCTTCGCTCATTGCTAGAGAAGCATGAAAGCTACTACAGTAATCCTGAGACCAGTCCAACCCTTGAGCAGGCCTTGGACAATCCCAAAGTGCACACTTTGCCCCTAAGAATGCAGATGGTGGCGGGCAGAGACTTGGCAGATAGCTACAAGCATGAGGCATGGCATCCTCCCTACGGAAATCTGTACCAGTATAACCTGTATAGAAGTGTTCAATATCTTGCTGCAAATCAAACTGATGGTATTCCAATTGAGTAGCTCCTTCCAAGTTGTTAATTGGCATGGCAGAGACTCGTGAAGGTGGTTCTTTGCATTGGTTGACTACCGGAAAGCCATGCTCATGTTGCCCCTGATTCACTCCATAACCCTGTAAGAACATGTTGATTACAGAACTTCACACCATTTTAAACATGACAAAATGCCTAAGGATATGAACTTCTTCTCTAGAAAAAGCTAAGCCAAAGTACAAACAAGACAAAGTAGATTAAGGCCCCAGGAAGCTCAAATCAAGAGGTACAAACAATAATTTACCTCAATTAAATCAACATGATTTTAAAACTAAATGTTAACAAGAAGATTATGGGGGAGAAGTGTTCATTAGACAGAAAATATGATAAGCGGTTGTTGGTGCTGTGCAAAGATGTCTTAGGATGAAATTCACTGGCTATGCTTGTCTTCCTATTAATCCAGTGTGCAGTCAATGAAATATCATGTATCCTGCTGATAAAAAATCCATATATCATATATCTTCTTTTCACGGCAACATCCACTTACTATTAAGATAGCCAAACATAATTTACCACAACCTTATTGAAGCTCAGCTTGAGAGAGAGTAGCAAGCATATTGTAGTAATCTACTCTACGCTGCCACGTCATTTGAGTTGATAAAAAAAGAAACAAGCAACATAGATTTTCATTGTTCCTCTCATTTATCATGTTTGAGAAACTAAAATCAACTTTGAACATATAATATAAAGAAAAATACAGATCCAAATCCTTTGTTCAGGAATAACCAAATGCCAATTCCAATAATTAAGAATTCCCATCCCTTAGGATGGGCAACTTAGCTTGGAACTCAAGTTGGCCTAAGCATGCTGAACAACCTTGTTTACAGTCAAACCATTAGCAAATTCCAAAAGAAAATGGAACACAAAGAATCCAAGGGGAAAAAAAGAAATCACCTCTTGGAAAGCAGCAGAATCTCCTGCTTGCAGGTTTTGATCATCAGGCTCAGGCTTTGGCACAGCCAATATACTAGTTGCATCATCTTCCTCCTCGCAAAGCTGCAACAGCCGACAAATATCTGTTGAAAACGAACCAAGACTCCCACCCTGAAAATAACCTCAAGGATCACAATTCACAATCACAATTTAGACAGTATGTTCAACCTCTTAATATCAAAACTCATAAGTACTAATCTCGGTTACCTTCTAAAGGAGCCAAACCAAACCCTTCTAACAACATACTAAACCACAAACCACACAAACTCAAGCCGACATAAACATATACATGCAATTAATATGAAATAAAAAATTGTGGCAGTCCTAACTTGTTGCAATGAAGAAGCTGAAGAAGGTTCATTGAGCTCGGCTTTCCATTCACGGAGCATCTGATGGACTTGCTCCTCTAGGACTGCAACATCAATGCCGCGGCTTTCCTTCCTTGCAAACTGCAGATCCAAGAACACTCCCTGCAGATCATCCACCCGGTTCTTTGCCTTGTCCTTGAAGATTCTGTGGGATGCTGACTTGCGGTTACTTTTTGAACCTTTCCTCATCAGAATAAAAGCCCTCAACAGCTCCCACCAAACCCTGCAATCTAAAGCACAATAAAAACACAATTTAAGATCAACCCAGATGAAAACCGAATCCAGTAATCACTAATCTTATTCATAAAACTTAAAAACTATCAGTTGAGATCAGATCACCACAGATATCTAACCCCCATTAAGAGGAAACCAAACTAAAAAATACTATTGAAATCATGGTCCTTTGCCCCCAAAAAAAAAAAACTAGGTAGCCCATAAAAATGGGAAATTTAAGAGAAAAAAAGCAACAACAGAACAAAATCTAAAACATATGTAAAAAAGAAAAGCAACCCAGTTTCCCAAACACATAAAAACTGGGATTAAAATAAGGCAGTATGAAATCAAAGACAATTTGTAGAACAAAAAGTAGATGGAAATAGTTATCTTCGACAGCTAACCGTCAAGTGATCAAAGACTCAGAGATTGCTCAAGATTGAGAGAAATGAAGGAAAAGAAAGTGGTGGGAAATTGCGAGAAAGAGGGAACAATAAATATTTCGATGGAACAAAACAGTTCACTGCTCAATTGTTCATCCAGCCAAATAAAATTACTACAACAAAAGATGCTCCTTGCCTCTATGTTTTTCTTTTTCTTTTCTTATTTGGGTTTATAAATATAATCTTATTTCCAAACAGGAAGGTTCTTTTAATCCTTTTTTCACAAATGGGATTGAATCGAAAGCATTTGTCCTGGGAAAAAAACGGCGTACGTAACGCGGGGAAAAGTTAATTAGCAAAGTTTTCTTTTTTTTTTCTTTTTTTCTTCAAATAATTAGTGGACTATTACGGCAGAAATTAGTTTGAGTAAAATTTTAATACACATATTGTATATGTATATATATTTATATTATAAATTTTAAATTTTTAATTCTAAATCGTAGAAAATTAAATTCTAAATTCTAAATATTACTATTATTCTCGTTTAAGCACGCTTAATTACGAAATTGTGCCAACCTTATCTACCCTACAGGTATTTTCCTCAATTTGATCCGGTGCAGCCATGGAAGGAGTTGTCTCTTGTTGTAAAGTAGAGCCAACTTGTTTTGGTTTGGTTTCGTGTATAATTTGGCATTGCCATCTGACCCTCTCGATATCCCTATGATGTAACCTAACCCTAAAATAAATGCCAATAAAGGGGAAGAAAAGCTAAAAACAAAGCTTGCCAATTACCTCCACAAATTTTATTCTCATTTTGTGGTACACAATTCATCGTCCACAATTATTATTTCTTTGTTCCGTTATTTATCTATTTTATTAGTCGGTTAATTTAAATAAAATATTATAATAATTATTATAGAATCATTTCTTCAATTTACATACTTTAGATAATGTCCGCGACAAAAAAAAAATAATCACGCGCTAGAAAATGTAAAAAAAGTTAAATAAAGATATAAAGTAAAAAGATATTTCAAATGTTTGATTGAATAGTCATTTTGGATCATAATCTATTTTAGGAGTAATTTAACCATCAACGTTTTATTTTGGGTCAAAATGACTATTTAGTCAAACGTTAAGACATTTTTTTTTAACTTTATGCCTTAAATAAAATACAAACTAAAGGGAAGTGATTCATTTGAGTACAATAAGATGAGTGAGTGATTCATTTTATTACAGAGGAGCACAAATAAAATTTTCAATTTTGGTATATTATTTAGAAATGAATTATGTGTAAAAATATATTACTAAATGCTATAAAATGACAAACCGACCCATTTCTTATTCAACGCCATTCCATTACTAAGAGACAAAGATGTATAGTTTAGGATCTGTTGACAAAAAAAAAATTATCTTCAGAGTTATAATTGTTAGTGTATCAAAAATTTAAGTTTTTAATTATAAATCTTAAACCCTTTAACTCTAATCCCTAAACCTTAAATTTTAATACCCTTGAATCTTAAACTCTATAATCTAAATCCCTAACTCTAAATAAGTTCTTAAAGCCTATCTGCATAAAGTTTTTTCCACCGTTAATATATAAGATAATAATTTTATTTTAATTCAAAAATTTTAATTTTAACGGTTAAAATCATTAATCCAACCATTCAAAAAATAAGATCAAATATACACTAAAATTTATATTTAAAAAAATAGTCCTTTATTTTTTGAAATAAAAATGTTGATGTGATATTTTTGTTATGAATGTTTATTTATGTAGATCTCTATTGTTATTAGAACTCTATCTCTATTTATTAAATAGAAATTTAATGCATTTAGAGTTCTATATGATAATTGTAAAAAAAAAAGAGTTCTATTAAAAAGCCGATTCAACTAACGGTTGATATAGTAAAATGATATATTAAATATTTTAAATAAAATAAAATTTAAGTCTTTAACATTGTAAATATTCTAAAAACCAAGGAAAAGTTTTGATGCACAACCCGTGTAAATATTAATTTACACAATTTTTTTTTTATTTTAAGGGTCAATTGTTTAGTTTAGGGTTTAAAATTAGGTTTAAGTTTAAAGGTTTAAAAAAATTTAAAGTATGTAATTTATTATAATTTTTTAGAGAAATTTTATGTTATACCCTTATTTAAAAGTTTTAACAACAATTTAATTTTTGAACTTTTTGAGAAAAAGCCCGTTTAATTTTAGGGATAACAATTTAATTAAAAATAGAACCTGAAATCGGATAGAGTTAAAAATCGGAAGAATTTTTGTTGAGTCATTTATGAACAGTTTCTTTAAGATAGATTCGTCCTCTCATCGGTGCTTGAGTAATGTTGGATGTCTATCTCACAAAATACAACAACAATCGTTCACAGCAGTTACAGTGAACAATCGAACACAATCTTTGCCTTCATCTATCACCGAAAAATAAAACGAACTTTGGAAGGAATTTTCTAAGTAAAAAAAACGTCAAATTTTTTCAATGTTGTTTTTGTAAGTTGATGTGAAAAATGAGTCACAACAATCCTTTATTTAGTGGATGAACAAAAGTAAACCTTTTGATGGAAAGATTTATTGAAAAGTTAATAGATATGATTGAATAGATGCAACTTTAAACTAATAATTAATAAATATATTCACCAAGCGACACGACTTATTGTTAGCACGTCTATTCACCAAGTGACATGACTTATCATCAATATTATTCAACCAATATATATTATTGTTCCAACAATCCCCCACATGAATAAAATTGATGGTTTAAAATGTTGACTCGATGTGGTGATAGATTCTACGTTTGATATTTGCATAGGATAGGTAGGCATCTCCTTTTGAACCTTCCCTTGTGAAAATATGTTTACCTTACTGGTTGTCCAGTAAACGTGGTGTCCTTGAACTGTCTTGTCATTTATGTAAGCGATGACATATCTCACACAAATACCTCACTGACAAAATTTTAGTTCTCATGGTTATGTCTATATAGCCTTGCACATCTCCTAGTTCTGCAAAAGCTTAGAGAACTATGCTCCAATAATCTCTTTGAAGCGGCCCACTTCACTCTCACATAGGTGACTTATGGTGTTCGGTTTATCGAAACACACAATGGTCATTAAAAGCATTCCTTAACCTTTTTCTCATTTTAGACATTGTTTACATCATAGGAATAGACTTGGGGATAAGAACCCCCACAATGACCTCACAAGGTTTATGCAAGTAGGATGTCCCATTCTTGGGATCTCCAGTCATCTAGGTTGGATTTTCTTTCACATAGCGCTTTAAATTTTCATAGGCTTTAGTCGCATTCCTTTCGATGTTTTATCAACTTGATCTTGATTTAACTCTTTGGTTAGCAGATCCATAATATTATCCTTTGATCTTAGAAGATCAATAGAGATAACTTCATTTGAGACCAATTGTCTAACGGTATTATGTCAATGACACATGTGTCTTAACTTACTATTTATGTTATGTGCTCCATCAAATGTTACTTGGTCATCACAATATATACATATTGTGAACACATGATTTGATCATTATGGAATATCCTCTAAAATATTTCGTAGTCATTCAGCCTCTAGCATATAGGTTAGCGAAAGGACTTTTCCACCTTTACTCATCAACCTATTATTGAAAGTCTTGACAATTTTCATCAATAGTTTATAGTTCATTTTGTTGAACTTGACCAAATTCCATAGTCTTTCAAAAGAATGAGGCATTTTTAGATTTCAATGTCATATTCTTGTGAATTTCAAGATTCTTTGATTCATGCACAAAAAATCGTTATGCATTGCTATGAAAAACATGACCAATTATCACAAAAAAACACTTTTGGAGGATAATCCATGGTAGCGAAATTATTTCGTTTTTCACTATTACTACCTTGTCATTATTGTTGTGGAAAGCATAACCGATTAAAATACAATCCACCGGCTTTTTTATTTGCTTCAGTAAAGGAGTCATTGCTTTGACAAGACACTCATACACTTTCAAGTAATTGTAGGAAAGTTTTCTATCATTCCATAATTCATAAGGTGCCTTTTTCTTTTTTATTGTGAGGCACCTTATTTAAAACGTAATTTACTGATAGCACAGCTTCCCCCACATGTTATGTGATAACCCAGAACTTCTCGTCGTTCTCATAATATTGTACACTTCATAATGTGCATCAAATACAACTTTAAGAATGCAGTTACGGTATAGAAAATCAGAGTGCTTCCATGCCTTGACAATGTTAAAGGCGATAACAACATGAGTACTTCCATGTCTCGACAACATTAAAAGCGGTAGCAGCATCTACGTCATCCTCTCTAACAATATGACAACATTTCCTATTATCACATTTTGAAATTTTCCTGCAAGATTTTTATTGTGGCTTATAGTCATTGATAATGTTTGACTTTGGTTCAAAATCAGAATCAGATTAGTGACTATAACATTAGATTGAGAACTGGGCAAGTTCATAAATTATGCCACGACAAAATCACGAGCTAAATGCTATATCATAATTATGAATTTGTTAATCATCAGGAATTTAGTCAAAAACTAAAAACAAAAAACCAAACATAATTAATCAACTTCTTTTGAACGGCAGGAATTTAGTAAAACTAAAAACCCGAAAAAGAAGTACAAATATTAACTTTTGTTATACCGCAGAAATTTAGTAAACTAAAAACTCGAAACAAAAGTGCACACGGTTTAATAAAAGACTCAGTAATGAAATGTGCATCAGGTAGGTAACTCTAAAAGATAGGTGGTGCACTAGGCACGCTTAAATACCAGATCTTTTAATAACCAATCCTAGACATGCACTATCATATTGTCTTTTTAATCAACCATTCATACTAGTCTTTGATTTTATTAGTCAACATAAATCTGTTCAACTTTAAACACAGAAAAAGGTTAGCCTCAGAAATAATTTACTAACAGTAATAAAAAAAATTATCTTTAGTTTCATACATATCGTGAGACTCTAACTAGAATTTGAGACTTTGATTTGGAGAATTTCTCATTTCACCATCACCAATTCCTTACTTCTCCAAAATTGCAAATGACATGTTGTCTTTACAAATTTTTCAAAAAAAATATTAGTACTGCAATTTTCATAATGGTTAAAACCGTTTGTTACATACAACTGTATATAAATTAATTTAAGAAAAATAAACCATATTAAGTAGTATAAAGCATACTTCTTCAACAATCCAATTAAAACTGATGCCATCAAATTCATATTCGAGTACTAAAAATTGATGTCCAAGTGAACACATTCACACAATTGCAAGTGTTCTTCGAAAGGTCGTGTCTACATGTGCAACTTTTAGCAACTACGAACACAACTTATGTATGCTTGTAATTACGCAAAACATAACATGCAAAATGTATCTTTGAAACCGTAACATGTTTTAATATTAAAACACGTCATAATAGAATTGAATTTAGCAGTAGGTTGCACCAAATAATTGGACTTTAAAATTCCAATGAATGCAATAGTATTTGAAACTTAAAAAACTTGTAGATTATACCGAATGTATTCACGAAAAGTCCATGATGCCCTCCGAGGTTAACATTGTATGTTAGTCGCGGTATTCTCTTCGTCTTAGATTAATACTTATAATATGTCTTAAGATTGTTAGAAAAATAGAGTAATAATAATTCAAGTATAATAGAATACCATGAGAAAAATAAATAATAATAAATTAAAAACAGAACCTGAAATCGGACAGAGTTAAAAATCATAAGCATTTTTTTAAGGCCTATATAAACAGTTTTCTTAAGACAGATTCGTCATCTCCTCGGTGCTTGAGTAACATGACTTAGCATCAATACTATTTTACCAATATATATTTCTTTTCCAACAATAAATTATGTTTACGTGTATAGTAATTTATTTAAAAAGATTTTCGTAAGTAAACAATAAAAGTGAAATTCAATTTTGGCCACAATTTAATGCCACTTAACCCCTCCCTCGTATTCCTTTAAAGATAGCCGGGCTAAGAAAAGCATGAACTAAAGAGAACTCTCACTGTCACCCACCCCACAGATTCCTAAACCTTTGCTTACCACCCCCCCGCCCCAACACACTTTCAATCATTGGCTCACGAATTTTCTTGCTAAATTATCCCATAGATTATTAAGTTAGTCATATAATATTCTATTTTAATTGTAAAACAGAATAATCTGTCAATTAGATGATTAAATTAAGGTTTTTTATTTCTTTTTTGTATAATCATTAGTATTCAATTCATTGACCGATTGATTCAGTTCGAGCTTTATAGATGCGTATTATAAAGACAACTTTATTAATACAATTTTTTCATTCACAACGGAAAGATTAAACTACTAACATTATTTAAAAGATTTAATAACTCGTCACGCTAAACCAACTAATTGTAGGCGGTGAGTTATTAGCTTCACCCGTAAAAAAATTTAAACAATTCAACGGTCAGTACCAAATAGTTATCTTTACGTGTAACAATACTTTTGATAACCCAGCTAGTTTCAACCACTTATCTAAATCAATTAAAAAGTGTATTCACTTTGAACCCAATAAGTGTCACAGTGAAAAACCGAATGATGTTCATTTTATGACACGTGTTTAAATCGTTTTATCTATAAGGTGTATACACATTGTCAAAAGATTAAAAAAATTTATAAACAGATATTACATTGTAATCACCTTTAGACTATTCAAAAAAATATATTCACTTTTAAGATTTAAACAGAAAAAACTGTCAATTCATTGTAAATATTACATGGTTTTTTTTTTAATTTAAGGTTCTTCGAAAAACACATTATATAAATTAATTGATTGAATTCGAGTCTTTAAAAATAACAATACTTCATTTTAGTGGAACTACTCAATAGATTCTAATATTTAAAAAAATCTTTAACACTAATGAAGACATAAGGAAGATTACATTAGAATAATATTGAAATTATAGAAAACATCCTTAGTCTACTCATTTTACATAACTAACTTGACCTAATTAAACCCAAATAATCCGTGGCCCAACAACACCGACCTAGTAACCCATTGCCTAAAGGCCCTAAACTAACAAAACTAACTTATGTTCCGTTCGGCAGAGTTGGCAAAACCAAGGTTGAAGAAGCGTTAGAAAAGTTAAAAATTTAAACTTTTTAAATCGTGCGTTTGAGAGTAAAAGTATGCGTAAAAGCCCGGTGAATAGACACAAAAGTTGAGTGTTCAGCGGAACATTTTCGTTGGACAGTCAATTTTCCTTCAAACGTTCTTTTAAACGTGTGCCGAACGAGCCCTTAAACCACTACTTAAAATCTGTTACATTTATAGTAGTCAAAGTTGTGAACTGTGCCATTAAAAATGCTTTTATTTGTAAAGATTTTCGTTGGTCACAAAAAGTGTTAAAATGCCATCTCGTTTAGAATCTTCCATGGATTGGAATAAAAATTAGTATGTATTTTAAACTAATCAAATAAATATTAAATTATAATAAATGGAATACAAATAGTATATATAATAAATGCTTACATTTTAATATGGTAAATGGTTATAAGTAATGTGGTGTTTATAAATAATGTAGCATATTTAAATTTGTCAAAAAAAATTAATTCTACTTAAAGAGAAGAGGAAGAAAGTGTTCTTAGTAGGTTTAGAATCTATGATCTTAAATAATATAAAAGAATAAAAATTAATAATTTGATCAATCGGTCAAATATATATCTTTTTACTAATAATTTGCTTAACAAATTTTAAAATTTTTAATGAAAAGTGTACGGTAATGAACAATTTTTTTAAGAAATATTTTTTTTGAAAGATGTAAATGGCAGGGTGGGCTTTCAATTAATCTGAATTAAAATTTTAAGAATACGAGCTAGTGTGTGACACTAACAACCTTTCATAACGCATTTATTAGGGAACACGCTTTCGATATACATGTATGAAATATAAGGGTGTAAATCAATAGAGCGTTCGACGAATCGTTCATATAACATGCGTTTATTTTTGTTTATTAAGCTAAATAAATGAGTATGAACAAAATTTTTATGTTCATTTTATGTTCGTTTAATAAACGAACGAACACGAATAGAGGTGCGTTCGGTTCATTTTATGTTCATGAACAAGTTCGTTTATAGGCTCATTTATGGGAAGAAATGCTTGTGGATGTATCTAAATACTACTTTTTTGTTGTTGCTAGGGATGTTATATAAGTTCATGTTGAAATGTAAGTTTTATTTTGTACATATGTTTTATTTATTTATTTATTGTTAATTTAATTAACATTTTTGAACATATAAACGAACACGTTCGACGAACACTTTAACGAACATGTTCGCGAACACTAAACAAACGAACACAAACACCTTAAAAATAAATAAACGAACATAAACACAATATTAAAAATTTAAACGAACACGAATCAAACATGAACACCTTTAAAAACAAATAAACGAACATGAACATATGTTTATTCGTTCAAGCTCGGTTTATTTAGACCCCTAATGAAAGGGTGTTATTTTGATAAATAATCTCAAAAGTGTGTTATTTAATTTAATAAATATATATAATATTGTGTAATAATACACGGCATTTGCTAGTCCCCAGACACCTCGTGCACCACGCCAAGAACAACCAAAGCACCACTCGACACGCCCCCATGCGATTCGTGCCAGCCCTCACTTCCTCCATTACCATTCTTATTATAAACGACGGGTTTAGGGAGGAATACAGTTGAGGACTCATTCATGGATGAAGAAGCAATTGAAGGTCAAGCTTATACTCAATTACATAAGTTCAATGTCACTCAAGTGTGCCGTTCAGCTTGGAATCCATAACCATGGCAAACCCATCACTGGTCTCGGCATGAGTTAACTGAAGCTAAGCTTTTCTTCGACATGTTGATGATGGGTGTTGTTAGTGGCAGAGAAAGAACCGAACAAGATTGGGAAATATTGTTCGTGGCAGCTGGTTTCAGTCACTACAAAATAAGTCCCTTGTTTGGTTTGAGGTTTATCCTTAGTGTTTTTTTATGTGATTTTGCAGAAATAATGTGTGTTTTTAAAGCTTCGATCAACTATTATTCTTGAATAAAGCAAATTTTGTATTTCCTCTCCCATAGATAAGTTATTAATCAAGTACTACTCAAGATGAGTTTTCGATTTTATTATACTAGAACGTTAAAGTATGCAGTTTACTTGTAAACGACACCGTTTGTGCTATTTGTTGGATTAAAATTTGAATCATTCAAATTGTATTCTCTCTCTAAAACTCAACTGCTACTCTAAAACATTGCAGCAGTGGTAAATGTGTTCCCACCACTTATCACACGCCACGTGTCCCACATATATCTTGGGATAAGAGTCAGATGAGTGAATATCTAAAATCTAACCGAAAAAAACTAAACTGTGCACGAGAAAGTTACTTAGAGACCACAGCTTGACATGCCTCCAATCGGACGACGGAGGAGTGGAGGGACCAGACAAGTGCACGGGCGGAAAAGAGGCAGAGCGTGGGGAAGAAACAAGCAAGAAGGCGCGTCGGGGATGATGGACAAGACTTAAAGTACGATGAAAGGCTGAGACTAACGCAGAGAGAAAAGCTGAGCAACCGGCGTAAAAGTCGAGGGGTCTCTCTGGTGTCTGCAGACTTAATTTTACTCATGTGGGCCCTACCTGCTTTTCCTCCCTTTCTCTGGCGCTGACGCCGATTTCACCTTATCCCCACGCGCTCCCTTTCACTTCTCTTTTCGGTTTAGGGACAAAAGTATGAGTATCTTTGTCTTTTGAGATTAAACTTCAACATTTTTTTACTTTAATATTGAAGTCCACGTGATGTGGTAAATCAATTAAATTACAATAATATAAGTCGTCGTCGTTGTTATTATTATTATTAAAAATAACATATTATATTTTTATACGTAAAGTTAAATTTAAAAGAAAAATATGAGATATATGCTCATATTGTTATATCTTACATGAATTTAAATTTTGATATAAAAATATAATATTTTTAATTTAATAAAAAATTTAAATGAAAAATATAGCATTATTATTAATTAGTAATTCGTGCAAGGCAGACATTATGTTTGACAGTGCAGTTAAAATTTCCTAACATTTTAAATTTTCAATGAGTTTGATAATCATTAACCATTTTTTATTAAAAATTACTAAATACAAAAAATTCAACCAAAAATACTTAAAGAGCTACTAAATTTCATCAAACATCCCTCCTATATTTTCGATTTTTTTTCAATAACGTTGGAGTATTTTTCTTCTAAATTTGAATAATGGGGAGATTGCAAAGGAAAATAATAATATATTTTAATTTTGCATTGATCACACAACTGAAAGTGTATAGCAGATCAAAACAAGGTTGAAGCTTTAATTTAAGTTTTGTCAATTTCAAGATAATCAAATTGAAGGGAAAAAAGATAAAGAGAAACATTAATCACACTATAAAACATGTTTATTTTATTTAGAATTTAAATATTTGAATCCTTTCATACAATTAATGTGATTACAACAAACTCAAAAAGCATAAAAATGTATTTTGTTAAAGAAATTTCTCTACTTAATAAAATAAAAATTAATAATAATCCATGCTTGATAAAAGTGACAAAAAATTATATTGTTAAAGGGATGAGTAGAGAAATTCGAGGTCATCTATTTTTTTATTATCAAATAGAACGTTTAATAGATAAGTGTAATATCGTGAAAGTTCTTTCGAGTTTCAAAGACGAACATTTAAAGAAAAAAGTGTAATATCGTGAAAGTTTTTCGAGTTTCGAATACAAATATCATCAAAAGTAAATAGGTTAAATTTATATCTCAATCTCCAAATTTTTATCCCTCACGATCTTCAAAAAAATAGATTCAAGATTGAATTATGAAGGTTCAAAGATCTTATGTGATGTTTTCATGATGGGGAGTAAATACGTATTGCACTCTTTTTTCCTTAATCGAGGTTTGTCTCAATTGGTTTTCCTGGTAGGTTTTTAATGAGGCAACATGTTATGCTTATCAAATATGTGTGTATTATTTCCCCTTCACTAAATACTTTTTTTTTCCAATGAGCTTTTATCTTAGTAAGATTTTAACAAATCACATTATCTTAATAGAGATCCAAGAGAGTGTTATTAATATTTATTTATGTGGATGTCTATCATGATAATAATTTTATCTAAGAAATTTAATTTACTTTATCAGTAGAAATATTATATTCATTAATTAGAGTTTCATGTATTATGCACTTTTTATACCTATAAATAAATTATTTGATGAATGCATTATATGCACTTGAATATTCATAATAAATATAGATCTCTTTATTTCTCTCATCTCTTTGTTCTTATTATTGACATTGTTTTTCGTTATTTTATTCACAACAATTTATTTATATTACAGAGACTAACTTAAAAACTGGACCAAATTTAAATTTCATACTTAATTTAAGCGTTACATGAACAGTTAATGAATTTGAGCAATATTAAATCTCATACTTAATTAAAGCACAGGAACTAATGAAAAAATTTATGCAAGATTAAGTCTCATACTTAATTAAAGCGTTATAGGAACCAATGAAAGAATTTGTGCAAGATTAAGCCCCTTTTTTTTAAATAACTACTTGTATTTGATTATTGATCGATTAATTTGAATCAACCATTATAGATATGTAATTTAGAAGAGACCTTTTTAACTTAATTTATTATAAAAAATGTTCAAATGCAAACTCAATATATTGCTTAAACGATATAATATATCGTCCTATTAAACTAACCGATTTACGTATTAAACCGCATTTAATTAACCCTAAAATTTTAAGAAAATAAAATGAAGGAAAAACGCACATTTACCGAAACTGGAGTGAGCGCCCAAATGAACAGCCAGTCTAATAATAACCTATCTTACAGCGGTTGGTGAGGAGCTGACGCAAAACATTAAAGTGAACCAAATATCACTTTTTTTTATTAGAATAAAAAAGTTTATAAATATTTTTTAATAACAAAATATACTCTAAAACGCAATAAATAATCCCAGTAGAAAAACGAATAATATTTATCTTATGAAGATCATGTTCAATCATTCTGTCTAGAAGGCGTGTGCATTGTCAAAGGTTTAAAAATATCTATAAACAGATATTACCATGTAATCACCTTTAAACTATTAAAAAATAAAATATACTATATATATATACCTTAAATAGAAGGATTATATGCATCTGAATCTTTATTTTTTATAGATAATTAATTGATTTAATAAAATGAGACACTAAATTTCTTAACTAAAGTCAAATGTTTAAATTCTGACACTGTGAATGAAATAAAGTGGTTTGAGAGAATTGTTCCATAATATACTTCACAGTACATAATCTATATTAATCCGTTAATGAACTGAATACCTATGAACATATTGATTTTTTTTTATCTTTCTAGATATTACAATAATAATCATCAACAAAATCTATATTATACTATATTTTAGTTTTAAAACACTTGAACACATTGTAAACCTTATTTGGTTGGTTTTTCTTTTAGTCAACTATATTTGTTTTCTTAGGAAGCGAACTCTAATAATTAAATCAAGATTGTGAAATTAAGAAGAAACTTCTTTTGATTGAGTTAATGCATTTTATATGTGGTTGGTATTATATACAAGTTGATATGAGTTTAAATATATTTAAATATTTAATATCTTTCGATTTATGAATAAAAAATGTCTAAATAACATAAACATGTCGCACTATATGTTAAAAAATAAAATAATTTTTTGTTTATGTAACATAATATTTTACAATAATAAAATACACGTTGATATGACTTAAAGATTGAAGCAAAACATAATAGAACCATAAAATAGAGACGATTTTAATCAAATTTTATAATCTTGTTAGAACTGGACATTGAGCTACATAACCCGTTTTGTTCGGGTAATCTGGTTAATGTTTTTTTTTAGTGGTTGTGGGCAAACGGCCGTTGAAGCTGAACGTTTGTTGTTAGAAATTAAAAAATTCAGTTTGTGGGCAAACGGTTGTTTAGACAAAAAAATAATAGATAAACGCCCGTTGAGTACATAACCGATACATGTTTGATAATAAAATTTAGACGAAACACCCGTTTAAGTTACAACAACCAAAACCGAAACTCAAGCTTAAGACCTAGTGGTCTGAGCTAAAATTTAGGGATGGGTTTGATGGCTCTGATAAACACATTCATTACTGTGACACATTCTCCCAAATTCCCTTTGATTTCTAATGGATGCTCCTAAAACCTCATTAATCTCTAACCCTCTATTTAGTTCTTAGGATTAAAGAAAAATATGTGGTTCACTTATATTAAACATTGATTAAACTAAAATTTTTAAAAGAATTTTATGCCATTAAACCCTAATCGTTATCTTTTTTTTTTCTTTTCCGGTAGCTTTTCCACCTTCCTCCACCCCATTATATATATATTCAATTTTTTAGTTTATCTTATTTTGTTTTGAATTCTATAATTTTATTTGAAGTACTTAATTTGTGCTCAATGACGATTTTATTAGAAATATTAATTTACTTAATAAAACTAACTATTATTATCTATAAAAAATTATGCTTTAATACGCTTTTAACTCTCAACAAGAAGAGGGAGGGTAGTTTTTTTTGTTGCCCTTCCGGTTAGGGATGGCAACGGGGAGGAGCGGATTTTTGGTCGTCTCGAATTTGACTCGAAAATTTAAAGTTCTAACACGACCTATCCTGACATGAGTTTAATATATTTTTTATCTTCGATCTCACCTAATCCGGTATAATAAAAGTATAATCCGACTATGATTCAACCCCAAAAATTTAATAAAAAAACCCGGTTAAACCTACCCGCCTTGAAGAAAATTAATAAAAATATTAAATATAATATATAAAATAATATATAAATATTTATAAATAAACCGAGGTGGGCGGGAAATTTCCACCCTAAATCCGACCCAACTCAAATTTCTTTAAAACCCGACCCGAAAATCGAAAGTTCAAAAGTAAAATCCGACCCTACCGTATTGGGTCATAAGCCGCCAGATTCGGGTTTTTTTTGCAATCCATACTTCCGGATTTTATGGTTTCGCTCTTATTAATTCAGAACGACCCGCGTCGCACACCTGACTTTGGTGGGTGGGTCTCCCAGCGAGAATTTTCTGCATATATAATGCCTCAAACTCGACACTTGCTTAAGCGATACAAAATTACTTACCACTTGAACCAACCCTGTTGGTAGGGTAGTTTATTCTTTAATTATGCATTTTAAATATCAATTTAGTATAAATTCATGACAATGATTATTTGTTTCTTTTTCAGTTTGGCGATGTGGAGCATTCAAGTGAGGTTGTTCAAGAAAATTTTCTTAAAGCATCCCTTTTTTATCCTAGCTAGATTTCTTCTTTGAACCAACAAGAAAATTTACTGCATTTTCTACATTTATGGACCGGTTTTCATTACTCCCAATTGTATTTTATGTTGATCTTTAATAACTGTTTCATAATATCACTATAATCTATTCTCTTTTTTCTTATTTGTTTTATACGCACAATCTAAATACAATTAGATTTGCTCACAAATCGTGCATTATTATTCTTAGGCTTAAAAGGTATCATAAACGCTTGACTTTTTAAAAAAATAATCAATTAAGTCTTTATACATCCTTTTGGCCAAAATTGAATTAAACGTAATAGTTTTTTGAATCAATTGGTGCAACGTATTGTTTTATAGTGTTCTCATTTGACATTTTTAGATTTTTTTGTTTTATTTAAAAAATTCTTAAAAAGTTTTAAAAATATATATAAAATAATTTTTTAAAAAATATGTAAATGTCATGTGACAAAACTGCAGTGTGTCACATGATAATAATACGAAAATTGTAAAAAGTTGATGGTCAAATTTGGTCAAAAGAACTTACTTTATTTAATTTATTGTTTTGAATATTTAATTAGGTGCACAAAAGTTGAAGTGGGTAATTGATTTTTCCCCAAAAGTTCAATTTCTTTAAACACCTTAAACTTCATTATTAATGTTGTTGTTGTTGTTAAGTTTCAACGTTTATGTTTTTAGTTAAATATGATCTTCAATATTTTTTTTTTTGAACAATTTTTTAAAGAAGAAGGAGAAATTTGTTCTTTATGAATCTTTAACCCACAACCTAAAGAAAAGATATGGTATCAACAGAAAACATTAACCACTTACTCTAGAGATTATTGATTTCCTTATTTAGTTGAATTGTTGTGATTTAAACAAAATAATATTGGTCAGTTAAGTTTTTACGATGTTAACATGATGGTCTATGTGATATTCTATTTGTATTTTATTACCGACATGACATTAGCTTGCTGCTGCAATACCTTATGTTTGTTTTTATACTGCTTAACAAATTTAAATTTTAATATATATATTTTTACTTTTTGACACGTTTTATATTTATTTTTGTGATCGTTTAGTGTTAGTATAAAAATTTTCACAAAATTAATTTTTAATTTGGAATTGCTGATAATCTTAAACCACTTAATATTTTTTACAGTTGTTTGTCGATATAATTAAAATTATATAACGAAATAATATAAAATATTACTCGTAAATAAAAAAACAAGAAAGTACGAGTGACTACTGTTAGACCAAAGAGCCAACAACACCGCCCTTCTAGATAAAAAACCAAAAAAAATTCAAAAAAATCCTTTCGTAAATGGAATGTAAAAATACCAAGAAATTATGGTTAAATGTGTTTAATTTAATGCAAAAGGGATCGAGAAAAGAGAGGGTTCATGGGGATGGACATGAGTGAGATTTGGGTAAGCAGAAGGTGACAGAATGGACATCCGCCCGGAAATACAGGGATCCGTACAGGAGCATCAGCTTTCATTCACTTTTTATTTAAAAAAAGTTACACATATAATTAGTGGTACTATAAATATATAATGTTAGCTAAAATAAATTTAAGGCCCGTTTATGAACGAATTTTAAATAAATTTTTGGAGCGCTAATAGAAAAATTATATCGAATGATAAAAAATTAAACTTTTTAAATCAATATTTGTATCTGATTTAAACTTTATTTTTGGTTGCATTTTGCAACTTTAAACCTGTTGCCGCCTTGATTTTAGTACTAAACATGAATTGATTTGGCGCAAACGAGTGTTTATCTATCACCATTTTGTTGGCAGTTGAAAATTTTAACTTCTCCTAATATTTATTTACAATCCGATAGCCGTTTTCTACTCCAATAACAAATGGAGCCTTAATTTCTAAATTAAACTTTTAAAACGCTACTTAAAACCTCACTTAATAAAAAGCTCTTTCTTTCACCCTTTCTGCCACTCATCACTCTCATCAGTGGCAGCTTTGTTGCAGGCTTGCAGCACTTGCAGTCAAGAACACCCCACCAAATATATATGTATATAAACACCTTTTCCTACAATACATACATATATATACTTATTTATAAAGTTTTGTTTTTTAATTGTGTTTTATAATTAATTAATGGTAATAAAACCTTGATTTGATATTTAGGACAAACCCATCACCCGTCTCCTTTAAAAAATTGTGTTTTTTGAGGTCTTGACTTAATTTCCCTTTCCTGTCTCTTTTGCAATGCCAACAAACCATTGCCTTCTTAGCTCTAGAAATACAGTCATGAAATAGCCTCTTCTTCATATCTCACTACATAACTTTTCCAGAAGAAAAATACACTTCTTTTTTAGCTTTTTTGAATACCCAATGGGGGGATTAATCGATCTGAACACTACGGAAGACGATGAAACGCCATCATCCGGTTCTTTAACTCCATCTTCATCTTCAACCTCCGGGTTAAGTTCTCCTGGTTCTGCGTCTGGTTCGGGTTCTTCAGTTTGTTTGGAGCTTTGGCATGCTTGTGCTGGTCCACTTATATCTTTGCCAAAGAGAGGAAATGTAGTGGTTTACTTTCCTCAGGGACACTTGGAACAAGTTTCCGATTTTCCCGGTGTTGTTGCAGCATATGATCTTCCTCCCCACGTGTTTTGTCGGGTTGTTGATGTCAAGCTCCATGTAAGCTGCCAAACTCTCACTCTATTTTGTGTGGTATATATATTGTCTTTCTCTAATCAGGTCTCGGGTTTTGGAAAGTAATTATTTTTTGTTTCTGGGTTTATATTCGTGAGAAATATTTTAAAGGGGAGACCAAGTTTGGATTTTTATTTTGAGCAAATGGATTATTGTTGTGATTTTATGGGGTTAGCTCCTCAATTTTGCTGCTGGGTTTGGTTTAGTTTTCCAGAGAATTGACATTCTGAAGTTGGTTTTATCATAGGAAATTGGGTGTTTCAAGCATTTGAATTTCACCCTATTTTCCTCTGTGTTTCTTAAAATGTGAATTTGCCATGAAATGCTTGTTTTTGTTTGCAGGCTGAGGGTGCCACGGATGAGGTTTACGCCCAAGTTTCACTGATTCCTGAAACCGAGGTGAGTTTTATTCTAGTTTCTTGTTTCGCTTGGTTAACAGTTGCTTACAATTGTTGTATCGGTAGAATATTATAATCAGTTTGATCCATAGGATAATGAGTAATGACATCGCTCTGAATCAGAAATATAGTCCAATGATGAATTGAACTTCCTAAATTTGGTTTCATTTTGTTGGTTAATGTTGTTTCTTCTCGTTTCATTTTCTTCTTGAGTCTGATTTTGTGTAAATTATGGCATCTGTAGCAACTTGAGCAGGAATTTCGAGGAGGGAAGACTCGGGAAGATTGCGAGGAGGAGGATGCCGAAGCCAATATCAAGTCAACCACTCCCCACATGTTCTGCAAGACGCTTACTGCCTCCGATACCAGCACACATGGAGGGTTCTCTGTTCCTCGTCGAGCTGCTGAGGATTGCTTCCCTCCCTTGGTAATTTTCTGGCACTTTTATCCTTATTTCTTTTTAAATTTCTTATTGTTTATGTCTACGTTTTTTTTAGAACATTTAGTTATGTTTTCCTAAAGCAATCTCTGTTGTAGCTTTTTGAGTTTAACTAGATTGGTATTGTTAGGATTATAATCAGCAAAGGCCCTCCCTAGAGCTTGTTGCGAAAGACCTGCATGGTTCGGAATGGAGATTTCGACACATCTATAGGGGTATGTATGCACTAGTTATCAGATGCGTTTTAATGTTAAGTTATACTAATTTGGATTTCCTTTCACGGAACAGAGGCCTGTTTCTCAGAGCCTTGATTAGCTGTTCATTTCTCTATTTATTGCTAAAGCTAGTTTTGGCTTGAGTAGGGCAACCACGGAGGCATTTACTCACTTCGGGATGGAGTGCTTTCGTGAATAAGAAGAAGCTCGTCTCTGGAGATGCTGTGCTTTTTCTGAGGTTAGTAATTTCTCCTTTTGTGAAGTTTTAGTTAATAATCCAATAGGAAATCTTATTTAGTGTTCATAACAGGGGTGAGGATGGAGAACTGAGGCTGGGAATTCGAAGAGCTGCTCAAATTAAAAATGGCTCTTCTATCCCATCTTTGTGCTGCCAGCGGTTGAACTGCAGCACTTTTGCTGACGTGGTCCATGCTATATCTATGAAAAGTGTATTCAACATTTACTGTAATCCGAGGTATGTGGCTGCCCCATTTTTATATTATAAACTATATAGGCTATATTTGTTTTGTGTAATGCTTGCTGCCTTAAAAGGTTTGAAACGAGAGAATGACATATAGAATATATTTTAACGTTTAGTGCTTTTAGCTCTATTTATGCTGGTATGCATACTTTGATATTTGCATAGAAACTCGATTTGAACTTTGAAGTGGTTTATTGGGCTGGCATTTTTCACTTGTTATCTGAATATTACGTTCACTTAAAAGTCTGAAAGACACTGTACCTCATTCGGACATCCTTTTGATATGTCGAAATAATTTACGACTCAGAAATTTTGAGAAGTTATATTTAGACTGTAGTGTCGTATATACAAGCTGATGTCATTATCGGTAAATCTTCTTGTTTGCTATAATTTGTATGTTCTAGTTTTTCTCTGGATCATTCTCTATGGCCACTTTCTTGGTGAGATCTTGAAGCTATTTATTTTGGTTGGTGTAGTAGGGCGAGTTCAACGGAGTTTGTAATACCCGTGCATAGATTTTTGAAGAGTCTTGATCATTCTTTCTCTATTGGAAGGAGGTTCAAAATGCAATTTGAAGCTGAAGATGCTGCAGAAAGAAGGTATGACCTTATAGAACCTGCAACTCTTCGGTTAAATTACTTGATTTTAGCCTAAAGCGGGGAGGAAAGATCTACTCTACCATGCTTTATAAAGGCCTTGAATTTACTTTATTTTTTTCTGCAGACACTTGGGTGTCGTATCTGGAATTAGTGATATGGATCCTGTTCGATGGCCTGGTTCAAAATGGAGATGTCTGCTGGTATAGCTGAACTTATATACACACACACACACATACATGTATGATAAAATGTTGTACAAGTCTATAATTCGCGTGTCTTTAAGTTATAAATGCATACTATTGTCATGATAATATTCCTGTCAAGTCCTAACATTAAGGTTATTAATAGAAAAACGATGTATCTGTTAACCCTTCACAATAGTAATTGTCATAATCGTGTACCCTACTGAGCAGTCGGCATACTATTCTGTTAGTTGCCTCTCCTTTCTGTCCTAAACTAGGCCTTGACCTGTATGAACATGACAAAAACTATCTTGTTTGGTGCACCTTACTGTTTCAATTTGGTATTGCTGACGACTCTTACTCTGACACAGGTTTTTAGGTTAAGCATATTACTGCTAAAATGAAATATAATGTTGAATTTTGTCAATTCATGGAGCTTTCGGATGCATTGGTCTTGATGACTAGTTATCTTTGCTAGACATGGCTCGAAAATTACTTCGCTAGTTTACAATTTTATCAGAAGTTACTAGAGTTAATCCAATAGTTTTTTTCTGGCTCTCCTTTTGCAGGTAAGGTGGGATGAAATCGATGCCAGCAAGCATAGCAGGGTTTCTCCCTGGGAAATTGAGCCATCTGGTTCAGTTTCTAGTTCTGATGGCTTGCTAACTCCTGGTTCGAAAAGGAACCGCGCAGGAAAATCTGAATTTGTGATTCCTGGTAGGTTTTTATGCAGAACTAATTCTCTTTACTGTATCACACGAAAGTATTTGATTTGGTTCTTCATTCTTTTAACAGATGGAGCTGGAGTATCCGACTTCAAGGAGTCTTTTCGGTCCCAGAAGGTCTTGCAAGTTCATGAACATTCTGGTTTAAACACTCTTTATGGTGTTTCTGATAGTCAGAATATGCATCGGTCTGAAATAAGGCGTTGCATTCCTGGTTCTGTTGATTCTGGTTTTGCTGCAATGGGAAATGTTGGTAGGGACCCAATGGCGAGTCCTGATATTTGCTTTAAAAGTGTAGGCTTTGGGGAATCTTTCCGATTCCATAAGGTCTTGCAAGGTCAAGAAATTTTTGCAACTCCTCGATGTCAAAAAGATTCAGCTGCAGATGAGACTACAGAAAATGACTGTCTTGGTCTCCCTGATGCTGGTCAGGTGTTGGGAACTAGAAGTAGATGGTCTTCCTCGATTCAGGGGTATAATCCTCATAGTCGTATACGACAGTCTGTTCCATGTACACAAGCTTCCTCACCGTCTCCAGTGTTAATGCTCCAACGAGCAAGCCATCCAATTCCGAATTTCATTCCTATAAACAATTTCAGTAGGCAGGAAAAGGAACAGGGAGTTGACACATGGAGTTCTGTTTGTGCTTCTGAAACATATGGGGGAAAGTTATTTCTATCTTCCGGTGAACATGATTCCCGCGGGAGGGATCTTGGGAGCTCGGATCCATTCGGTCATTCAATTGATTCCGTTCAGCTTGGTGATACTCTACCTCTAGCTGCTCAACTAGCATTTAGTACAACTCAAGAATTAGATTCCTCTAAAAGTAGCTGCAGACTTTTCGGTTTCTCCTTGACCGAGGGAAGACATGATGCTAACAAGGAAGAAAGCATGGTGCAAGCAACTTTATCATTGGCTCCTGGAGTTTTTGTACCTCGTGTTGGAGAACAGTTTCACCCGAATTCTCCATCAACGATGAACACAGTTGGAAGCAATTGTACCAAAGTAAGCAACCTCCATGCTGTCAGAGATATGGTCTTTGATATTGCGTTGTAATAAGATTGATGAATGCGGTACAACGGTGCAATTGGAAAGCTGTAACTTCACCAGGGCTGCTTATTATGGGGGAGAACGGATGAAAAGTCTTTCGGGTTGTTTACTCTTCTGGTTGTCGGAGATTAAATACCAAAGTTTTAATTTTTATATTAACAGTAATATTTTGTTGTTTCGGAGCAGTTTACAACCGTGTCAAAACCTTGAAGTATTTGGTTCTGGAGTGCTTACACTGCTGATCGACAGCAACAGGCCAAGCATTGGCCTCTTTCCTACCAAACGAACGGGTTCACAATTAACCAACATTTTTACGACGTGTTGATACAATAAGTCCACCACGTTTCAACCATTGAAATTCAATATATAATACATTTTTTTATTACAATCGATAATCGATTGAATAAGTTATATTTTAAAAATATGTTTAAATTATTTTATTAAAAAATAGTTAAATTTATTTTTTCTTTTTTATCATAAAAGGGTCAACTGAGTTGATGTTTTTAAAATATTCTAATTTTAAAAGGTAATAAATCAATGTTATTATAAAAAAATGGCTTAAATAAAAAATAAGTGTTTAAAGTATTTTTTTTTTAATTTTAGGGGTTTAAAGTATTTTTTTATAAAAATAGATGCTTAAAGTTTTAAAAGTTATAATTTTAGGTGCCCGCTATTAAAAAAGTTAAAAAATGTTAACCAATACAAAATTGACATGTGTTATTTTTAATTTCATAATTTTTTTTTATAATTTAAAATTTTACAAAAAAAATTTAAAATTCTAAAACTTTCTAAAATAGTCCCTAAATCCCAAAATCCTAAATCTCCACTGCTGCCGCCGCCGGCCCACTTTTTCGGTCGTCGAACTCAGTCGACCATTTTCCCTCACTCGCCGTCACTAAAAACCAACGAACGGTATGCCAATCGAACATTGGACGTCGAACATGAAACAACCATTTGATTGGCACACCGTTTGCCAATTTTTGGCGACGACGAGTTGAGGAAAATGGCCGGCTGGGTTCGACGATTGAACGGGTATGGTCGGTGACGGCGGCAACAACGGTGAGGATTTGGGAATTTAGGATTTAGGGATTTTTTGGGATTTAGGGGCTGATTTGAACATTTTTTGTAAATTTTGAGATTTTTTTAAAAAATTAAATTTTAAAGTTTTTTTTAAAAATAATTAAAAAAATCAATATTCATGCCATGTGTCGCATTTTAAATGGATAATTTTTTTAATAGTCAGACACCTAAAATTATAACTTTTGAAGCTTTAGACATCTATTTTTATAATAAAAAAATACTTTAGGCACCTAAAGTTTAAAAATAGTATAATTTGGGTACTTATTTTTCATTTAAGCATGAAAAAATTTCTTGGCTAGTCAGCGGCGGTCCAGTTTTAGTCGTGATCATCGACAACCGATATTCATCCCCTTATATTTTATATTCAGTTCTTGGGCATAAAGACAAAACTAACACCATTACATCCTAATATTACTAAATTAACATCCAAAATTCTATATTTATAAGATTAGCATCGTTACAGTAAACTCACGCTAGTTCGAATAAAATATTTATTTTATCCAACCATGCACGACGAGTTCCAATTAGGATTTGCTAACCATCCGTTAATGCGATTAATTAAATTAAAACATATTTTTTTTGAAAAATTTTATTACTTGTCATGGTTCTACGACGAGTTTAAAAAAAATTAAAAAAATAATTTTTTATTCGAACTCGTCGTGCTTCTACAGTGAGTTCACTGTAATAATGTTAGTATGTAAAATATAGAATTTTAGGTCTTACTTTAGTAAAAATAGGACCTAATGGTCCTAAAAATGTATTTAAGCCCAGTTCTTGTTTTTATAGTTTTAACATCCTGTGTAGCACACTTTTACACTGTTTTGTGGTCCGTTGTTGCCTATATTTGTAGGAGATTTATATTTATTGGTTGATTTATCACAACGTTCGACTTTGATTTACATTTATCGGTAGTCCTTTAATAATTTAATCTCATTTTGTAGTTCGTTTGTCGATACAGTCATATATGTTATGCAAAACAACCTGCAAGATTGTTGGTTTCGCTCGCCATTCCTACTCAGGGGCGGTTCAAAGATTAACGGGCCATGTGCAGCTTATTAAAACGAAGCCCTTTAATTTATAATCCTAAAGATATATAATTTTTTTAATATTTTCATCTTAGTAAAAAATATATTATGGGGTCCTGTTTAAAGTTTTTTTTTTCATTTTTTATAATTTATTAAACTAAAATCTTTTGTTTTTCTCATATAAACATTCAATTCAACTCATTTAGGACCCCTCTTTTTTAAGCGTGTAGGTGGATAAAGAGAAGAAGCTTTATTTTTTACTTTCTTTAGTATTTCATTTCATCATGTCGTTGCAGTTCATTGATCGTGTTTGCTAGTATAGTGTTTCGTTTTCTAATTTTTTTTAGTTTTCGTTTGTTTTATTATTTTTTAGCTACGTTTTCATTTTGTTTGGAGTGTTTATTTTATTTTCTAATAAATTATCTCAAAATATTACTATAAAAATATTTTATCTTTTAATATAATCTTTAAATAAAATAATTAATAAAATGATACATAACAAATTGATACATATATAAATTTTCATACTACACCGATAATCATTTGTTGAAATAAGTTTTATATGTATATAAATATTTTTATTTATCTGAAAGATAATATATTTTAAAAACAAATTACAATTATTTTTATTAAAAGTGGTAGATGATATGTTTTTTATATGCCTAAAATTTGAACTCGAGACTTTTAAAATTTTAATATCTCAATTTATAACTAAGATTTCAACTTAATAGTTTTTAATATAAATTTCAAAATAAATTGATATTCGATTAATTCGTGACCTTAAATTCAAGAAAAATTTAATATTAATAGAGATAATACCAACATTAATTGATTTTATCGAATGAATACTCATTGATACTTTAGTTATAACAGAAATTTAACATTTGTAGTTTCTTGATACATCATTAAAGCAAAAGGGTCGAACATAAATTACCTGCAAGGGAAATGATTCCAGATCCCGAAAGCTGAGGTAATCTTTCCACTCCAAATCAGTCTCTGCTAGCGGTGCAAAGCTCGTTTTCAAAGTCACCGTTCCAGTCGGCGAATTCTCAGCCCACTACTTGTTCCTCTCTTCATTCGGTAACCCGAAGAACCTATGCGCGGCTCCTTTGACGACGTCGAGAACTTCCAAGGGAACTCCATGGTTAATAATCTGAAAGAAGCCCCACTTTCCGGTAGCTTCGCAGATGGATTTGGTTACCTCTGGGTCGTCCCAATTGAAAACGTCGATTACCGGAATGGAGTGGTAAGTTGAGATCGTGCTTGGTTCCAATCTTTCCTCGGGTGGTAGAGCATAAAGCTCGGGAACGGTTTCAATGCCTGTACCGACTAAACCCTTAATTCCATTTCCTACAAAGTGAGAAAGGGGATTATCAAGAAAAGGAGTCGGCCGGTGGTTTTGGTTCGTCAGAAAATCTATCGGAACAGTATTATTAGGATAAAAAAGAGGGTTGTTCGTGAAGATGAAAAAGGAGTGAGAATGGGGTGGGAGTGAAAGAGAGTGAGGTGAATTTTTATTTAATTAAATATATTAAAATATTATTAAAAATATATTATTATTATTTATTTTTCTAGTATAACAATGTTAAAGATTTAATGGTGAAGTGATCAAAATAGATTAAAGTTTAGTGTTAAAATTAATTATTTTAAAAATTAAATGATCAAAACAGATAAAAAATAAAGTTGAGTAATGCTTTTTATAATTTACCTTTATTGTACATTTTGTATTTTTCTTTTGATTTTGACCCGGAATTGGCAACAAGTTTTCCGAATATTACAACCCTTGAAACCGCGTTCGGCTAATGCCATAACTTTTCAACGCTCTGAGTTCCCAAATCTAGGGATTTCCCATTCCCATGCTCCAATGATCTTAGACTACTTCAGGGATGTACTGATGATGAGGAATTTTAAAAATTTAAAATTCGTAAATGATATAAAAATATAATTTTAGAAGTTATATATATTATTAAAAAAATTGTTTGTTAAAATTTTATAATTTAGTCCCGAACTTAAATTTTTACGTCCAGTCTTGGACTACTTCATATGTATGTTAAGATATGTGAATTCATTGAATGGTTTTATTGATAAAGGATGACTTTTTTTTTAGATGATATGAGTTCAAGTAGCATAGTTTACACAATGTGTGTTCGTTTTTTAAAAGACTAAAACTAAAAAATAGATATTATCATATAATCACACCAAAATATGTAAAAAAAAAATATGTATATTGAGATATGCAATTTAGTTGGTCACTATTAGGGATGAGGGCCCAAGGGGGTCTTGGCCCCTATCCAACAATTTGAAAAATTATTAATAAATCTTTTATTTTATTTTTTTGAAAATTTTAATTTAGTTTCCTCAATTTTTTTAGAAATTCATATTAAATATTTTTTTATTTTTAATAAATCTTCTAAAATATTAATTTGGCCCCTTTAATTTTTTGGTCTAATAACATTTTAAATCCCTATAATTTTAAATATTAGATAAATTAGACATTGCCGCTTAATTTTGAGTTTAAATACTTAACAAACCCTTATATTTTTAAGTTTAATAATTTGTCCCCTCCTGATATTCGATCATGGCTCCATCCGTGGTCACTATGCTAATTTTCTAGAACCTTCTAGCGTAAAGTAACTCTCATATTCCTACAAATTACATGCTCTGATCTGGTCGGTTATCTCTTTGATATCTCATTTTCCATTTAATCATGTAGCTCATTGCTGCAAAAAGAGCCGCTTGATACTACTTTGAACTAGAACAAGCTTGGAATATATGAACAACCCAAAAGTATATTTATCCAGATTAAAAGGAATGGGAACTGCTTGAAAGAATCTTCGTCTCTTTCGAAAGAAGTTTATGAAGGGTCGTTCGTTAGACAGTCGATCGAATCTTTCAAGAACAAATTATTATCAAATATTGAAAGAGACAAATTGCTTTACATCTAGACGATCACCGATTTGATATTTACAATTCATAAGTGGTAAAACGAATTACATCTATAGTGTTATTAGCAGAAAGTTTATAGGAGTCATATAGCTTTGTACAATCCTACTATAAATATCAAACCTTACAATAAATGCCTACAATGAGTATAATATATGAATATTACGGTAAAAAAAAAAAACAGTTCTGCAGCAGCTCCCTTGGCTCAGGAAGACAATATATGTTCACCAGAGTCGTTCTTTTATCCCCTCCAGTTCCTCAGCAAAATCACAATCCGACGGTTAATTTGACTATTGCAGAACAACAGCAACACCGACACCAACCAAATAAGTCACTGTCTCAAACATTTCTCTTTTCAAAGTGATCTCCCTTTCCCTTTGCTTGCATCAGAGGCCAACCTAAAAAACGAAGATCCATCACCTTGGACAACAAAACTAGGGATTATCTGAGGTGGGTTTTCCCTATAATTATGACCAAATGAAACGAAAGGTTGATTGTTATACTCAACAACACCCACACTGCTTCTCTTAAGGGTTTCCTTAACATTACCACTCGGACCGCATTGTCTAGGTTGGGTTTGGTAAAATACTTTAGAAACCACTAACTCCCCATCTTTCTCATCTTCAGTGTTTCCGAGGTGATATTGATGCATTACCCAGTTTGTCTTCTCCGGCTTCCTTCGCCTGCCGTAGTTGGTGTAGAGTACTAGAATCTTTTTGAACCCTTTCACTGTCCCTCCGACCAGAACTGGTCTGGTTTTGCCTGTTTTATGCCACCTCGTCTCGCTTCCGACTTCGTCATCGGTGTGTACTTTTCTTCTCTTCCTAGTCCCTGTTGTGTACGCCTTGGAGGGTCGATGGAAAAAGTGTCGAATTTGGCCATCTTTGCTTACTCCTGCACCATTAAAATGTTAACAAATAAGAAACATTCAGTTCATTCTTTTTTTTTTCTTTTGTATGAAACTAATTACGTGTGAATAGCTTATTTGATTTAATCTACAATTGACCGCTCATTGCTTTCTACACCAACACTACTTACAAACTAACAACATATATGATGAACATCATTGAAATGACGAAAACGGTACTGTCTAGAACCTAGGGTCGATTTTTGTGTAATAATTTGTAGTGTTTTGCTTTCTTTGTATTATAATATGAAGTACGGGTACTTTAATCTAGTAGCGTACCACGTACTCGATATGTCCCCATACTGTATACATATTGGGTATAGTTTGGGTATTCTCCAGTATTTTATCTTCCTATTTTTTGTTCTTTTATTTTTCTACACTTTTTCTGGTTTATTCTTGTTTCTTTCAACTCTCTCTTACTCACATAATTCAACTATAAGTATATAAGTATGTGTAATTGCCATGCTCACATAATTTTATTTATGAATTTTTATTTTTATATTTTTTAGAATATAAAATTTATTTTATATTTACAGTACCCTTAATGTACTCGTACCCTGTAATTTTAAAAATTGACGTTTCTCATCCTCGTTTATGCACTTGTATCCATATCTATATCTATATCAGTGCAACATAGTCCAAAATTGATAATATTAATATTATGCAGAATTATACACAAAAGATATTTGTTTGCTCTCTTTAGCTCTCCGTCTCTTATTTCTAAGAGGTCTTTTTCACTAGAAGTTTTTTGGTGCGGGTGACAATCAAACCTATATTTCTTGGTTTCAAGAGGACTTCTTATGAGTATTGTTTCTATTTATTATTACCTAAATATAATCAAGTTGTTAATGACGGGACGAAATAAAAAAATAATCCCTTGTGCGAAAATATAGATCCCTTTAAAATCAAATAATTCTATCAAAATGAGTATGACGTATCGGTAATAGCATCTACTATATCAATAATATCATTGAAACCGACTCTCTTTTTCAGTTTAGCTTTTATTTAGCCTCTAAAATTTATTTCTTAATCTAAAGTCTCTCTTTACTAGTAATTAAAATCAAAGAATTATATCTGATGATCTAAATTAAATCAGATTAGAACTTGAATAAATAAAGGATCCAAAAAAACCAAACTCCGTATTACTTTAAAGCAGCTAAATCGATAAAATCAAAGCATCAAAGAAGTACCTGGCAGCCCCTCCGGGTGAGTATAACAAATCCCATTTTCTCCTTCAAGCGCTGGAATAAACTCATCAATCAATGGATGAAGCTTGCGTTTGTCCAATATTACCTTTGCTTCTAAATATTCTAGAATTTCCTGGTCCGTCGGATCAAATTTCACTCCCGCCGGTAAACCAGGCAAATCATGAATCCCCTGAAATCACATAAAGTAGAGATAAGTATTAGGGAAAAAAGGCTTTACTTATAGAGTAAGTTATGATTATGTATGGACACCTGATCTTGGTAGGGCATGCCATGGCCACATGAAGGGCAAGTAATGGTTGGGGTTTCATTGTTTTTGGAGACTGAACCAACTACTTCTTCTTCTTCGGCGGCGGCGGCGGGTTCTTTACTGGCAGCTGAAGTGACAATATTGCACCATGTCATCTCTCTTGTTCTTCTGGATTTATTCCCATTACAAACCCGAGTTTCGGTTCTTGTTTCTTCCTCCAGTTCTTCAAACACGTAAAACACAAGAATTCTTACAAGATTGAGACATGAAATAAAAGAGAACAAAAATCTCAGAAAAAGAAAAATGAATAAATTAAAGCAAAACTTGTGTCTTCTACAACACAGTCACAGTTACCCGCTTTTCTTTCTTTCTTGATGTTTGGCAATGGAATTTAATTCTTCCAAGTTGTTTATTCTCTTTTTTTAAAACAATTTCTGCTTATGATTATATATAGTTGCTGTTTTGCTGTGTGGTTGATACGGTTGTAAACAGAAAGAAGAATTGGAAAGAAGAGTATAAAAGGAAAAAGAAACTGGGATTTTATTTAGTTTCGGTAATTATTTTTCCAGGAAACAAAAATATTATTAAATAATAAATTTTGGATAACTGTTGCTTGGACGTCAAGTTGGGTTATGTTAATCTATATGCGATTGTATTATAGAATATATGTAGATGCAGTTGTTTGACCAAACATTGCTTTTTCATCTTAGGTTTACTGACGAGTGAAAAAATATTTTATATAACAGTAAAGATTTTTATTTTATTTCTAAAGATTATATAAAAAGATGAAAAGATAAAAATATAATTACAATAGTACTATATGTCAACTTTTCCTTAGTATGATAGAATGATGCGATGTGTCCTTAAGAAATGATATTGGTTTAAATATTATCGTTATAAATAAAATAAATTAAATTAAACAGATCATCTAGTAATAAATTTTAATAATATTTAATTTAAGTTAGTTGACAAATAAATAGGGTATCGATAATTATAATAAAAAAATTATATTATATTATTTATATTATACTGCTGAATAAAGATAGTTTAATCATTTTAAATTGAATTGGTGTTTGGTTAACCAATTATATTAAACTTATTTAAACTTCTCTCTACTTTCATTTTCTTTGAGAAAGTTATTTCAAAGAAGTTCTCTTGAGATTTTCTTCTTCATTAAAGTTGTTTTTGGTGACGGCCTTCGTGTCATCGATTGATTTTTAATTTTTATATTGATTCATAGAAATAAGATTTTTCTCCTTTGATGAAGAATCATTTGTTCTTTATTAGTTTTGTTGTTGCTTTTTATTTTGCTTTTCTAGAGTCATTCTACATTTGTTTTTTTAGTTTTTTTCGTCTGTTTGTATGACAGTTTATTTATCTACATTTTTTTGCAGATTTGTCTGTCTACGTGACAGTATTGTTTGCTATTGTGGCAGTTTAGCGTTCAAATAACAAGAATTATCGAGCGTTTATAGTCACAATATGATCGATGGTATGATATTTTTTTATTCCTTTATAGTAGTTTGCCGATGTGCTAAGAACTCGCAACGGAAGAATGCTTGATTCATAGAGCTTTCTGGTCAAAGTATATCGTTGCTAGATTTTATTTAGAAGATTGCAAGTTTTTCTAATAAGTGTTGGGTTTTGCTTCTCGTGTCTTTCACACTCTTTGAAGTTTACTGTACTTATTTTTCACATTGTATTTTCAAAGGTTGTGGTGTGATCCTTTTGTAATCATTTCACTTTGAATACTATTCGGTATACTTTCTTGTTCAAAAAAATATATAATATATATAAATTTAGATATGTGGATTTACACTTTTAGTTTTTTTTGGTATAGTTCATATCTATTTTATGGTTCATGTTCAAAATCATGGTTTTCTCTCCCAACAGTGTTGTCTCAAATATTCGAATTTGTGTTCTCTAATCAGGAGTGCAACAAGCATTTTCATTGCATCCAATACTTGTTGGTTTTATACTTTGTTGATTTAATTATCTTTTTAATTACATTATTAAAAACTATAAAAATTAAAAATATGGAAAAATGAAAAAAATATTAAAAGATTGTTACTTTTCTAACAATAAGATTAATTAAAAAATAGGATTTTGAGGGCGAGAAAAATAAAATATTTAAAGACTAAAATAACTTTTTGAAAAGTTAAAGGTAAAAAATGTCAATAAACCTTCAAAAGTTAAAAAAAAGTTTAATAACTTCTTGAAAAGTTAAAGGTCAAAAATGTCAAAAAAAACCTTAAAAAGTTTAGGAAAAGTTAAACCTTTTTAACATACAGTAAAAAAAAAACTTTTTAACATAAATATTGATTAAAACAACAAATTTCTAATGGCATTGACATGGAAGTTCTCGTGATAATCTATCTGTATTAAATATAATTTCTTAAAATATTCTACTTTTTTATTATATTTTTTTTTATTTTTGTTAATTTTAAATTATATATTGGTGTGACATTTAAGACCCAACGCTATTATGAGGTGTACATCACTTGTCGTGTGGATTGTCATGTAAATATTACTCTTTCTGTCCTAAGATTATTGTTATTTATTGATTTTTTTATAAAAAAATTTAAATTTTGACTCGTAATTATTTAAAATTTATTATTAATAAAAATGTGAAAAATATATTTTAAAAACTTTTAATCAAGTAGATTTTAATTATATATTTTATAAATTTTAATTATTTAAAATATTTAATATAATTATAGTCAAAGTTTAAAAAAATTGACTTTAAAAAGTCAATAAATGACAATATTTGTAAGACAGAGGGAGTATTAAATTTTTTAATAAATCTTAAATATAATCTTACCTATGAAGGAGAAAAAACTTTAGGGAAAATAATGAGAGTACTCTTTATTGGCCTATAACTCATAACCTAAGAGAATATGAGGGGACAAAAATGAGCAGTTTGGTCAACCGATTAAATTGATTTAATGTTTTCAGAAAAATTGAGAATTAAATTTACACAGGGATGGCAAAAACACCCCGGCGGGTTACAACCCGATCTGAACCGGTAGGGTTAAATTTTTTTGAATTTTTGGTTTTCTAGTCGAGTTGGGTCGAGTTTTAAAGAAGTTTGAGTCGGGTCGAGCCAGGTTTGGGTTTAGAGTGAAAATTCCCCGCTCAGCCCTAGTTTATTTATAAATATATATTTATATTTATTATATTTTTATATATTATATTTAATATTTTTATTATTTTTTTGGGTCAGGTCGGGTTTAATCGGATTTTTTATTAAATTTTCGGGGGTCGGGTCAGAATCAGATTATACTTTTATTATATCGGGTCGTTTTTTTTTAGTTTTCGATTTTCTAGTCGATTTGGATTGAGTTTTAAAGAAGTTTGAGTCGGACCGCGTCGAGTTTGGTTTAGAGTTAAAATTTCCTGACTTGACCCAACCCGACCCGGTTTATTTATAAATATATATATTTATATTTATTATATTTTTATATATTATATTTAATATTTTTATTAATTTTTTTCGAGTTGGGTTTAATTAGATTTTATTAAATTTTAAGGGGCCGAGTCGAAGTCAGATTATACTTTTATTATATCGGATCATGTAAGAGTCGTGAATAAAAATATATTAGATTCGGGTTGAGGCAGGCAGGTTGGGACTTTAAATTTTTTGGTTAAATTAGGGGAGGCAAAAAACATGCCCGCCCTGTTGCCATCATAAATTTATCATTATCTAATTAATTAAAATTTTATACATAAATTTAATGACAAATAAAATATATAAAAATAAAATAAAAAGAAAGGTGATTGAGTGGAGAGAAGGCAAACATGTAATCTTTAGAGGACGTTTTACCTCTTAGAAAAGGGAGAGTCTTAAATACAATAAGTTTAAGGTGGGATTAAAAATGATAAATTTTTATATTTGTTTAAACTTTTAAAATATTTGATTTTTTAATAATATTTTAAGTTAGTTTTTTCGTATTTTTTGACAAGTATTAAAATTTATTTTGTAAGTATCGATACTTGTCCAAAAATTTAAAATGTTATCAAAAAATAAGTATCAATACTTGTTAAAAAATACGAAAAATTCATCTTAAAATATTATTAAAAAGTTTAATATTTTAAATTATTAAATAAATTTTAAAATTTATCGTCTTTTAACCGCACTTTAAACCTATTGCACTAATACCTACCCTTAGAAAAAGACTTCAGCTCCGGTGTCAAACCTGCCTGCCTCAACCCGAATCTAATATATTCTTAAAGATATGAGTAAGTATTAATTAATATTATTTATGTGCATTTTAGAATAAAAATAATTAAAACCAATAAATTTATTATACAGAGAGAAGAATATATAAGTTCATTTCTTCAAGTAGAGTTGTTAGGTTAAGCAAGGAATCACCAACTTTCGGGCTTACTCATTGAATCCTGCATCGTTGATCAAAGCTGCTCTGACGGTGTAGCTTTTTACCAATCGGCTGAGAGTAAAAGGATTAAAGGGAAGGTGAGCGTACAAATCAGAATCGTGAACGTAACATTTTAAGACAGCCGACAAGACATGTTAATGGAAAATGTTAAGCCACGTTGGCGAGCTTCTCCCAGAAGCCACGCAACAACATGGAAATACTTCTCCGTTAAGCTTCCAAATTTCTTTATTTTTTATGGAATATTTTGCTTTTAGATTTTGTCAATTTCTGTGTTATTGTTTCCCAGGTATGTCGTCACAATTGTCACCAAGTTTCGGCTGCGATTGTCTCATCAGTCCCATTTGTTCATATATTTTTTAATAATTTAAAAGTAATTATAAAATAAAATTTAAACATATTTTTAATCTTTTAATAATATACATGTAGCCCTATACCTGCCTATGCGATATACCTAATTTATGAGGTTATATTCGGATCACTGGAGCGACCCATAATAAAAACAAAAGAAAGCTCTTAAACATACATTGTAAAGTATAAAATAAAACTTCTATTAAAATCATTTTAAAATTTCATTACACACTGAAATCTAGAAAACGTATTACAGACACAATCATAAAATAAAATGTGACATACATGCCCACTAATACACATGTACCGTACTCCGAAAGCAACGCCGATGGAACTCCAACCACTGATGTCAAGCACTATACCAAGATAGATTCCTTCTATCCTGCGATGGTAAAAACAACGTGAGCTTTGAGAAGCTCAATAATACAGAACTACCAACTAATGTTATAGGCACAAGCAGGTAAAATGGCTAAACAATACTAATATGATGATCCAAGCAACAATTGTTTTCTTTTAAGATATTAATATTCGAAACATCGATATACTTAGGTAATAGGATTGTTCTTTATCTGATCATCTGAGTACCATACAAGATACCTATATTTCGATGAATCAGAAGAGGTCTGGATTACGAAAGTCGAACTGCGAAAATTTATGTGTTTCAATGATTTCAGATTCGGAGCATAAATAGTTTCAGACCTTGGTAATTTAATTCAGTAGGGTAAAATTATATAAAGGAACAGATAGTTTTATTTTAGTTATTTGACTACCATCCAACCATACACCGACATGTAATATTCCATAACAGTATCCGGAAAGACTTACCCTAAACCCATTGGGCGTAGGAGTTTACAGAAAGACTTACCCTAGGCCCATTGAGCCTAGGAGCTTACCTAAGGGGAACGTCTTAGGTCCAGAAGGACTTATCAGCGCTGAGCCTACAGATTCATCAATCATATCCCAGAAATACCCCAAATCAAATAGTTTAGTAGACAGCCAGAATAAGAAAAAAACAGTAATCATACATATATTCCCCGAATATCAGAAGTCATAAAGCATATTTTTCATATCAGACATAGTGGTATATTTATTATTATTATTATTATTATTAATGTTGACAGACTGGATTCATGGTTCATATTAGAGAGAGATTTTAGTTACAAAATAGAGAAAATATACATGTGTAAGGAATACACCAGATGATTCAATTTATCACTTAGAGAACCTTAATAAATACAGATGAAATATACTGAACTTCAGTCCATGATGTACTGATTTCAGGATTAATGGACTTATTCGAAGAGTCCGATAATCATCGTCAACATTCAGGTGCTCAGGGTTTCGTACTTCATGGTCATTCAAAATTTTGGCATTTCATGATCATGCGAGATTTCGAGTATAACAGATTTATTTAGGATTTTAAGTATACTCAGAGAGTACTAGACAATTTGCTCAATAGGGCATTTTTACTCCCAAGGGCTAATCCCCCCATTGGTTTTAAGCGGCTAATCCGACCTTCACAATCATTCGCTATAACCATAACCCATTTAATGTGATTCCTAGAGTTTCGATAAATACGACTCACAAGCGTTCTTTCCTTAATACTAACAACATCAAAAGCTGAACCAATCATCATCATATACACTACTGACTTCCTACCGCGTAGTTGAACATGTCTTTATATTTGTTAAACCAATATTACAGTAGTAACAGAGGTGGTCAATATTTCTAGATTCGGTTCCTTATCCTTTAGGAACAATACAGTTCTCACACTTTATCTGAATTGTGACTTATCATGGGTATATACTTATGCCACAAATACAAGGATAATTTGATTGTTTCATGAGTCATGGATATCTTAGACGTTGAAAGCTTTTGGTGCACCAATATATTTTGGTCATTACGGTCATTCCGATCAGTTCAACCTTATTAGTAAATTTCAATTCTTTTAATCATTCCAATCAATTTAATCTTTTACGCCACTTTGGTTAATTCAGACATACGAATAGTTTTCCGTTAACTTGACTTTGGAGATTTATTTAGAATTAAGAGAATCCAAGTATTTTCATTAACAGAAGTTTGAATCTTATTACCAGAATTTAATCCAATAGTTCAGAAAATTTTGAATGAACCCGTTGTTTTTCTTAACTCACAAGTGTTCTTTTTTTATTTCATTTCAAGGGTAATTTAGTCATTTTACGCATCAAGGGCACTTTTTTCATTTTAAGCATCCAAGATATTTCGGCATATCACTAACCCACTGATTCTGAAATTTTCTCTTTTATCAAACATAACCAGAATTTGAAAGTTAACAGTATTAATACTAGCTTACCAAACTCGGAGATCCTTAAGGTTCCTTAAATTTCTTATCCGAGTACTTAGATCTTAAAAGTTAACCATTTATTTATACTCGAACTCATTTGCCTTACGCGGAAATTTATGGCACACCCAAAAATAATTTCATGTATTAGCCAAAACCCACATATATCCTAAACAATGCCAAATGTAGTAAAATATTACCTTAATTATGTGTTACATTGGGGAAACTTAAAATTTCCTTCAATCGCTCTCGAACCCAAATTCGAAGTCCTCAACTTCTTGAATACGAAGATATGTGAATACCTTCAATTAAATATAATCCAAAATCAAACCCTAGCTTTATCATAACTCTTAAACTGTAAAACTAAACACATGCATTCATGGGTTCAAGGTCAGATTCGGAGGCTTTCGAGTCAGAATTTTGCTAAACGGGCTTCATAAATGGACTCAGAACGTCGAAAAACATAAAATAAGGGTTTTGGGAAATTTGGCTTTTTGGGTCAAAGTCAACGTTGACGTTAGCAGTCAAAGTCAACGCTGACATCATGCTAACATCATCGGTTAACAGTCAACGATTTAACTCAGACGAGTTGACTCACTGAGTTGACTCGGTCAGTTTGACTCACTAAGTTGACTCGGTCGGGTTGACTTAGTCAAATGGTCGGGTCGGTTGGTTTACTAGTTCGGTTCAGAGGTCAAAACGGGTTTGGCCAGGTTGGATCACTATTAAACCGGTTCGGTTCAAGGGCCAAAGTCCAGGGCGGCCGAAAATCGCCCCTGGACGGCGCGTGCAATCCACGCGCGCCCAAAATGGCCGGAAAGAGGCCCCAAAATACATACTTCACCTGAATTTTCAACCACCAACTCTAAAAATCCAGAATCAAGCTATAACCACCCATGAAACACCAAAAGTCACTGAAACTTACAATAAACGAAACAAAACGGCCGAAAAACACACTGCTCCAATGAGGCCTTTGCTGATGTCGGAACGACAATCCATTAGAGGGGTTTTGCTCGTCGCAACGCAAGGGGCTCGAATCTGATGGTGGTGTCTCGAACGGCCGATGAGGGTGGCCTGAAAATACAAGGATTCGTGCCGAAAACCCTAGGCTCGACGAACCATTTCAGCGACAATTTTGAGCGTAAGCGGCGGCGTTTGCGCGAGTGGGGATTGGTGCCGGCGGTGCACGACACGGACGAGAGGTGGTGGCAGATCTGGCGGTGGCCGGCTAGGTCGAAGGAGAGAAATTATTTGGGAGGGGTTTGATATATTTGGTTCGAATTAAATAGAGATAAGGGTCGAATTTAGTTTTTATTGATTTCAATAAAACCGAACTGAAAAGGGTTTTATAGAAATCAGGGTAGAACATATAAAAAAAATGAGCCTTAGCTCAATTGGTTATTTTCCATTCTTTTGCAGCCAAGGTCATGGGTTCAAACTGGCTGCAATACCCAATTTTCATTTATTTTTCAATCCTCCTCTTTTTTTTACTGAGACATTTGTTGATATATATATATATATATATTATAATATAAAATTTGTTTTAATAAAAATTAATTGATTTAAGAAGATGACGTTAAATTTTTTAAGTAAAGTTTAATATTTTAATCTTAACGTTATAAAAAAGGATAAATTAAGTTCACGTAATGACAAAATCGGGTTCCTTGACACAAGACATGTACTTATGTAGGTTATAGTATAACTATATTCAATTGAGGTGCTCAATTAATTTGAGCTTATTAGATTTGGTTTTGGATAATTTCTTTTAATCGGACAAGTTTAACTTGACCCGAATTATTATCCTATAATAGAATAAATTATTTAAATGTAATTATAAAAATATATAAATAATGTTAATTTTAATATTTTTTGAAATATTGAATTAAGTTTATAGGCGAGAATGAACAGATCCAATTTGTATTTAGTAATTTAAAACTTTTTGAAAATGAAGCTTAACTCAACCATGAAAACTTCTCTAATAATTTATCCCCAAAAAAACTTCTCAAATATAATAAAGAGTTAATTATATATTTTGACATCTTAATTAAGTTTTAAGGTATAATTTAATACTAAAAATATTTCCTATTCAATAGAAGTTTGGCAAATGAAATTGCATCTTTGCCGTATCGCTCGACATGTTAACTGTTGAGATGATAAATTTCGTTGGGCAGTGACGTCATTTAGAGGCAAATCTTTAATTTCCTTTATTCTCAAGTTTACATGGAGCTCTTACATCTATTTTATTTGAGAGGAGCGTAACTTTCGACAGTTCCGAAACCTCGGTCGAGGGAATGATTCTGGTCAATGGAACCATGTTGGTTCTTGCTCTGTCATGGAAGCTGAATTGTGGGCAATCTATGGACAATTACATGCATGGAATGTTGGTTGTCGAAATTTAATCCTTGAGACAGACTGTTTGGAGGCAGTCAGATTACTGAATCGAAATATTTTTGGTCCTTTTACGATTATGAACCATATCCGGCAATTGTTGGAAAGGAGGTGGCAGGTTGATATCCGCTATACTCGCCGGCAATGCAATCAAGTGGCAGACGGCTTAGCCAAGCACACCCATGCTTCTCCCGGTCTTCTCCATGTTTACCAGGCACCACCTGATTTCATCTTGCAAAAACTACACGCGGACTGTAACGATCTTATGAGCTAACTCTTAGGCATCTCTTTTTTCAAAAAAAAAAAAATACTAAATATATTTTCTAGTATAATTAAGTACATGAATTTGACTTATCAGTTCAAATTGATATCAAAATTTTATTTTTCTGTACAGATTATAAATAAAACCTTAAAAATTAAGTTCAAAAACATAATTGGACCAAAATCAAATCACACCTAAAATCAAATATAAAAATATATCTCTCCTATAATAAATCTCTATGGTTATATTTATTTTATTTTTCTCAAACATACCATGAATTCTGGATAAAAAAAGAGATTATAATTAGAATGCTATGAATGCTATTGAATTTAAAGACATTAAAACACTTTGACTAAAAAACAATGGCGGTCATGGCAACAACCAGGTGATCTAATGAGATGAGTCACTAAGTTTTTTAAGTAAAATCAAATGTTCTAATCTTAGCGTTGTAAATGAAAAAAATGGGTTTGGAGAGTCATTTTTCATATTAGATTTCTATAAAATTCGATTTGAATTAATCAACCAATAAATAATAAATTAGATACCGGTAATTAAAAAAACAATGGAGGTTATCAAAACTAACGACCTTTCATTTGTGTGGAAATTTTGTTGATGAACAGGTATTTATTAATTAATTTTGGTACCTAACTTGCGAGCTCTGTACTTTTATTTTCTTACTTACCTAGCAAGTAATTTCACCTTTCTAGGGTTTTATTTTTAGTTAGTCAAAAAGGCAGATTGTGAAGTGACAGTGATCCTTATGAACAAATGCATTTATATTTGTTCTAAGCTTATGGTCAGTTTAGCATTGTTTTTGAAAAATACGTAAGAAAGTAATTTAAAAAATAGTTTTAAAAAGTGTTTTTAGATTGTTTGATTTAAATATGAATGCTTGGTATTGTTGTCAAAAAAGTACTTTTAAGTAGATAAAATATCTATTTTATACATTCTTTTTGAAAATATAAAAGGATCGATGATATAACGAGGATATATGAATAATTTAACTTAAAAGTGCTTTTAGAAAAGCTAAAAGCTAAAAATTTCAATTTTTAAAAAATACTTTTCAAACCAAGCTGAAAATCAGTTTTGGCCGAAAAAACTATCTATTTTTCATTATTTTTAGTCTCAAATCAGCTTTTATAGCCAAAAACTAGTTTGAAAAGCAATGAAAAACATGCCTCGATATTTTATTACCTATGTATTATAGTTTAATTGTTATTTTATTTTATGTACAATTTTTTCTCGGTTATCCTTTGTGCTATTATTTTGTCTTTTCCATCAATTCAATGGTATTTTCAATTAAAAAAAGTTATATAATCATGGATGAAGCATGATTTTAAATTGAGAGTGCGTATTTTTGTACTTAATAAAATAGTATAAAAATTTAAAAATTTTACGAGTGCAAAATAAAATTATCAATATAAAATACAATTTTTTAAATATATAAAAATTTAAAATTTTTAAAAGTACGACTGTCCTCTAGCATCCCTCCGTCCATCCCTATGCATGCCCTAATAAAAACGTTGTCACATGTAATGAAAAACAAAAATTAAAAAATCATAAAAAGCCGAAAAATATGAACAAAAATTAGAAAATACTTTGTTTATTTATTACTTCAGTCTTAAAAATTCTAATTAGAAAATTCCATCACTATTAAAATATATTCTTATCTATTTCTATTAAATATATAAATAATTCAGTTTTTAAAACAATTTTATTGATTTTTCAATTTTTAATATTTTTAAATAGTTTATGATTTTTTAAGAAATAATTTCAGCATAATTATAATTTTGAAAAGAAATATAAATTTAATACATAAACTCTGAAAATTAGAATTTTTTATATTTTCACTTTGCAGATCTGATAAGTGCATTTTTTATTCTTCCATATATAGTCGGTGGAAAATTTTTGTTATATATATATATTCTGAATCTATTAAATTATCGCAGGGATAAAAAATCAACAAAAAATTATTCAATTTAAAAATAATTACAAATAACAAAGTAGTAATGGTGATTTTTATTTTGTTGGCGTAACAATGCGTACATTCTATACTATGAAAGGTAGCCTACTTATAGGTTGGAATTGAATGCCATTTAACCTACTTTTAATTATTAAATGCAATTTATTTTTATTTCGATTTAAATATATTGATTGAACTAAATAAAATTAACGGTGATGATATGAAGTATGCCTAATGTTGATATGTGAAGCCAACACTTTAAAATATTTTTATAAACCGTCTTTAACTGCGGTTGCTGGTGCTGGTGATTCTTCCGATTTTGCATGGCCCGATGAAGAAAAAAGACTCTCCATACCGCTGTACAAAGTTACATATAAACCAAGAAAATAATAACAAATTCATATGTAATTATCGGAATTAAATCAATGTTAGTTTTCATGAGATTTTTCTTCACCTGATCTTATTTTTGGTCCAGTCGGTCCATGACGAGGATTTTTCCTTTGCATTTTCTGTAACTGGTCCGTCAACTTCTTTAACATTTGTCGCCGGTGCAAATGAAACTACATCGTCACTAACGATGGACTGAATTGAAAGAATCGTGATCATCGAAATTAAAACAAAGACCAAAGCAATCTTCGCCATTATTTTCTCAATTTTCTTATGCGAATATGAATATATTCAATGGAATATGATGAATGATTTGAGATTAAAATGATGGGCAATTTATAGTATTCTGGTGGAGGAGACATGTGCGGCGAGTCCATGGGCAGGTGACACAACATTGTTTTTACTATATTAGTCTTCTTTATACCTTATATTGAGAAAAATCGGTTAAAGTATATTTAAAAATTTAATTTTAGTTTACCCTAAATGAACGGTCACGATCAAAAAGAAGATATGTTATTTTAGGAGATCTAAGTTCGAATAATTTTATCGGTACTCGAAAAGGTGTGTATCTTATTAAAGGGTTAAGAAAAATATTATCAGATACTATTTTGTAAATTACTTTAAGACTATTAAAAAAGTTATTATAATTTTTCCACTGTAAAAAATCGGTTTTCATTGAGGACTTAAGCTTTGTTTGCCATTGCTCATTGCTGCAATCAAATGGCCGATAAGACTAAACGCCCGTTTGCAAAAGCTAAAAAATTCAGTTGTGTACAAACACCCGTTTAGACGTAAAAAAATAGTAGGTAAACGACCGTTTACAACTAAACCGCCAGCTATTTAGCAAAAAATAATGAACAAAGACCTATTTAAATTACTACACGTAACAAAAAAAATAGAGCTTTAATCCACATTATGTAGCGATCCTCCTTCGCTAAAAAACGAGGTTTTAAGGTGTTTGAGGTCTTTTGGGTATTTTTAAAATGTGTTCCATTGGGGTTTTATAAAAACCGTATTTTATTTAAAGTGGAGTCGCCACCGGCCACTAAGGTAGGCCAGGCACCATAAAAATCAGAGATTTTAAAATGTCGAGTTCGGGAGTCGGTTACGGATGGGGAAGGATTAGCACCCCCACACCACCAAAAAATTGGTACTTTAATAATTACCGCTTTATTAATATTAAACTTTCCAGATTAAAGTGACGATTAAATTAAATTTTGGTTATAAGTGCGAGTAGATTTTAAAGACCCTATTATTCGAGAGTAAACCGAAAGACCACCATCACTGCGCTTGATACTGGCCACGTTTACGCTCGAATAAAAAGGCGCCGCATTGACAATAATATATCCGAAATGCAACTTAAAACAAGGTAAACATGAATAAGTACAATGTGATAAAAATATAAATACTAACATAATAAAATACTAATCTAATATAAATACAATACTACTCTAAAACATTCATAAATATTAATCTAACCACACCATCAACGGAGAGGTAAGATCGGACGATAATTTGGATTCTACCTCGCCATCAACGGAGAAGTAGAACATCAACTTGAACCCTACTACACCATCAACGGAGGAGCAAGATTGAATAGCAACAACTTGGATCCCAGCCACACCATCAATTGAGGGACCAGATCGGAAGGTAATTTGAATTCTACTACTCCATCAACGAAGAAACATAACACCAACTCGAACCACACTACACCATCAACGGAGGAGCATGGTTTGATTTCGGCAACTTTGCACACCAGCCACACAATCAACAGAGGGACATGATCGGATAATAATTTGAATTCTACTACACCATCAATGGAGAAGTAGAACATCAACTTCAACCCAACTACACCATCAACGGAGAAACAGGATTGAACAACAGCAACTTGGACCCCAGCCACACCATCAACGGAGGGATAGGATCGGATAATTTGGAATCTACGACGCCATCAACAGAGAAGCAGAACACCAACTTGAACCACACTACACCATAAACGGAGGAGCATGATATGATTTCAGCAACTTGTACCCCAGCCACACCATCAACAGAGGGACAAGATCGGATAATTTGGCAACTTGAAACTAGCCTTACCATCAACGGAAGGGCTAGATCGAATAATGACAACTTGGATCTTTACTACACCATTAATGGAGGAGCAAGATCGGCGAATGATATCGGCTTGGACTCATCTACACCATCAACGGTGAGACAAGATCGGATGATTAAAGTTGATAAATTTTCTTTTTTTTCTTGCTTTTCATTTTTCGATTTTTTTCGAATTTTGATTTTTTCCCTTCTTCTTTTTTGAACTTTCTTTTTTTCAATTTTTTTTTATTTTTTGACCTACAACTATAAGGAGGATACAAGATTTAAGGAAGAAATTTAGTCTAGTTGTACCACCAACGAAAAAATGAGAACTTGAAAAAAATTTGATCTGTTGCACCATCAACGGAGAAATGAGATCTTCAAAATTTGATCTGCTACATCATCAATAGTGAAGCGAGATCTGGAAGGAAGGTTTGGATCTGTTGCACCATCAACAAAGAAACGAGATTTTCAAAATATTGATCTGCTACACCATCAACGGCAAAACGGGATCTAGAAGAAGGTTTGGATCTGTTGCACCATCAACAGAGGAATGAGATCTTCAAAATGTCTAAACTGGCACACCATCAACAGTAAAGAAAAACTAGAAATGTTGGCCTATCACCAATGACGAAGGCAAGATCCGTAAAAGTTACTTTTGTTGCTCTAGTGGCGAAGATGTATGACCTAAAAATTGGAAAAAACATTAATCAGTAAATGTTCAAAAGTTTTGTTGCTAGTACCTTTTATTTAGATGTTTCAACATCCTCTTTGTGCTTGGCCTCCTCCAAAACTAAGGTTGGCCGTCGTGATTCCCCCCCCCACGTTTAGTCTCCTTCGGGGACCTATTTATATGTATGAGCAAAAATGCATGAATGCATCTAATTTTATGCCTAAATGCACGTCTCTATCCTAAATGCATTGTGATTTTGGTGTATGCACTTAATCTAAATGTATGACGTATGCAAAAATGATCCAATGCAAAATGAATGCAACTAAATGCATGAATGATTTTTTGTTTTGTTTTGTTTTTTCTGCCCTCAAAGGGATGCCCCTGACTCCTCACTGGTCCTGTCAGGATCTTGGTCTTTTGTATGTGGTAGTGCCCCAACCTCGTCTTGGGTTTGATCACCTTTCTTTGAATCAGCCTTCATCTAGGTACATGCCCCAAAATTTTGGTTCGTTCTATACCATCATCTGAAACTATTCTTGTAGCAAATTTAACTTGCATGCTCGCCTTTTCTAAAAGGTTTTTCATCGTCTTCATGAAGGTATTATGTTGCCCCCTAAGTCGGGTTCACAAATTTGTTGTGTTGGTTTGTGGCAACTCATCTCTTTCAGATCAATGCAGAGCGGTGATGATATGTAGCTATCGAATGCTTGTTTCTGAACCTTGATGGAGAATGCCCCCAAATTAAAGCCTTGTTGGGAGCATGGTATTTGCGGTAGACGTTTTCGGATATGCCCCAAGATTGGGCTCTTGTAAAGGTTTTGCAAAGTGCTAGATCGACCAACCTTGTTATATCAAATGGGTCAACTTGGGGACCGACTTTAAAATTTTCAAAAATATATGCGTGTAAATGCAAAATGCATGTCTTAGATGTGAAAGTACTGATTCAAAAATGGTTCTCGTGGCTCAACTTCCGAACTCACGGGATTTATTTGCAGCTTTGAATATTGCCTTGATATCTAGAGTGCTAGATTTTCTCCCGATGATAATTTTTCAAATTGAGAACCAATAGTGAATAAGCACATCATGCTAGTAGAATGCAAAAATTAAGATGTTATGATATGCCATGTAGTTAATGCTAAGATGAATATATTTAATTATGACGTGATCACAAAAAAATGGGTTAGTTTGGAATTAAAATAATCAGATGAATAAATTAAATAGCAAACAAGGTAAAAATTAAAGATTTCTGACCAGGCAAACAACTTGGACCAACACTTTTATGTCATGCACTGTTAATACAACAAAAATATGTGTAAAGTAAAAATAAAATAAAAAAAGGAACGAGTTAGTATTGAATAAACTCAATAAAAAATGAAATAGATAAGGCCACAAGCAAAACAATCCTATTTATCCCATCTAAAACACCTAAGTTATCCGCATGGCTCTAAAAGGGTGGGCTTTCTATATTCTCTACATGCAGTTTTGGTGCTAAGAGGTACCTGAATTGTTCTTGATGTCCCTTACTAAGAGTAACAAGGCCCCCGGTCATCACTCATTACAGGCTCCTTTCAATCGGGTTCAACTCAGGGGACCCATTTGCTTTTGCCTCTATGAAGGAACAATATCCTTACGAAAGCATAAGGTACTCGAGTCCTGAAGGTACTTGCTAAGCCTAAACGAAGGAACGATATCCTCACGAAAGCATTAGCATTTCCCTCACTTAAAAAGACGGGTTTATATGCCAAATTTTAAATGCGTTAAAATAAACGCACAATTATAACCGAATGTTACTTTAATAGTCATTTTAATCCGGAACTTCCGATATTAGTAAAGCGATAATTATTTAAAAAGCTTGACTCTCATTTTTTTTTGAAAAACAAATAAAAATAGTCCCTAGCGGAGTTGCCATCTTTAGCGATCATCTTTCGCTAAAAAATGATATTTTAAGGTGTTTGGGGTCTTTTGGGTATTTTTAAAATGTATTCCATTGAGGTTTTAGAAAAACCGTATTTTATTTAGAGTGGAGTCGCCACCGGCCACTTAAGGTAGGCTGAGCACCATAAAAACTAGAGATTTAAAAATGTCGGGTTCGGGAGTCGGTTACGGATGGGGAAGAATTAGCACCCCCCCACCGCCCAAAAAATGGTACTTTAATAATTACCGCTTTATTAATATTAAAATTTTCGGATTAAAGTGACGATTAAATTAAAATTTAGTTATAAGTGCGAGTAGATTTTAAAGACCTTGTTATTCGAGAGTAAACCGAAAGACCACCATCACTGCGCTTGATACTGGCCACGTTTACGCTCGAATAAAAAGGCACCGCATTGACAATAATATATCCGAAATGCAACTTAAAACAAGGCAAACATGAATAAGTACAATGTGGTAAAAATATAAATACTAACATAATAAAATACTAATCTAACATAAATACAATACCACTCTAAAACATTCATAAATATTAATCTAACTTAAAAATATAATAATTAAAGTAAAATATTTAATACTTATACCTATAAAAAATATCTAGATATATTAAAAGTTAATAGTTTATATATATGTTATTTTTACAAAAAGGTATTTATTTAAATTACATATGTAGCAATTAAATAAAATACTATACATATTTTTACAAATAAGCATAAAATCATATACATAAAAAATAACAAAGTTATTATACATAAAAATGTGACATAGATAAAAAACATATATAAATAGATATACACATATATATCTTAAACCAATATATATAATATGTACAAAATAAATTACTTTATATAATAATATATTATATGCATATAATAATAATAATAATAATAATAATAATAATAATAATAATAATAATAATAATAATAATAATAATAATAATAATAATAATAATAATAATAATAATAATAATAATATGTATGCATGGATCATATTGGAATGCATGAAACAACCTAAACTTAAATTCAAGAACTAGAATGCATAAATATTAAATGACACGGCAAAAGAGAATAACATAGGACCAAAATGTAATTAAATATGAAATACGTGAGCATGAATGTGAAACATGTTAAATTAAGAGGTGCAAATGAAAACAAACCATAGTTAAAGGACTGGATATTAAAACACGATAATAACAACGGTGGCTGAACTGGATGAAATGTAAAATGAAGGAGTGGAATTAAAATAAGAAAGGATAAAAACGGGTGCGGTAACAGACATAAAGGACTAAAATTGTAATTAGACCATAGACAAACTGAAAACGGGTTAAAAGACGAGGGACCTCTGGTGCAATTAGGCCCTTCAAGTATGCGCGGATCCTCCTCGGATAACTGGGTCACACGCGGGTCGGGTTGTGCAAAACGACGTCGTTTCGCCTACATCAGATTAAAAATAGATTTGGGTCATTTTTTTTATATCGAAACAAATAATGAAAAACCCTAAATGTTTTTTACTCTCTCCCTCATTTCAACCACGCGAGCGGCGGCCGCTCATGCCGTCACCGGGCCGTTCATTGGCCGAATGGCCTAGCGACGAAGCACCTCGGCGGCGATCTCGATGGCAGGTAAGCTTTCGACTCTTTTTTTATTTTCGATTTAAGATTCGAAGCTAAAAACACAGAAAATCTTGTTTTTCAAACTAAAAAATACCTTTTTCGTTTCAAAATGATTTTGGGTTTGGATTTGTAAAATAGAAGATAAAGAGATCTGAAAAAATTATTTTAAATTTTTATTACAAGTTCGAACTGGCTTTTCGTTTTTTTCTCAAACTGAAGACCCCCCCTTTTTGATTTACATTGCCTCGGTTTTTATAAACCAATTTCTAATAACAATTCCATCTTTTTTTTAATATGTAGGCTGGATTTTCAGGGATGTTGGTTGAGATATTGGTGATGCCAGAGTAGGGGGATGGTTCGAATTAATTTGGGTATGAGTTTGACAGTTTAGAGTTGACAGATATGGTTAGGGTAGGTTATTATTTTATTTTAGGGTTGATTTAGTTTCGGTTTTGGGGTTTAGTTTAGGGGTTTGTGGATTTAGGGTTTAAAATGGGCAATCGACGATGGTGGCCGGAACGTGGCGGCGGTGAAGGACCTAGTGGTGGCGGCGGCGATTTAGGGTTGAATAGGATTAGGGTTGTTTTATAGATTAGGTTTTTTTATGTGGGTCGGGTCTTGGGTTATTGTTTGGGTCAGTTTTAGTTTTATTTGGTTTGGTTAGTGGGCTTAAGGCCCGGATGAAAACGGGTTATCACACGTTACACAGCTGCGTACTAATCTATAGATTAAAAGTCCATACGGACATCGATTCATGGGAAAGTTCATGTTGGATGAATCCTTATTAATGCACTTTGAGTCGTGCCAACTCGTCTGATATTGGATTATGGTCTCTTTGAAACCTAAGCTCAGGGATGAAAGAACGGAGTCAGAAAATTTTATTTATTATTTTAAAATTTAGAGTGTGTTAACTCATATTTTATTAAAAATAGACGAAATTAAATAATGAATGTCAATTTAAATTAAAAAATTTCAATTATTTTTTTAAACTGATGTCAATCTCTTTTGTAAATGGTGTTAATTTCTCTTTTTCATATATGTTTCATATAAAATATACATTAAATTAAAATTTTTCAAAACTTATAAAATTTATGTTAAGAGGTGAACTTATGCAGAGATGGGTGTGGAACTTTATGTTAAAAGGCGAACTTATAAAATTTTAAGTACAAACTTATAAAATTATAGAAGAATAAAAATATATTTTTAATAATAAATAAATAAAATTTAAATCATATAAAAATTTTAAAATTTTAAAGGGCGACTGCCTCTCTAGCCCAGCAGTCCAAAAAAAAAATTCAGAAGTGGTGTTGTCATGATTGTTGCACTCGGATCTGCCCGTGGCCGCTTTGGTCACTAATCTTTGAGATTGACAGGCTTATCGCTTTGCTCACTATTTGGCTAAATCTGATAGATCAAAAGCCAGTTATTTCTGTTGCTGGTTTCAGTTTATTTTTCTGCATTTTGTATTTCTCCAGACTGATTGATGCTGGGTTTTTTTCAACTCTTTATTTTTCATGAATTAAACTTTGCTAAAAAAAGAATATTTTTGTCCATATATTTTATCTAAAAGTTTATTTTAGTCCATCTACTGTAAAGAGAAAGATTTTAGTCATTGTACGTTTGAAAAATGAATATTCGGTCATAATATTTAAAGTTATAGTTGGTTGACTTAAATATTTTCATTTAATCACTTCTCAAGTTTCCGTCAATGTTGAAATTGAGCAAATTCATCTCTCTTGATTGAAAGAAAAGAGGGTAATTTATTCGATGTATATTTTGAAAGCGAGGACATAAGAACGATCTATGATGTTGTAGTTTACCTACTTCGTCAGTACATGACACATGTCCAACTGTGATTGGATTGAATATTTTTAAAATAAAATAGAAACAAATTTTTTTAATATGTTTTCATAAATTTGAGACATTAACATGTTACTGATTGTTATAAGTTATAACAAAAAGAAAACAAAATTCATGCATTAGGAAGTGGTATATTGGTTTTTTGCTACCTTCTCAAATCTGGGTTCTTTTTATTTTCATTTTCAGCTGTTTTTATTTGTTTTCTTCATGCATGAATTTTGTTTTCTTTTTGTTATAACATTGCGTGAAGGTTGACAATGTTGAGGGCAGAAGAAAATGCAAATGAGATAACAAAGATTAAATTGATTCAAAATTTAAATGTTAGGGGCTAAATTTTTAGAATTAAGATCAAATTATAACAATGTGTAAGTGTTAAAGACTAAATTTATTACTATGTCAATGCCTTTTAAATGTCATGTCATCCCACATTATTTTTTTAACAAAAAAAGATCACTTGTAATTTTTCATTAATTTAGGTGACTATTTTGTAACTTTTCATAGTCATGGGATACAACTAAAAACGTGCTATAATTAAGGGGCTATCTAAGTAAGTTACCCAAGCAATAATAAATGTAAAGATATTTATAAGTTACCCAATTCTAATCAATTTATAAAAAATGTAAAATTTAAGAATTAAATTTGTATCATGCCAATATTTTAACTTTCACATCATCCATGTTAGTAATATAAATGGATCAATGTATAATTTCTCGTTAACTCGAGTGACTATTTCATAATTTCAGTCGTGGATGCAATTAAGAAAAAAAATTATAATCAAGGGACTATCTTGGTATGTTTCAATATATGTGACTTGTATATATACTTTGTGACACACATTTTTATTATCATTTTACAATGTCTCAAATTATTTCGTATATTGCAAAATTCATCATAGCAATTTAATTTTAAATTTAAATTCATCATTGTATAATTAAAAGGTATATGGTGTTCAAAACTTTAATTCATTTATTTGAAACAAAGCAAATGTATATTACTTTAAAAACTCTTATTTATCATAATAAATTTAATAAAAAAACATAAATATTATTACATTACATAAAAAAACTTTGACACGTATATTCCTCTCATTGTTTTATCAAAATCGATCAAATCGTGCCAAACCACAAAAAAATGATGTTAATGCATTAAACAAAGGAATACCACACCGAAGAATCAATAGACATGATAAGAAAATTTTATTTGTACTGCTTGCAGAGGCGGATCCTCTATAGAACTAGAGAGAGCCTTCACTCCCCCAAAATTTAAAAAAATTATTTTATGGTTCTTTATTTTTTAAAATTTCTTTTATATGTATAATGGTACCCCAAAAAGTTTAAAAATGTCTTAATGGCTATAATTTTTTTTTAATTTTGTAATTGACACCTTCAAAGATCATGGTCATGATCTGCCTCTGCCTTCTTGCAGTCGATGTTAATGATGCAAGCAACGGGATCGGCAATATGAGTGAAGGCTTCATTGGAAAAATCAATGGTGGACGCGCATCCCGCCGGACAGTGCTCAACAATATTCACTGTAACGCTCTTGCCGGTGCATGGATAGGGTACAGCATTCCGAGCTCCCGTGCACTTTATGGTGTACTTTTTCCCTCACACTGCCCATTATTCCACAGTACATCACTGGCTGCAGCAACCATGTGGCCTTGGGGCTTGTCTCCGTAGCATGCAGAAGCTACCCGCAAATGACAATATTTGGTTAAATATTTCAAAATTTGATTGCAAATTCTATTAAGAAATTGGAAAAAAAATATATAAATACTTACGAACATATTTTGTATAAAAGGTGGCAACTCCTGATTTTGCCGAGGCAATGGAGACAAGGCAAGCGACGATGCCAACGAAAATCAAAGTGGTCTTCTCCATTTGCTTAATTAGCTTTCGGTTTTAAAGTTATTAGGGTTGTGAGTACTTTAACATGTATGTATGGTCCAATTTTATAGGCTAATTCATAAACTTTTATTAGTAAATTAAACCAATCAAAGGTTACAGAATTATCGCACAATATATCGTAACTGAGGAGAAATTATTACATGGTCCCGGCTCACCACGTCATCCATGGTCACATCCAATGAAATCCATTCATTTAATGACATGTAGGAAAGAGGTGAAGATTCACCTTAAAAAAATGAGATAGAAATTTATTATTGGATGAGACCATGGATGACATGGTGAGCCAGACCCATCTAATAATTTTTCGTAACTGAGACACCATAAACATAAAAATAAGTCAAAGAGAAATGGATTTTATACCGATTATTTTTACATGTGTATAAGGTAGCAACCATTAACGCAATGTAAAACTTCAAAGTTTTATATATTCTTTTTACTCGGGTTCGAGCACTGTGTGTGTACGGTATGTGCGTTATTAAAGGGCTAAGAAAATTGAACAGATACTACATTGTAATTACACAACATATTAAAAAAATTATTCTTTTTGGTTCATTAGATGAATAAAAATAGATGATATCTATTCAACTATTTTTATCTAAACCCTATTTTTTTCTCTCAAGTCGTCGTTCTATTTTCTTTTTTGTTTTCTTCTTTTTTATATGTGTTTGGTCAACAACAATATCAATTTTAGTGTTGGTTGTCGACCTTCGGTACTCTTTTCTTTTCTTTAGTTTAATGCATCTAACCTTTATTTTTTCTCTAGTTTTTAATAATAATAATGCTGCTTTTGTGGCATGTTTTTCTCTGTCTTTTGACACGTTTCATATTTTTTTCTTGATCATTTGACCATTCTCTGTTTTTATATGTTTTGTCAGGGATGGACTTGGCGCTACCGCAATTGATCAATGCTTATTTCTTATCCTGTTAATCTCCCTTGCTTTGGGCTCACATGATTTAGATAAGTGTTAACAATTACCGTTTCTTATTTGTGATTAAGTTGTGGGAACAACTGTTTTATCCACATGCCATAAGGGTTATATGCATTTTTAATGTTGGTGTTGATAGCTTTATCATTCGATTGTCGATTTCTAGTGTTGTTCGTATCTATGTTTTGTTTGAGTCTCGTGATTGACTTTTTAACCTTTTCACCATATTGTCCTTGTGTAGTTTCAAATAGTCATAGAAAAAAAAATTCAAATTAAGTGTTTAGTTTACGCTTATGTTGTAAACCTCATTATATTTTTGGATATTTCTTCTTTTTTAATAAAACTAGCTGCATTTATTGAAAGATTAATTTTTTATCTATGAATTTATTATGATAAAGCTCGGGTTAAAAACTATATCTATTTGATCAATAAACCTTCAAATTTCTGAAATAAAAGCGAGCTCTTCTTATGCCTCGTAGGGATGTCAATTGGGCGGGGAGGGTGCAAAAGGTACTTTCCCACACTCATCCCTATCAAGAATTTTTCATCTTCATCCCCGCCTCACGACTCGCTGTGAATTTAAAATCTAAAATTATCCCTGCCTCGCAACCCGCAAGACTAAAATCATCCCCGCCCCATCACCCATGTGGGTCCTAAGACCCACATAATCCCCTCTTTACCCTGCCTCATGACACATTCATATAATATATTTATAAATATTAGTTAAAAATATAAATCAAAATTGTTATGAAAAAAAGTATGAAATACCCGTCATTTGGACTCACATCACATATGTGACATTATCCCAACTATCACCAATTTTAAAAATAATAATATACGAAATTGAATTTTGTACAACAAAAAAGTTTGAACTAAAAAAGATACTAAATTCTATTGTAAATGACCGAAAATAACATGTAAAATAACTTCAATTGTTGTAATAAATAAAGAATATAGAAAGTACTAAAAAGAAAATAACAATAAAAAATAACCTTTAAAAAATAAAAAAATAGCAATAGAATCTAAGAAAATAAAATTAAAAAATAGAAGAATAACATACCAATAAACACATATATATATATTCATAAATATTATAAGATAAGTCAATATAAGTTATCTTAAATGTGACTCTGATTCAAATTGATATTTTAAAAAATGTATTTACATATTTGATTGATCAATCTCAAAATCAATTATATATATATTGTACTTTTCATTAATATCTCAAAACAAGTCAATATGAATTATCTTAAATTTGAATATGATCCAAACTGATTATTTATAATATGTTATAAAATTTGTTGGGGCGGGTGGGGATGGGAAGAGTACAAAGGCATATTCACACCTTCTCCACCACACACGGCAAATCTAATTTTTATCTTCATCCCCGCTCCATAACCCACAAACTTTGTAACCATCCTTGCTCAATTGAATGTGAGTGGGCGAATCCCCGCAAAAACCGCCTCATTGACATCGCTAATGCCACGGGTTGTAAATTTTCCTGATTGGTTTACTTTTTTTTTTATCAAATTGGTTTTCTGCATTTTGATCAAAGTAGATTAAGAAACATATTTTAGGCTTATAAATGATAAGTGAACAAATTCAATATATATATTGAAAAAAAAATCAGATTAAACTAATATAATTAAAGAAAAGCACAAACCTTAAAACTTATAACAAAGTTTGATTAATTCAAAAACCAACCAAATTAATTGAACTTTGTTTAATTCGATTAAAATTTTTAATTCGGTTAATTATTAAATTTTTTGGTTGATTCAGTTTACCAAATTCGGTTCGAATGGTGACCGAATAAACACCCTCATTTACATTGCTATAAGATAAGAGGCAGGTTTGGATTTTGGGTTTGTTCTTGGAGTTTTAAAGCAAACCTAGAACTTTAAGAAAGGAAAACAAATGGCGGCGAATGAGATTTGAGAGAGATCTTTGGAAAAACATAAGAGATGACTAATTTAAAGGTTTAGCTCTAGTTTAGGAGTTAAATTAAAAATTAATCTTTTTACTAATGTATCATATCAGCAACATAATGATAGTTAATAACTTTATAACCAAATCATAACAAATCGATAATGTAAATGATTATAACATAATTTTTTGAACTTCAATGGATAAAATTGAGCAAAAGCGAAACAAAAGTGATTCCTATGATAGTTTATCTTATTATTTAAGGTTTAACTCAGAAATAGGTTTCTAAACTATATACTTTTTCTGAGATAAGTATCTAATGTTTTTTTTTGCTGAAATATGTGCCTAAAATTTTATTTCGTTAGTGTTTTTAGGTAACACCGTCATCACCCAATAATATATTGATATGTGACTTTTATTTTTATTTATTTTTTAAAAATAAACTGAAAAAAATAAAATAAACAATATCCCAAAATTTTTAAAAATCACAAAATAGTCATAAAATCTCTAGAATCCCAAAAATTTAAACACACAATTGACGCTACTACAACCGTCGATAGCTTTGCCGAACCCCACCATCACCTGCTGTCATCGTCCATTTTTTACAACAATATCCCCCAACGCGAAAGGCTCTAGTCGTTCAACGTCTGATTGACACGCCTCTCGTCGATTACCAGTGATGGATGGTTGGGAAATTGGGCGATGACCTCAGACGACGGTGACGACGGGGTTCAACGAGGCCATCGATGACGTAGTGGCGTCAATTTTGAGATTTTGAGGTTTTAAAGATTTAAGACTTTTTTTTGAGATTTTAAGACTTTTTAGTTTTTCTTTAAATTATTTTCTTTTTTTTTCAAATTTTTATTAAGAAAATTAAAAAATAAAAATAAAGACACACGTTAAATTCTAATTGGTTGATAATTTTTTTAACAATCTTACCTTAAAACTCTAACGGAATGAAAGTTTTGACACCTATTTCAATAAAAAAAATTAGGCACATATCTCAAAAAAAGTGTATAGTTTTGACACCTATTTTGGAGTTAAGCCTATTATTTAATGTATTTGATATTTATATAATGTTTTACATAAAAATAAAAGAAAAAAAACTTCAATACACAGTCTGTGTAAATTTTAGTTTACACATAACTTTTAGTTTTAGGGGTTAGGGGTTTAGTTTAGGGTTTAAAGTTTAGGAGTTTGGGTTGTAGGGTTTAGAATTTAAGGTTAGTGTTTATAATTCAGGAAAGAGAGGAAAAAGAATTGAGGAAAAGAAGGGGGAGGGGGAGGGGGAGGGGGAGGGGGAGGATAAACAAACAAGAAATGGCCTTTATTTTAAGGGTGGTGTACCCTTGCCAAACTTCATATCCCACCAAAATTTATTAAGTTTTGACAATCTGATATGATTACAATTTGGACATAGAAACGTCTCTATTATGATTTGAATTTGATGATGATAGCGGATAAATTTGCGTTTTTCTTGAATTAATTATTGATATTCGATTTATTAGTTGATTGATTCGGATCGAAGTTATAAGAGATAATGCGAAATTTTTTGGGTAAAACTTGCACATAGCAGGAAAACGCATCTCCGGTCTCAATTTATAGCGTGCAAGCAATTGTGCTGTTATTTCACTTCCTCCCTTATTAGCATTTAGTAGATGATTTAAGCAAGCATGATTTGCCGTAAAGCAACACAAGCTTCTCGTTCCCTCGTCGATAGATAAATTTAACTCTAAAATTAAGAAATTAATTCAATTAAGTTATCGACAAATAAATTGAATTAATAAACTTTTGATTAATTTTGATCGTTACGTCTTAACGATTTTACGAGATATCATTATCACGTGCGTGGCATACTATATTTAAAAAAATAAATTATATTTTTTAGAAATTTTTTTAGAAATTTTAAATAAAATTAAAAAATTCTGGAAACATTGGATGTATCTTCAAATATAAAAAATTGACGCAATCTTTGAACTTATCTAACTTTGGAGCTTGGTTTCATATTCATGACGAGTCCTTAAGTTAGCCAATCTTCTTTAACTTTATACATTAAAATTCCGAACAAATCGATGAGGGTTCAAAACTCATTTTATTTATATAGATAGGTTTTGTGATACATTGTAAAGTTTTTAGGATTATTATTTTTGAATGAATTTTTTTAGGATTTTTGAATGAGTTAAAATCAAGATGAGGAGATTATTACAAGAAAAAATAGGTTATTTTTAATTTAAAAATTTAATCTCAATTATTAAACTCAGTAAATTTAATAATCTTAAATTAATGTAAAACTAAATAGTTTTACATTATATAGGGTTAGGATCCAGTCACACTAGATAAAATTAATTTATTTATATATTTTTAGACTATTGGATAAGAGTAAATGAATGACCGAGTTTGAGTTTAATATCTTCTCTTTTTGTATATTGTACCTAACATCAGTGACATAGGCCTTGTTTGGTAAATAGCGGTTTGAGCCAAAATTAGAGGTTTGAGCTAATATTAGAGGTTTGACCGGTCAAATATGCTAATTTAGATATTTGGTGAATAGAGGATTGGAGTAAAACCTCTGATTTTGAAAAATGTGCTAATAGGAGCTTTTTGAAATTAGAGGTTTTGACATAATAGTTATAGAGACCCTTTTACCCTTAACAATTATAAAAAATAACTTAAATTTAACATTTTCTATTTTAATTCTTCACCCTCACGTATTTACATTGTGACATTCGTAAATTAATATTTTTTGTTTTTTTTTTCTCACACATTTATAATTGTATTTAAATTATAATTAATTAAATTGAATTAAAAATAATTATATAAATAATAAATTAATATATAGATCCTTCAAATAGGCTTAGTAATGGTATATTAAAAAATATGTTTTTTATAATCTAATTAATATTAATAGATACAAAATATTGATAACTAATAAACTATTCAAACAAGTATCGAATATAATCATGTCCTTATATGTTATTTTAGTTGTTTACATAATCAAACAGCTATCACCTATCAGCTAATTTTACAAAACACTTTTATACAATCCGCTAGTCAAATCAACTAATACAATCAGCTATCAGCTAGTGTAATCTGCTATCAACTATCCGCTGTCAGCTAGTGTAATCTGCTATCAACTATACGCTAATTGCCAAACAGAACCATAATATAAGAAAAGTCTAGGGGACTTGACCCCTAAAAATTTTAAAAAATAATAATAATAGTAATCCGTTTAGTTTTTTTTTTAAAATTTAATCTGAGCTATCAATTTTTTAGAAATTCATACAAAATATTAAAAATTTTGAATATTTTAAACAAAATCCTCTAAAATTTCATTTTTTTCCCTTCAATTTTTGTAGTCTAATAACAATTTAAATCTCTATAAATTTAAATATAAGATAAATTAAACTTTACCCTAATTTTAAGTTCAAATACTTAGAAGCTTTGTATTTTTAAAGTACAATTACTTAATTTCTTTTAACATTCGATCCTAATTCAATCCATACCTAAAGTTGTGTGTTGATGGAGTAGTTTTGAAATTGAGTCATGTTAATCTTTGAATAGAAAGTTTAATTTTTAATCATAAGATTCGAATCGGAATATTTAAGAGTGATGAAGGTCCGTCCATTATTAAGTAATGGTGTAAATTGGTTTCCTTTTTTCTATAATTTTTGTTTCTTTTCCTTGCAAGCCATCACTTCATTCTCTTCCTTCTCTTTACCTCCACTCATCTGTGTTCAAACCTTATAAATAACGTACAGTTTCGTCGTTCAAACCTATGAAGAAAGTGAGATCATTGTAAAAACAAAGAGAATCGGTAAAGCTTCAGTTATGGAGATTAAGGTACAAAGCGAAGAACACGGTGAAGAAAAGCTACCCCTCCTACAAGATTCGCCTGAAATATCATCGGAAACCGAAACCGGAAAAAAAACCCTTATTCAGGTTGCAATCAGTCAAACGTTTCAAAGCACCGCGCATTTGGCCAACCTATTGCCCACCGGCACCGTTCTGGCTTTCCAACTCCTCTCCCCCATATTCACGAACCAAGGCGACTGCGACTCCGTCTCTCGGTCCATGACGACTGGCCTCGTGCTGCTTTGTGGACTGTCGTGTTTCCTGACCAGCTTCACCGATAGTTTCAGAGACAAGAATGGAAATGTCTGTTACGGATTTGCTATGCTAAATGGGATGTGGGTTATCGATGGTTCGGCCACTCTTCCGCCGGAACTCGCCGCAAAATACCGACTCCGGTGTATAGATTTCATGCACGCTTTAATGTCGATACTGGTGTTTGTTGCCGTGGCATTATTTGATAAGAATGTTGTGAGTTGTTTTTATCCGACACCGTCGGCTCGAGTTCAGGAGATCCTAACGGCACTACCGGTGGGGATCGGCGTTTGCTGTAGTATGTTGTTTGTTGTTTTCCCTACCACTCGCCATGGAATTGGCTTCCCCCTGTCTGCAAATTAACATTTTTTTTCGGTGACAAGAATGGTAAAGTACCAAAATAATTACTGAAATTTATTAAAAGAAATAAAATGGTAAACAGACTTTTAAATGTTACTAAATACAATTAAAATTTATGTTTTGTAATAAAATGTTAAGTCGGCCATTAAATACTTAATATGATTGTTATAAAATTTTGTATAATAACACATTTAGTTCTCCATATTTACACATTCAATCAATTTAATTATAATTCAAAAAATTTAATAAATTTAGTTCTTATTATTTATAATTTCTTTTAATTTGGTCCTATTTATAATTAGAAATAATATTAAATATTTAAATTTACACGACTTTTACTTTGAAACATCCTTATGCAATTCTGGAAACTCTTTTTATTTATATAGATAGGTTTTGTGATACATTGTAAAAAAAATTAGGGTTATTTTTTAAAGAATTTTTTATAATTATTGGATGAGTGAAAATAGACGATTTTTACAAGAAAAAGTAGATTGTTTTTAATTTAAAAAAATTAATCTCATTCATTAAAATCAGTTAATTCAATTATTCTAAATTAATGTGAAACTAAATAGTTTTATATTCACCAAGGAGAAATTATATCATAGGCACGGTTCGTCACATCATCTATGGTCCCAACCAATAAAAAGCATCCATTTCATTAAATTTTTTCATGTCATATTTTTACCAAGTGAATCTACAATAGGTAAAAAGTGATTTCTAATTTAATTTACAGCAAATCTGAGTAAAGATTCGCTTGGTAAAAATATGACATGGAAAAATTTAATAAAATTGATGCTTTTTATTGGTTGGGACCATGGATGATGTTGCGAGCTGGGCCTATGATATAATTTCTCATTCACCTAGGTTTGGGAGGTTTTTTAACGAGGTCATTGGTTGTATCCCCTTATTAATAAAAAAATAGTTTTATATTATCTGGGGTTATGATTCATTTACACTAAATGAAACTAATTTACTTTTACACTTTGTAGACTGTTAGATGAAGATAAATAAATGACTGATAATGAGATTAATATCTTCTCTTTTAATATATTGTACATAAGATCAATGACGTAGTATAAGAAGGGTCTAGGGGATTTGACGCCCCAAATTTTTTATTATTAAATTTTGAGGTATTATATTTTTATGTTGAGATTCGAACTTATACAAGATGAGTATCCTTAGCCACTAGGCTAATTAGTGAATCTCATTGACCCCCAAGAATTTAAAAATTACTAGTAGTCCCTTTATTTTTTTTGAAAAATTAATAGTAATTCCTTTATTTTTTTTGACCCCAAAAATTTTAAAAATTAATAGTAATTTGATCCTTCATATTAAATATTATTTTTTAATATTTTTAATTAAATCCTCTAAAATTTTAATTTTCCCTTCAATTTTGCTGGTCTAATGAGATAAGTTAGGCTTTGCATTAATGGACTCATTTTGATATTCTATCCTAGTTCAATTTATGCCTAATATTGTGGGCTTATAATTAGTCCAATAAATTAGGATGGTTGAATGAGTGAAAATCAAGATGAAGATATTTTTATAAAAAAATAGTTTATTTTTAATTTAGAAATTTTAAATTTAATCATTAAATTCAATATTTCAATGATTCTAAATTAATGTAAAATATTATATGAGCTTAGGATCGACTTAAATCAATATAAAATTATATAGCTTTGTTAAAATTCATATTAAATATTAAAAATTTTAATATTTTTAATTAAATAAAATTGGTCTTTTTTCCTATAATTTTGTTCTTTTCCTTGCAAGGAATCACTTCATTCTCTCCTTCCCTTTACCTCCACTCATCTCTATTCAAACCTTATAAATAAGTACAGTTTGGCCGTTGAAACCTATGAAGAAGATCATTGTCATAACAAAGAGAATTGGTAAAGCTTCAGTTATGGAGATGAAGATACAAAGTGAAGAACACGGTGAAGAAAAGCTGCCCCTCCTACAAGATTCGCCTGTAATATCATCGGAAACCAAAAAGAAATCCCTTATTCAGGTTGCAATCAGTCAAACGTTTCAAAGCACCGCGCATTTGGCCAACCTATTGCCAACCGGAACCGTTCTGGCTTTCCAGCTCCTCTCCCCCATATTATCGAACCAAGGCGACTGCGACTCCGTCTCTCGGTCCATGACGACCGGCCTCGTGCTGCTTTGTGGACTGTCGTGTTTCCTGACCAGCTTCACTGATAGTTTCAGAGACAAGAATGGGAATGTCTGTTACGGATTTGCTACACGAAATGGGATGTGGGCCATCGATGGTTCGGCCACTCTTCCGCCGGAACTCGCCGCGAAATACCGACTCCGGTGTATAGATTTCATGCACGCTTTACTGTCGATACTGGTGTTTGCTGCTGTGGCATTGTTTGATAAGAATGTCGTGAGCTGCTTTTGTCCGACACCGTCGGCTCTAGTTCAGGAGATCCTAACGGCACTACCGGTGGGGATCGGCGTTTGCTGCAGTATGTTGTTTGTTGTTTTCCCTACCACTCGCCATGGAATTGGCTTCCCCCTGTCTGCAAATTAACATTTTTTTCTGTGACACATGGTTATTCAGGGACATTGTCATATGAATATATATATATATATAGTATAAAAGTTATCTCGTCCATCAACACAGAATTTATCACATTTTGCTTCAGTTTTTCTTTAGTTCAGACTTCAGAGCACAAACCGTTGCTAATTTTCTTCTGACTGAATAAAACTGCTTCATTTCATTAGACAGAGGTAAGAGAAATGAGAGGCAGAGTGAGGCGGTTCGGGAAATTTGATGGTGGCTAACTGTTGAGCTACAGGATGTTATAATCTAAAAATTAAGAGGTTAAAATGCCATATTTAATTAATATTTAAATTAAAAATATTTAAAATGTTATTATATTAAAAATTTTAGGAGGGGCAACAACGTATAAAAGTTTGTCCTTTTTCAGTCTCTTTTTATGCCCAACAGTAAAAAAAAATTAAATTCTCTGTCTTAACCCTAAATTCTAAACCATAAAATATGCACCCTACTCCTAATTCTCTAAACACTAATCTTAAACTCTAACCTTAAACGTTAACCATTAATCTAGTTTTTTTAGTCTGAGACATAAATAGGGGCACCGAAAAAGAACAGATAATTTATATTCGGGCAGCAGCCAAGGATTCAAATAGCGGTCCGCTACCACTATTGCTGTAGTGGCATCATCAGTAATCGCTATTATAGAAAATAACAATTCACAATAACTACAAATAACATTTATTATGTCCGCTATTGTAATAAAATATCGCGACAAAAAACACAGTTCTAACCATAATTTAAATCCATTACAACAACCTCTTTCACATTATATAAAGCTCCGTCCCCGCAGGCCGCATATAGTTTAAGGTATGTGTAATAATTCCGTTCTTAGTCCTATATGACCAAAATTAAACATTCACCGGTTTGGAATAAAATTGCAAATTCACTAAAAAAATTCAAGAGAATATTTCAATAAAATCAAGCGAGATTTGATCAAGTAATAATAAAATATTAATTTAAAAAATTGAATTCGAATAATTAAATTTAAAGATCAGTAAAAGATACGCTAGTAGATAAAAATCATATTTTTGGACTTAAACAAATTTGCAAAAATATTTCAAAAGTCCATAAATTTGAAAAATATGTTTGAAATATTTTTCAAAAAGTTTTTGATATGTTTTAAGTGTTTTTAAACAGCCAAAATGTCAAAAATTGAGCCTGAATACCGATACGGTTTTACCCGTACCGATACAGTTTTGAGCGTATCGATACGACTTTTGATCCCTAAGTTTTCCAAATTCCAGTAGCCAAATTCTGTACCGATATAGGCCTAGCCGTATCGATACGAGTAGGTGCGTACCGATACGCTTGAACAGTGTACCAATACCCCTGTGTTTTAAATGCTCCAATGGCTAGTTTTATGAAGAACATGTACTAATACGGGTCCCCGCGTACCGATACCAAGGAGTCCAGAACTGCATTTATTGCGGGAAATAAAGGCTCCAACGGCTTCAAACAACCACTAACGGCTAGTAACGACCATGAAGTTGTTAGAGGGTTTAAAAGACACCTCCAAGCATCTATGGAAACTAAGAAAAAACAAGCCAACATTCTATGATTAAGAGAAAGTGTTTTTGTACTTAATTGTCAATTTCTTTGTAGAACACACTTGTGAGCTTAATTATCATATATGCCCAAGTGTTATATTTTGGGTGAGTGCTTAGAATTGCAAATAATTAGCCTTGTGAGGTTTATCCTAGTTTGCTTATTTCTTTTCTCTTATAAAAGAGGGTTTTCTCAAATCTTTGGGGTATAAGCTTTGAGGTTGTAAAGGTTTCATCTTGAGCCTAGAAAAATGGAAGAAATTCATAGTGAATTTGGGAAAACCCTTAGTAGGAAGTTAAGGTAGTTGATGTAGAGCTTGGTTAGAAACTCAAACCACTATAAATCCTTGTGTCTCATTTTTAATTTCCATAGCTTCCACTTCAAACACCTAAAAACCAATTCACCACCTCTTGGCTATCTCGGTTGATCGTACGAGCCTCCCAATAATTTGTATCAGAGTGAGGTCTCTTTTATAGGATTAACATCCTAAGAGTCGATCCTCAAAGAGCTTAAGTCATTTCTACATCAACCAGAGTTTATGGCACAATCCATCGATAGGCCATCTTTCTTCGACGGGACCAACTGCTCCTATTGGAAGAATATGATGATGTACTTCATGAGAGCCAGTGACTATCATCTTTGGGACATTGTGCTTGATGGCCCGTTCGTTCCACAAAGAAGCAAGACAGAATGGAGTGCGGATGATCGCAAGAAGATGGAGCTCATGCAAAAGGCCTTGCACATTCTCTTTTGTGCACTTGGCCCAGAAGAATATTCTAAAGTCTCTTCTTTTGAGAGTGCCAAGGAGATTTGGGCAAGCTTGAAGTCACTCGTGAAGGAACCAATGAAGTAAAGGAGGCCAAGATTGGTCTTCCCAACCTTGAGTATGAAAACTTCAAAATGGAGCTGTATGAAGACATCGCCAAGATGTTCGATAGATTCTCTGTCATCGTCAATGAACTTAAAGGCTATAGAGAAATTATTTCGAAAGACAAGCTTGTTCGAAAGCTCATCTATTCTTTTTTTGAGTCATAAAACTTAAAAAAGCTGCCATCATCGAAGCCAAGGGTCTCAAAACCTTGAATCTCGATGCTCTATTGGGGTCTCTTCTCACTCGTGAAATCATAAAGAAATAAAGACAAGAAGACAAGAAAGAAAAAGATGATCGAGCAAGGAATTGATGTGAATGTTGTTGCCCTCAAATTCTCCTCAAGACAACAAGAAGAATCAAGTGAAGAGGAGAGTAAAGAAAAAGGAGAAGAGATGGTCAAGCTCTTCAAGAGATTTGCCCGATTCATGAAGTGCCACAAGGAAGAATTAATGTATGAATTGAAAATGAAGATGAAGGATCTCATTATATGCTTTGAGTACAAGAAGCCAGAGCAAACCGAGTATGGTTTCCCTCGGTTCAACAAGAAGGGATCAAGCCATAAGAAGAAGGCATATGTGGCTATATGGAGTGATGAAGAGGACTCCACCGGCAACGAAGTAGCTCACCTTTTTCTTATGGCCATCAAAGAAGATTCAAGGGTAACTTCTAACTCATCTTGTTCAAATTCTTATACTTTTGATGAGTTACAAAAAACCTATGATGAATTGGTTTTGGAATTCAAGGCTTCATTTTCTAAAAACAAAAAGTTGCTTTCAAAGTTGAAAATTGAAAATGAATTGCTTTCTAAAACCAATCTTGAACTTGAAGCAGGGTTTAAAGATTTTGAACAAAAGAATCTTGATTTACAAAACGTGCTTCTAAAAGTTCAAGAGGATCATCAAAGGGAAATTAATGACCTCAAAACGAATTTGTTTAACAAAGATTTTCAAAGAAGTGAAATTGGAGTTAGCTCCAAATCAAATTTTGTTAAAACAATTTTTTATCAAAGACAATCTAGTTCCCCTTGATTTTTGAACGGAAAATGTGTTAAAAATATTTGGGTCCCAAAAGGACTCATTGTTTCAAAAAAAAATGATGAAATTGAAAGATGGATTCCTAAGGGACTAAATTATTAGGAACTAATGTCGTTGGATCCAAAGCACTTTGGTTACCAAAAATTACTTGATTGTGTGCTTGAGTTATTGATGATCAAACTTATTAATTAAGTTGTAAGGTCTATAAAGTTGTTTTTTGCTGCATTTTTTGCCATAATCGTGCCTTCGGTATCGATATAGCCCATACCGTATCGATACGGCCTTCAACCGCATCGGCACGCACAGTCAAAAAGGGATTGTTTTGACCCTTTTTGCCATGCTTTGAATGCTTATATATGTATCTTGATTTATGGCATGTTTAATTGAATTTCATGTATTTATTTGAAACTCAATTTATTTCTCTTGAATTGTTGGACTAACAATTTACTTGATGCTTGAGTAAGGGGAGGCATTTTAAAATTTCTTTCAAGATAAAATTATTTCTCTTTTCTCTATTTTACACCAACAATTGAAGTTTCCTATCAATTGGTACTATTTTTTTTTCAACAATTGGTGTTTTTGAGCATAATGTGATTTCAAACTTAGTTTTGAAACTATTTTTGATATAACAAAAAGCGAGAGAGTTATGTTTGAAAAATTAAATTTCAAAAAGAAAAAAATGGGAGCTTTAAATATTTTCTAAAATATTATTTTTTTCTAAAAATATTTTTCTAAGGGAGAGTTTTCACAAAACAAATTTTCAAGTGGTTTCGTTATATCAAAAAGGGAGATATTGATAAACCTATTTGATTTTGATATAACTTAAAGAAAAATGTTTTTGGACTTAAACAAATTTGCAAAAATATTTCAAAAGTACATAAACTTGAAAAATATGTTTGAAATATTTTTCAAAGGGTTTTTGACATGTTTTAAGTCAAAGTGTCAAAAACTGGGCCTGAGTACCGATACCTAGAGGACCCCGTACTGATACGGTTTTGAGCATATCGATACGACTTTTGATCCCCAAGTTTTTGAAATCCCAGTAGCCAAATTTCGTACCGATACAGGCCTAGCCGTATCGATACGAGTAGGTGCATACCGATACGCTTGAACACCATACCGATACCCATGTGTTCTAAATGCTCTAACGGCTAGTTTTCTAAAGAACAGGTACCGATACGGGTTCCCGCTTATCGATACCGAGGAATCCAGAACTGCATTTTTTGCGGGAAATAAAGGCTCCAACGGCTCTAAACAACCACCAATGTCTAGTAACGGCCATGAAGTTGTTAGAGGGTTTAAAATACACCTCCAAGCATCTATGGAAGACTAAGAAAAAACAAGCCAACATTCTATGATTAAGAGAAAGTGATTTTGTACTTAATTGTCAATTTATTTGTAGAACACATTTGTGAGCTTAATTGTCGTATATGCTCAAGTGTTAGGTTTTGAATGAGTGCTTAGAATTACAAACAATTAGCCTTGTGAGGTTTATCCTAGTTTGCTTATTTCTTTTCTCTTGTAAAAAAGAGTTTTCTCAAAGCTTTGGGGTATAAATTTTGAGGTTGTAAAGGTTTCCTCTTGAGCCTAGAAAAAAGGAAGAAATTCATAGTGAATTTAGGAAAATCCTTAGTATGAAGCTAAGGTAGTGGATGTAGTGCTTGGTTAGAACTTGAACCACTAAAATTCTTGTATCTCATTTTGTATTTCCATAACTTCGACTTCAAACACCTAAAAACCAATTCAATCCCCTCTTGACTATCTTGGTTGATTGTACAAGCCCCCAACAGAAATAATGAAAAAAATACGTGCGTATTCAATTAAAAAAATAAATAGATAGAGGAGCATTCTTAAGAGAAAACCAGAATCATACAATGTAAAATCAACACGTTCATACAATCAAGTAATTAAAAAAATTAGACTCGACCAGCAAAAAATTAGAAATGACCAAACGTTGAAGATTTTCAGTCCAACCAAAAAAAAGCTGCAAATAAGGAAAAACACCAAAATATAAAATCCAAATTAGAGAACATGTACAAATTAGTAAATTTGAAATTCATATCAATGTTTGTTGTGAAAAAAAAATGAGCTTTTAAGGATTTCAACATTGTTAGACCTTAAAATTGTTGCAAGAAAAGGCCATGAAACCCCTAAAATTGCATATCTTCATAAACGGGAGAGAGAAGCTTTGAGGCTAGAGACGGACAAAGAATCAAAGAAGATAAAAAAATGAAAAGAATATATATATATATATATAAATATATATATATATGATAGAGAGGTGAGAATATATATATATATATATATTTTCCACTTGTATCAGATTAATTCGGATCAAAATCAATTAAATCTGAATCAATTTTGCATCCTATTTTAAAGGCATCCATCAATTTTTAAACACTCATCATGTTCGGATCTCATATTACCACCCCATACTATTTTCTAAATTATCTATGACCACTCGAACAACTATTCCTCCCGTTGTATGAAACTTCTAAAAAATTTCGAATCTTTTTGAACTGATGCTGCATGAATGATTAGTGATTCTAAATTCAGTCACAGCTCTACCCTTTCAACTTTCTTTTTCTCGGCTGACGATCCACTTGAGATATTGGCTTTTCCAACCAATCATTTCCCTTTGACCTTGTTTAGTCTATATGTTTTGTGATTGTCACTCCCTTTCAATCACACATCCAACTTGATCCCGTTTTTTAATGACCCAAACCCTTGACTTTGCTCAAAATCAAACCAATTGGTCTAAAACAACTTGGATTTTTGCTTTTGGCACCAACCATCATTTCATTTCTTTCTTGCTTCAAGAGTTCAAGCCATGACTGCCGAGGTATCAATCACAAATTCACATCCCCCCCCCCCTCTTAATTTCCATGCGTGTGAAATTTCCCTGGCTTCTGATTGTTTTGATCTTCTGGGTTTTGTTTGGTTTCTAATATATGTGTTTTGAATTGATGATTGTTCACAGAATCATGAGACGAGCAATGGGTGGCCACTCGGTCTACAAATAATGAGCACGAAAATTCGATTACAGTCTTCAGCTCCAGCCGTTGAACCACTCTCGTCAAACCTTTCCTCCACCAGTTTCTCCTCTGTTTCCTCATCCAACCTTGACACCGAGGTACGTTCAATAATTCCAAGAATCCAAGCAACTTTTTTTTTTTTCATTTTCGCCATTGTCAAAGAAGTATCATCGGCTTGTCTCTTTCTTCCATGGCGTGGGCGGTCAGTCCCCGGCATCGTTTTTCGAGGACAACAGCGTTTCTCTGGGTAAGCTAATGGGATTCAGACAACACGAGAGGGGATCAGTACGTTATTTCCAAAACACAATACGCATTGAACAAAGCAATTGTCGACCGCCCGCGGTTGCAGTTGCCGGCGACTGCGGAGATATGTGTCGGCTGGGGATATGCATACCGGTGACGGTAGGCTGTCTGGTGAAGATTAGAAGAAAGTCTGAGCGACATTCAGCGTGTGATAATTGAGGTGTAATCAAGAATCCGAGCTTTTTTAAAAAAAAAATAGTAATTGGTGTACAGAACCAAAATAGCCTAATAAAAAAACTTTGATTCACCTCTACCAATTCCAATTTTTTGCTTTGTATTCAAATTACCCATTAAATTGTACCGCTGAGTGATAACGTCCCATAAAAAGCTAAAATCAACGTTGTCAAGGTCACCATTGAAGGGTGATTTATTGGCATACTGACATTCTTTGTCTCAAATTTTAAAAGAAAAATATTTTAGATTTTAGTTTTTTCATCTCCTCATTTTCTTTTAAAAATAAATTAATTAGTGGAAAATAATAACAAAATTATTAAATTAACGTCAATTATTTTATAATTTTTTAATGTTGACATTAGTTATTTTATATAAAAATTAAATAAATTGAAAATAATAAAAATATTTTAAAATGATACATTGCTGTTGATGTACAAAACATGGGCGGAGAGTATGTCAGTTCTGAAAGTTGTGGACAGGCACTCAAGGGGAACCCATACCAGCACCCAGGGTTTCTCTACACACCATAGATCCTGAAGCTAGTTAGCATTGACCACAGATCTCTAGAATTGATCATAGTATTCTAATCATAGATACTTATGGATGGTATAATCTTAGTAGTACATTTGTATCAATAATGATAGTTGGATTTAAGGGTATCTCCTATAAATAAGGAGCTACCATGCCCCTCATTTGTACCATCGAACAAGCTTTGAAATACAAATTTAACTTCCCAAGTTCTCTAAGCAATTTTTGTACTTTAGTTAGCCACTTTAAGGACTAGTAAGTAGGGGTAAAATTGGGTTGATTATATTTTTCGGGTTTTTAAATTAAACTTAAATATTTTTTAACTGTAATAAATTCGAAAGAGACGTTTAGTGTCAAAAATGTGAAATGACAGAAATGAGCTTGAGATTTGTTTTTGTTACTACAGATGTGAAGTTGGTTTTTTTTTTTGTTAATACAGTGAAAACAAAAGCATAAAATGGCAACCAAGTCCCATGATTGCCAGTAGACATCAATTCTAGAGGCGGCACACCATGAAAGGTCTCTCTAACGGGCTTAACTCCGGATAATTAGGAAGCTTACCAGCTACAGAATTATCTATCAACACACGTGTCGGATCTTGGTTTCCCATTTCTTGATAGAATTTTATTGATAGTTTTTATAAGGCTTAAATCAGCAAGCGCCAAAGAGGAACAATTTAGAATCTTTGGTGCTTTAATGTTGTCGTTTTAATTATAAAGCCACGTTAACCCAACCTCAATGAATATTTAAAATATCATGTAACGCGTTTTCATTATAAATATATACGTCGAGTCAATATAAATTAAAGGTAAAATTAGTATAAAATAGTACCTACCTAAATTTAAATAGAGAAAAAAAAGTATTTAAGACACTAGAAACATAATTTATAAGAGTATTATCATACTAAGACAACAAAAGAATCAAAAGAAAATGCAATCTACCAACATAACCAATAATTCAAGAGTAATGTTTTTCATCGGTTAAAAAAGCATATTTTTTTCTTCACAATTTAAAGAAAAAATTCAAGCGTACGAACGAACCGATAATTCTTAGGGTAAATTACTCCAGTGACTATCGAACTATTTGAGCGTACTTATTTTGACCATCGAACTATGCAACTCGACAATCAGACCACCAAACTTATTAAATTGACCTATTTTGACTATCTCCGTTAAAAAACTAACGGATGGATGACGAAGGGGTGACGTGACAGTTAACATAAATTTATAAAATTACACATTTGGTCCCTGTTATTTACATATTATATCAATTTGATCCTAATTTTAATTTAATTAAATAAAATTAATCAATCAATCAGATGATGACATGTTTCATCACCCAATTGGATAAATTTACTAAAATTTTAATTTATTTAATATATTTTCTCTCTAATTAGGTAGTGACACGTTTTAAAAAATTAAGGAGGAATGATGGGTTTAGCGCGAGTTGCAAGTTCAACCTCCAGGTTAAAAACCCCATGGCTTTACCGCTGCTCCACCCCATCTTTAGTGAAATAAATTGCACTATTTAATATATATCTTATAATGCAGTAAATGCTAGGGAATAAAAAAAGTAAAAATTGTTGAAAGGGGACTTGAACCTAGATCACTTGAGATGTATAAAATCACACAAACCACCGAATCAAATTAAATAATTAATTAAAAATGAAAACATTTTAATTAGGTTTAAAGTAGTTATTAAAACAAGATTTAAAATGAAAACAGATTTATGATTTTTTATTTTTAAATTAAATCAAATATTTAATATTTTATTTAATTTAAATATTTCAAATATTTAATATTTTTCATATTTAAATTAAATCGAATATTAAATATTTGATTTAATTTAAAAATAAAAAAACATAAATCTATTTTCATTTTAAGTCTTATTTTAATAACTACTTTAAATCTATTTAAAATGTTTTCATTTTTAATTTATTATTTAATTTGATTCGGTGGTTTGTGTGATTTTACACAAGTGATCTAGGTTGGAGTCATCTTTCAACAATTTTTACTTCTTTATTGTCTAACATTTATTGCATTATAAGATATATATTAAATGGTGCAATTCATTTCATGAAAGATGTGTTGGAGCAGTGATAAATCTCTGGGTTTTTTAACCTCGAGGTTGCAAGTTCAATCCACGCTAAACTTATCATTCCTCTTCAATTTTCCTTTAATCGCCTGATTGGAGAGAGAAAATATAGTATTAAATTAAAATTATGACCAAATATGTAATTTTATAAATTTCCGTTAACTACCACATCACTCATCCGTTAGTTTTTTAACGGCAGTGATCAAAATATGTCAATTAATAAGTTTGTTGGTCTTATTGACGAGTTGCATAGTTTAGTGGTTAAAATAGGTACTCTCAAATAGTTTAGTGGTCACTAGAGTAGTTTATCTTAATTCTTAATTAATTAATCAAATCAACCATCGAAGGGGAAAAATACACCAGTGCTAAATGCAAAAGCAAAACCCATTCGAAAGCCTAAAACCCCTCGCCCAAAATCACAAAACCCTCCATATATGTCCGCCGCAAGGTCAGTCCTCCGCTCCGCCGCATTCCGAGCAACCGCCTCTTCTAGAGTGGCTACTGTACCCAAGACCATGCCACGACCCACTTGCTCTCCCATTCGGATCTCCAAGCAAAACCCGCTCTCTTCTCGCGTTTTCAGGTAATAGATATTAATCCCTCTTGTTCTAAGTCTATTCGGATATAAATTGATTATAACATTAATGATTTTGAAAAAGGTCACCGGTGGAGCTGAGCTGCTGTGTGGAAACGATGCTGCCGTATCACACAGCCACCGCCTCCGCTTTGCTGACTTCTATGCTTTCCGTCTCTCGCCGGAGCTCCGGTTGGACCCCTGAAGGTATTTCTATCTGCTCCTTTTTCATGTTTATCAGTTTTATTTATTGGGCTTTCAAGCATTCAGTTTCTAACGTTTTAACTGCCTAGAAAGTTCGCTACTTTTTATAATTGATTCAATGAAAGTTGAATGCATCATTGACTCGTATTTCCTTCTGAGAAGTATTTGGGCCTTAGCCATATTTGATCTTACGAGTTGAAAGGGTGTCAATTCATGTAGGAAAATTAAACTCTTTGATGGTTCCCAAAATATGAAACTTTGAGTATCTCGTGTTATGTTCGAACTTTATTACATATCTTCTAACCAGAATAGATGTTAATAAGTAAGTAACAAGAAGGACAACGATATACTCCAAAAGCATTAGAACTAGATACTATGAGGGAGTAGGCTGTCTATACTAAGCATGGAAGTATTGTAGATGAGCAACAACCACTCAAGAGTAATCGCCGTATTATACTTCCACTTTCACCTTCTTCTTGGATACGTTGCTCCTCTGTCACGTAAACGAGATGAAAGAATGTAAAATTATTTTCTCCTTTTGTAGGGCAAGACAAGACTAGATGAAGGAAGCATACCAAGAGATGTTTTTATTAGTTTTACATTGTTGAGCCTTTTGGAACTGCTACTGGATTTTTCTTCGGTAGTGTAGTTGAGAAAATGATCTTTCTGAATTAATGTACAAAAGACGAGGCTAAATGCTATGTCTTTCATTGTTTTTAGAGATGACAGATGGAATCTTGTTCAAATTTTCTTTTGAAATAAACTATATCTGGTTGTTTTGAAATTAGTTTTGAACTTCTGAAAATTGGAACCAAGTTATGTTATTCCCTGTGTTTGTTTATTTTCGAATATTAGACTTGCTTAACTGTTACGTGTTATCTATGCAATGCCATTTCGGTTTATAAGAGTTTTGCTTGTGATTTAGAGACAGATTGTTATTTGGCCAATAATGATTTGTTGTTTCACTCAGATTGCAATGATGATGCATGATGAATGTCTGAGTGTTCAAGCAAAGTTTTCGATAAATGGTTTCTAAGGCAAGATGTTGGAACAAAGCTTTATAGTAGTCCTTAGATGCATCTTCCCTATTCATAAATATAACAAGTTGGAAAGAATTAAACCATAGGTAAGTGGTTTTGAAAGTTTTGTACTCGAAAGATATAGGATCGCATGATGATGCTGATGATATTTTATTATCTTCATAATGTCTGCTACATTTAATTTGAACAATGAGGGGAAGAAACAGTAATCATATGGAAATTTAGCTCAGAAAAATAAGAATTCCATGCTCATGATGATAGTTGTAGTTTCCCCCAGGAAAGCCTCGATACAGAACGTTTTCGCTATCAGTAGTTAAATATCCCGATGTGATTTGATCTTGCGGAAGAAACAGTCTGGGAAATACTCTCAACTAGTAGTAACTAAACTACAAGATGTTAACATTATAAAGCAGAAAGACCATCAGCAAGATTCGAATACCGAACCCAATGCTTTTCGGAATATAAGTATTATGCAGCGTAAACATGATTCATTAGGCCACTTCATGGGACTACTCCTGTAGATAATCACTTGAGGTCCATGCAGTCTGTATCATTCTTCAACTACATTAACCAACTCATAATCGATAAGAGATAGATTGTTATCTTCTTTAACTGCAAAATCAGCCGGATCCGTGACCTCAATCCAACCACATCTGTCAACAGCCAACCTCATAGAACCCTTGAACATGTCGATCTTTGCATTGAGAAGCGGGTGACCCTTTTGAAGGACCGTGTTAGACGACAAGACCTTGGTGATTAAGGTGTGGCCATTGGTCCCTGGTTTTAGTTGATGCACTTTCACAAACACTGGCTTCCTCTTCTCCGTCAGCTTCTTTTGTTCTTGCTCCTGTTGCTTTTGCGTCCCTCTCGCCGTTGCCATTGATACCGATGCTAAAACCTTTACCGTTCTCTGCCTCTTTTACCTCCTCTTCTTCTTGGAGTTTGTTGCGATTTTCCTTTCAGAGCATTCATTGGAGAACGAGAAAATGGGCATGCCCTAGAACAGAAATTTGAAGCTTTCTTATTTGTGTCCCCGTAAAAATGAAACTGATAGTAACGGTACCGTTTTCCTCCTTTGAAAATTTGAGTTTAATTTTGGTTTTAGTCCTTCCACTATGTTGAAGATTGGAAAATAATCATCAATTTTATTTTTATTCTTTTGAACAGAAAGAATCAACCGATTTAACATTAAAAACATAAAAATAAAGGAGAACATACATCAAACACTCAAAAAAGAAGAACAAACAAATAGAAACGAAGAAAACACTAAGATCCAGAAACAACAAAGATAATAAATTGATAAAACAAAACAACAATAAAAAAGCATCGGCAAGTCGAGGTGGGAAGTCGGGGCCCCAAGGCTAACAAGAAGAGAAGCCGGGACGAAGAAAAAATTTAGCAAATTCGAAGTCCACATATGCATGACGCTTTTGACCATGCGAAAAGATAAATTCTGGTGGGGAAATGCAGAGAAGAGATCATTTCAGGTCAACACGTTTGAATGAACACTCGACGATGACTGATGGAACGAAAAAAAAAATAAAGTTGAAAAGTCAAGTTACTGATAGGGGTGTTCAAACGGTTGGTCCGGTTAACCGACCGAACCGAACTTCCAAAATTTTATTAACCAAAATTTATTTTCTATTAACCGTTAACCGAACCGAATTTTTTCAAAAAATTTTACCGAACCGAAAAAAGTTCGGTTAATTCGCTTTGTTAATTCGGTTATTCGAAATTTGTTATAAAATTTTGGGTAAATTACACAAATAGTCACTAAAGTATGTAAAATAATCTTTTTAGCCACTAAACTTTCAAAAGTTATAAAACAACCATTAAACTTATCGAATTATTACAAAATCATCATTGATTTATTGCACATTATAAATTATTGATAAATATTGAAAATTTTAATAATTATTTTTTAATAATTTAATGATCATTTTGTGCTAATTTGATAAAGTTTAATGACCATTTTATAATTTTTAAAAGTTTAGTGACCAAAAATAAATATATAATATATAAAAATTTCGGGTAAATCAGTTAATTAACTGATTTCGAACCGAATTAACCGATAATCGAAGTTTAAAAAAATCATTAACCGTTAACCGGTCGAACTTAAAATTAACCGACCGATTAACAAAAAAAATTTAGTTCGATCGATTAATCGGTTAACCGAAATTTTAAACACCCTTAACTACTGATCCACTCCCGACAAAGAGGCGAGACTAGACTCGCCACTGAAAATAAAGCAGAACGTGTAAGAAGAGAACCAAAGAGCAAAACACCAGCTAAGAAAACTCAAAAGAAGACAAAACGAAAGAAAAAATAGAACTCTTTTTTTCACCCGCAATCCCACTTCCACCTCACAGAGGACTCGAGGGAAGGTCTTTGAACACTAAAAAACGAATTTTCAGCGAGCAAGCCAGCGAAAACTTTTAAAAATTAGAACAACAAAGAAAGAAAAAAAGATAGAGCCAAAGAAGAGAAGGGAAAAAAAAAATTAAATGGAATATCAGCCACCATCAATGACAGGGACGACCGCCTCAAAAAAAGAATGATTTGAAAACAAGGAAAAAGACAGAAAAAATAAAATTAGAGAGAGAATAAACTTACAACTTTTTAAGCGTCAATTTTAAGTTTTTTTATCACTTGTTTTTGTAACGTTATAATAGATTAAAATTGATAACACCGTAAGTTAGCGTTGTTTAATTACTATGGCTTAAACTAAAAAATAGCCTTTAAATTATATTTTTTTTTTGCTTTTAGTCTTTAAACTATGATTAGAACAAAATAAGTTCTTAAATTATTATTTTTTGTCACTTTAAGTATCTAAACTATGGTTTGGGCAAAATAAGCCTTTAAATTGTCAACTTTGGTCGCTTTAAGTCCATGGTTACAAAAATATCATTTTATAGGATTTTTTAACATATATAAATATTTATATTTTTTAAATTTTAAAATACCATATATCAAAATAATCCCTAAACTATCATTTTTGGTCATTTTAAGTCCGATAGTTATTTAAGTCAAAAGAAAATTATTTAGACTAATAAGATGTTGACACATCATAAATATTTTTTGACCAATTGATAGTTTTGGGGACTAAAAGAAGAAAAATGACATAGTTTAGGTACTTATTTTGACCAAAAATAGTTTAAAGACTTAAAGTGACCAAAAATGATAGTTTAAGAGCTTATTTTGCCCAAATCATAATTTAAGGGCTAAAAACAGAAAAAATGCATAGCTTTGAGGGCTGTTTTTTGGTTTAAGCCAATTAGTATATGGAAAACATTTATTTAACTAATAATAAATTCACATATCAATAAAATATTTAAAATTATTTTTATATATTTTACATGTCGTCACTTTAATGGTTGTAATTACTAATTAGTGGCATTATCCATTTTGAATTTACTAAATAATACTCCAATAAGACAGACGAATCAAAGTGTGTTAAATTGAAGTAAGGCTCCGTTTGTTTCATGTAATTCATTTTACGGAAAACGTTTTCATTATTTTTCTGTGTTTAGGTGCATAAGATAGGTTGGTCAATGTAGTTTATTTTCTTGGTCAACATATTTTCCTTTGCATTTTATGTAAAGTGTTTTACGGTTTGAGTTTTCGTAAAACAAATTCCCAACTTTTCGCTTTAAGGCATGAACATTAAACCCCAAATATTAAATATTAAACCCTAAACTATAAACTATAAACTATAAACCCTAAACACTAAACCCTAAACCTTAAACACTAAACTATAAACCCTAAACTTTAAATTATAAACCCTAAACCCTAAACCTTGAACACTAAATCCTAAACTTTAAACCTTAAACTTTGAACTATAAATTATGAACCTTGAACCATAAACCCTAAACCTTGAAACTTGAACACTAAACCTTAAACCATAAACCCTAAACTATAGATCCTAAACCTTAAACCCTAAACTATAAACCATAAACCTTAAAACTATAAACTCTAAACCTTGAACCCTAAACCCTAGACCATAAACCATAGACTCTAAACCTTAAACCCTAAAAAAACCCTAAACTATAAACCTTAAACCCTAGACTAAACCCTAAACCCTATGCAAGAGGGATACCTTATTTATGAATTCGATAACATGTGTAGCTGCAATAGAGCATGTCCAAATAGGGTTTTGCAAAATGGAGTATGGGTGAAATTAGAAGTCTTCAAAACAGAGAATAAGGTAAGAATTTTAAATTTTGGTTGTATTCTAAAGCTTTGTTTATTGACATTTCTTCATGTTGATCTTTAGGGTTGGGGAGTCCAGGCTAGTGAACCAATTTTGAGTGGCACGTTTGTGTGCGATTACATTGGTGAGGTTTTTTATGTACTTAAAAAAATAAAATATTATAGTATAATTTATTTTTTTTCAAAAAATGAAAGATAAAAAATCAAGAAAATTTGTAATACGTTTGTTTTATTAAAATAGATTTCAAAAAATATTTCCAGAAAAATTTACCAAACAGCGAAAAACGAATTACACAGCATCATCCAAACACAATAAAATGCTTTCCGTAGTATGTTTTCCAGAAAATTTAATTCACTTTCTAAAATTCATTTTTCGAAAACAATTTTCAGTAAAACAAACATACCCTGAATGATTAATTCCTAAATCTATGAATATTTTATATTAAATGTAATTATTTTAAAATATTTATGATTTTTTACTTTTATATATAATAACTTTAAACATCCATTGGCAGTATTTTTTTTTATAATGGCCACTAAATTTTTATTAAAGTTATAGAAGATATCATAATTACAACGCATTCAAAAAAGAGAATAATAAGATTAATCCACCAAAATCTCTTACAACAACAAAAAAAGAAAAGTGAATACTTCCACATAGATAAACATACCATTAAAATTCAGAAGCTTTCCTGAATCTCCTTGTCTTTATCCAATTGAGACACATAACATGTGAAAAAGGAGTGGTGAGCGACCCAAACTATCAGGCAGAATGTTCCGCTACCCAAGACTGGTTACATCGACAAACAACCATCAATCGAGTGGGGATTTAACTTTCTATGACCACCGACAAAATCATAATCAGAAACTAGCACCGTTGAAATCTCTTTGCAAGCAACAAACGACTGCTAGGGTATGCTGAAATCATGCCACAAGGACAGATGAAACGAACCAAAAAACAAAGAAAAACATGTCACAAGGACAGAAAAATGTGTGCCACAACGGCAAAGAATCTTATTAAAATATAAAAACATAAGAAAAAATAATAATAAACTCAGTAGTTGACAACCAATATTAAAATTGGTTGCCGATCACCAATCAAAAGAAAAAAAAAAGGTTACAGTCGACTGTGAGAAGATGATGAGCGGCGGTAGAGAATTAGAGAATTAGGATTTCTCCATTAAGACAATCTTATAGCCAAACCTAATTTCTATCCGTATGCGGTATCTAAATTAAAACACTACAATGCCGAGAAATTATTTTATGGACCCGGCTAACCACGTCATTTATGGTCATCATCCATTAAAAATCAACCAACTAATCATCTTTTTTCATGTCACTAATCTATTCATAATTAACTTTTACGTAACCACTAACTCTTTATTTACATGGCATAAAAAGATGAAAATTTATCTTTGGTAAAAAATAACATGAAAAAGAAAAAATTATATGACTAATTTTTAGTGGACAAGATAATAGATGACGTAGTGAGCCGGTACCGTATAATAATTTTTCCTATAATGATGCCGCACAAAAATCCTAAAAAATAGTGAAAATTTTCTAAGCATAAAACCATGCATCCTCAACTATCAATAAAACAACAATCTCTCTCTTTCTCTCCTCGAAAGCTTGTTGAGACCAACGTAGCCAAAGGTTTCTCAAAGATACAAGTCAAAGAAAACTCAGAAACATATACTATATTTTTCAAGAGAAAGAGCAAAAAATAATCCAAACTTCAGCAGATTTAGATATAGTTTTCCTTGTCTTAAAGATCACATATTTGTTTGTGAATAGTAACTATTGTTAATAAATATCCAAGCACCAAGCTTTAGTCTTTCAATGGATTCCGATTTCTGGTCATATCGTCTTGCAGCTGCTAAACGCCAGTATAATTTGCAGCAGCAAAGCTCTGGCTTGGGTTCGTTTTCTTATTTCATTTTTTCAATCTTTGATGTGTCTTCTTCTTCTTCTTTTGCTCCTTTTTATTGATGATGTTGTCATTTCTGTTTTGAAATATAAACATAGATCGTTCGAACATCGATGATTTCGAGGTAGCGAACGAGGTACGACCAGATTTCCCTTGTCCGTACTGTTACGAGGATTTCGTCATCGTGTCTTTGTGTTCGCATCCCGAAGATGAGCATCCTTGCGAGTCAAAAGTTGCGGTAATAAAATTTTGATACATCTGAGTAAGCTTCATCCTTTTTTTCCTCTCGAGTAAGATTTAAAAGTGAATATTAGACCATTGTGCTAAATTATAGAAATAGTGTGATTGGTGCTTCCAGAATATGATAAAGTTGTTTCTTCTGTGATGATTCCATGTTGATGTTGATTCTTTTAGGAGCATTTCTTGTTTGTGTTTTGAAGTTTTGGTTATTACATTGGGTAATTTATTTGGAAATGGAAAATTTTCAATTTCTTCAACTCTACAAGGCCATAGGGTGAAGCCGAAAGGTGCCTGAATCAAAAGATGGTCGGGATTGAGAGGTCCTCTTTGTTGTTCTGCTCGATTGGGGGAAACGGGGAGTGTACAAGGTATAGGACCGGATCGGTGCAGTGGCAATCAGACGAGATAGTTGCTTTATCAAACAAAACATTAGGATGTGTTCAACGTTATGCAGTTTTTTTATGGGGAAAGGGAAGAAACACCAACTGAAACACTCGATTTAAGTGGTACGTTAATATGGCGTCTGCCTTTGCAGATAGAATTTTAGGATTTTGGTAAGATAATTTGGTCATTCAGGCTGCGGAAACTTATGTCGGGATTTTATAACTGCCACCGGATATGGAGGCTTGAGCAGGATTGGATGTTTTTGTGTTCATGCTCTTCATGAATGCTACATTCAACAGATAAACGTGTGGAATTGCGTGGAAAGCAAAAATTGGTGTGAAAGTAGAGAATGTTATGCTTTCGAACGAGCATTTAGTATATGCTATTGGCAATGGTGGAGAATTTAGCATTTGTTGTATGCCATGAATGGATGTCGATTTGGATGGCTAATCATTTCCTAGGCGGGAAAGATTAAATAGCTAGTCTCGACCTTATATTTTGGCCCGGATGATAGAAGATTAAATAGCTAGCGAAGACCGGTTACAACTTTAACGACTAGCACCTCACCTCATACAAGTTTCACTATATTTCTTAATTTAGTTGGATTATGTTCTTCAGCTTACTCATGTGAATACCTTACGCAACTTTTGTGTTCGAAATTGCGTAAATGCAAAATAATTATATGAACAGAAAGCTTTAGCAAATCTTGTATATAGTTCTTACTTGTTTGCTTGGGGTTTATGGTGGAAAAAGGTTTCGATGATGTTCTCAAGACGGAAGATTCTTATACCGCATTAACCTTTCTGTTGCAGATTTGTCCAGTTTGCTCTATGAAAGTATCAAGAGACATGCTAAGTCATATCATGCTGCAACACGGACATTTATTCAAGGTATCCTGAATAACTGAACTTTGTAAAGTTTCTTCGATTATGTATTTACTCTGAAAACGTGAATTGTTAGGACAGTTTCCCTTGACAAAAAGATTACTTGCAGAGACGTCGCAGGTTACGTAGAGTTGCGATTCCTAACAGCCAGGCACTGTCTCTCTTGGGTCGAGATCTCCATGAAGCTCATTTGCAAGTACTTCTAGGGAGCAATGCGTATACGTCGAGCAGTACTAACTTGTCTAATGCAGCTAACGATTCGCTCCTTTCTTCACTCATTTTGAATCTCCCTGCATCTGAAGCCGAAGAGCTTACTAAATCTGTTGTAGATAGTGCCGAAGACATTGCTGCCAAAAATGTCACACCAACTCATATGTGGAAATCTAGGTAATGATTCAGATCTTTTCTTAGGTTTGATCATTGTTTAGAGAGACTGCAGTGCAGTTCGAATAAAGAGTTGAAGCTACTCATATCTATATGACTGTTGAAAAACCTATTCCAAATCTTTGAAGTTGAGATATGAACCTCTTCATGTATCGATTATTGACACAAGCCATCGAATGTAAATCGAAATCGGCATCTCTTTTCTGTTTATGTCATGCAGTTTCGATCCTTATTTGAGCAACGAGGAGCGTGAACAAAGGATTCAGCAAGCCAGAGGGAGAGCCGGTTTTGTCCAAGATCTGGTGTTGTTAACTCTTGTAAATGAGGAACAAAACCAAACCAGTTTGTAAAATGTAAAAAGTAATGCAGTCATAAAAACTGTTGGTGATATGCATTCCTGGGTAGTATTCTAATGATTGTTCGGAACCATGCCTGTGTAGTCCGGTTCATGATAGGATCCCAATCCCTTTTAAACAAGATTTGTATTATGTTCTGCAAGTAACAGTGGTCTTTCTGGTTTATGGATTTCTTAACTTCAATTTTATGAGATGCTTCTTAAAATGAAATAAAACAAAGGTAGAGCTATGTTTATATATGATTTTAATATCTAAAATAGGATTCACATGTTCGAATTAAATTTTATAAACAATTGTTTCAAAAATATTTAAAATTCATATTTTATATACCATAATATTAACAATGAGTTTACCAATAACTAATATTTATGCAATTATTCGATACGCTCGTAGTGTACTCCCTCAACTTGGCATTGTGGTGGTTAACTGGCTCGTGTCTGAGGAATATGTGGGTAACAGTTTGGTTGTCATGTATGCTAAATGCGGGAAATTCGATGATTCGAGGAGGCTCTTTGAGGATATACCCGAAAGGAGTGTCGTCTCGTGGAATGCATTGTTTTCTTGTTATGTGCAGAAGCAGTGGAGTTGTTTCATGAAATGGTTCTGAGTGGGATAAGGCCTAATGAATTTAGTTTGTGTAGCATGATAAATGCCCGCTCATGGAAGGAAAACAACTTGGTTATAATTCAGATCCTTTCTCAAAGAATGCACTTGTGGACATGTATGCAAAGATAGGAAGTCTCGAGGATGCTGTTGCCGATTTTGAGGAGATCGCGGAACTTTCTTGGAATGCTGTCATCGCAGGTAGTGTTCTCCATGATAACCATGATTGTGTTCTCCGAATTCGTTTACCATGTCGAGTGCTCTAAAAGCTTGTGCTGTAACTTGATAACGCTGAATGCAGGATCAGATTCTTTTGTGGATGTTGGACTTATAAATATGCATTCACAAAAGGGGGAAGACATGGAAGCTGTATCTCTGTTTCCTTTGGTACCTAAGGAAGGAGTTGGATTCAACCAGACAACAGTATCAACAGTACTCAAATCCATAGCTAGCTTGCAGCCTGCAGGCGAGCAATGTTTGAAAACAAGTTCATGCACTCTCTGTGAAATCGGGATTCGAGTTGGACCGTTACGCATTGCATTCAAATTCATTAGTGAAATCGTCTCCAGGCCAGGAAAATTTCATTAACTCGAAATGGAAATTGCCTGCAGGACATATCGATAGCATTTACGAAAACAACACAGAAAAGCCAAAAACTAAAGACAGCACACCAACTCCTCTGAAACAACAGGGCAATAAACGAGCGTTCCGCAGCACAGAAAGGAGAGGAGGAAAAACCAGAGGGTAAACTACAATGAAGGTCACTCAATTATGGGTAAAATTATATTTAGGTCACTCAATTATTAAAAGTTATATTTGGGGCACTCAATTATGGGTAAAGTTACATTTAAGTTACCCTTCATATTTAAAAAAATATTTCAATTTGTGTATTAAATTAATTAATGACTTCAAATGAAGTATTCTATTATTAACGAGGGTATACAAGTGATTTGAAAGAAAAAAATGACTAAATTAATGTATTTTTTAAATATAAAGAGTGATCCAAATGTAACATTATCCATAATTGACTCGATTTGATCGAATGCTCACCACTATTCAGCGGTCTCTAATGACTCGACTCTCAATAAAACTAAATGCACACTATTACTACATCTTGACATTACAACAAGGTCACAACCTCAATTTGGACAATAGTTTTTGTTTGACAAGCGAATGAATTTGGACACAAAAGGGTTTGTAACAACCCAAATGCTTCTAGATTGACACTCCTTTGTCAATCACAACTAGAATCCGGCCCTGGGTTTTGACATTGTTTTCCATTGACGTGTGCAAATCATCCAAAACATTGAGCCATTTTCTTATGGAGGCGATTCTTTGGTTGAAAATGTTTTGTTTTTCTCCTGGGAATAATGTCAAACAGTTGTTGTGTTATTTGTTTTGTTTGGACTCCAAGTAAAAAATTAGCATCCAAAAATGGGTGTGAATTAATTGATCAAACACGCATACGTACCCGGACAAATATGATTGTTCACGTAAGATTTTAATCTTTCAAAAATGATAAAATATGATTGTTGGGATCAAACAATCAATCTAAAACGCTAAGAGAGGATGAATTGACTTTGCAAGAATAATGGTAGAAGCACTAGAAAATAAAAATTGTGTACATAGGATTTATAGTGGTTCGACTTCTACCTCCACAAACCATCAAAGCTTATATCCAAAAATTTTGAGACATTATCTCTCAGGATAATGCAAATTTAGCAAACAAGGAAAACCTCACAAGGCAAGGTGTTTGCAAATTAAACTATCACCCAAAATCTAACACTTGAGCAAATATAACAATTAAGCTCACAAGTGTGTTCTAATGAAGAAAAAAAAAGACTTTACAAGCACAAAACACTTTCTCTATACATTATATTTCTTGTTGTTTTATGGCTGCTTGAAGAGGTCTTTTGCCCCTGTAGTAGTCTCAATTTATTGATTCCATCCATATGGTATTTTCGCATCAATTTGGCCCTTGAAGTAGTCAAATTGCATCACCTTTTGTCCTTTGACTGACACTCTAACCCTAATTTTTAAATCCTAAACCCTAATAAAAAATTTATCAATCTAAAGTAATTACGAAACATAAAAGTATTCCTAAACCCTAAACGATGATTCAATTTAACTACTTCAGGGGCTATATTAATGTGAAAATACCATAAGAATAAAATTAATAAATTAAGACTACTACATGAGCAAAAATAGCCGTTAAGCCAAAAAATTATAAATTCTTATACCAATAACCTCTAAAAAGATCGACCATCGATTTTAACATTTATTTCAAATAAAAGATGGATAATTAATTTTAACATTTATTTCAAGGACAATTATTTGTACATAAGTGTAAACTATAAATTCTAACCATAAATACTAATTCGAGGCTAAAATTTAAAATTGAAATCTCTAATCATTAGCCCTTAAATACTAAACCCTAGATCCTAAACACTAAATTTTAAATTTCAATCATAAATTCTAAATTTCAACTATAAATCTTAAATTATATATCCTACAATGCAAATCCTAAACTAAAATTATAAATCTCTAAATTAATTCGCTTATAAAAACTAAAGTTTCTACTGTCGTGTACGAGATAATAATCCTTGTTTCAAATACATACAGATTTTATCTTTGACTTTTTTTATGAATAACAGCCGCAGTACCACACCCAGTTCCCACTTCCGTGTCATACAAAACTTCACATTTTTGTCAAGACTTTCGAAACTTTGTGCCCCTTTGAAATTTCACAAAAATGAGAGAGACAAGTGAGATTGCGATGTTTTATTTTAAAAAATATATACATGGAAAACAGACACATTCATCTGTCTTGTGAATAGGAGAAAGCCGTGTTGAAATGTTAAAATACTCTCTTTTTGTCTAATTAAAAAATATAAATGATTTTCTATAACCATATACAATATACATATATTTTTTTATATTTTTATATGTGATATATATTAAACATAATTAAGAAATTTGACTCAAACTTAAAAATTAATCCCTAATTATTGAAAATTTTGAATTATTTAAATATTTATTTTATAATTTTTTCAAATCGAACTTAAGAAATTATAAATCGAGTCAAGTATTTTTACTTTAAGTTGAGTAGAATAATTTGATTTGTTTGAATCGAGAGAAATTTTGAACGCCTACATACAGATGAACGGTGGTGATGGATGGAAATTGGAATAGACAAGGGCCAGCTGTTCTGTTGAGTCAACGTGATTCATGCATTTTCTTTTTTCTATTTCTTTTGTTATCCGTCATTTTTTTAATAATAGTGAAAGGGTAGATAAACGGTAAGTTATCTTTACGGTGCGGTTAAAATAAAGTTGATTTATATAAATTTTTATTGAGTTAGTAAGAATTTGTGTAATTACACGAAAAAATATTATATGGTTCCGTCCAATAAAAATTAGCTACATTATTTTTTTTTCATGTCATTTTTTTAAAGATGAATATTTATCTTTTTATGTCATGTAAATAGGGAGTGGGTGGTTACAGAGAATTAGTTATGAATGAATTAGTGACATGAAAAAAAATAGTTGGCTGCTTTTTAATGGATGGAGACTATAGATGACGTGGTGAGCTAGGTTCATAAAATAATTTCTCGTAACTACACAAATTCTTACCCAAATGGTAAGAATGTAGATTATAATTTAAAATTTGTGAAGTTAAACAAATTCTTACCTAAGACAAAATCTACACAAATTCTTACAATGTTTATAAGAATTTATGTAGTTACACAAATTTTTACCCAATTAGTAAGAATTTTGATTCTACCTAAATTATTATTTAGTCCTATACAAATTCTCACAAAATAGTAAGAATTTATGTAGGGCCGTATTTTAGCTTCACCTTAAAATGTCTCACCTTAAAAGTATTTTGTTTATTCATATTTTTAATTATTTAATAATACACATACACATTGCAGACAAAGCGATTTAAATCCGAATCTCTTATGATGAATATCATCTATTTTTCTACTATCACTACTTGTTGGGTCCAAATAAAATATAATGTGTTGTAAATAAGTAAAAATATAATATGTCGAAAGATTACAGAAAAGACCGAAATAAGCCCTAACGATAAGCTAAGTTTGGTAGGTTTGGAGAGCAAATGAAATATGTTAAATGAAACAGGGATCTAATAAATTGATGCATTGTTTAAGAATATTCATATTATTTTTATTATATGTGAATTTGAATACTAATATTTATCTTGAGAATATAATACCTCTCAATTTTATAAAAAATATATATATATTAAATAGAACTTTAGTATTCAAGATGTCAAAAAATGTTAAAATTCCCCTCACTCACAAGTTGTAAATGTTTATTTATAAGTTTTAAGAATAACGATTACAAAGTCAGAAAATGTAGAGGGTTTTTTGGTTGCAGGGACGAACACCGAACTTTATGTTACGGAGGTGAATCTATAAAATTTTAGGATGGCGAATTTATACAATTTTAGGGGAGGGCAAAATTAAATTTTCAATAGGAAATACTTAGAAAATTTATAAAAAAATTCTAATTCATACAGGAATTTCAAATTTTTACGGGGACGACCGCCCGCTCTAGGTCCATCCCTGGTTGATAGAGAGTAGAGGTGTAAACGAGCCGAGTCGAGCTCGAGTAATGCTAAGGTTTACTCGGCTCGTTAAAAATTCGAGTCTAGTTCAATTTTGATTCGAGCTTGAGTATGCTGAGCTCAACTTGGTTTGTTAAGACTCAAACTCGATTTGAGTGTTTATTGAGCTTTGACCGAGTCGGACTCGAGTAGCTCGCGATCTGTCTCGTTTTATTTACAACCATAATAATAATAATAATACTAATATATTATTTTTGATCAAATTGCATGATTTCATTATAGATATAATCATACAAAAAAATATTTTCATGTGCCTCATTAAAAAAACTAATCTAACTATGAGATGTGGTGTAGTGGTTGCTCACCTCAATCCTAATTACGAGGTTAGGGGTTTGATTTCTACCAATGAGAATGAAAAAGAGTACGTATGAAAATATACAAAAAGTTATACAAAAAGTTAAACTAAAAATTAAACTAACATAACAACCAAAAACACCCAACTTACATTTTAGCATATTATATTTTCGAGTAGCTCGCGAGCTTTATGAGTTGGGTATCAAGTAGCTAGGCTCGTTAAAAATTCGAACTGAATTCGAGCTTAAGTAACTCGCGATTTATCTCGTCTCATTTACGGTTCTAGTAGATAGAATAAGTGGTATAAACAAGTGAGAATGTGAGATGGAATATACAAGGAAAAAGCACAGAGGAGGATTAGAAGAGACACTAAAACATTGAGTTCAACATCAAGCGATGGTCAGTAAGGATGAGCATTTTACCCGACCCGGTTAGATTTTGATATGGCCCGATCAGATAGGATTTTTTAATAAAAAATGAATTCAAATCGAGTCGGGTTCAGATTTAGGGTGGAAAATACCCAATCCGGGATTAATTGCGTGATTTTCCCTTAACTTTTTAGAGATATTTTTAATAATATCTCCTCTTTATATATGTTTATAATTAGGTCCTTAAATTTGATTTTTAACAATTTAGTACTTAAAATATTATTTTTTACTATTAAATCCCCTAAAATTATTTTTTTTACAATTAGGTCCCTAAAATTTATTTTTTCTCTATATGTTGGGTTGGGTTTAGAGCATTTATTTTCGGGTCGGGCCGGGTTGAGTTTTTTAAAGAATACGTTCGGATCGGGTCGAGTTCGGTTTTAGTGTATTTATTTTCAGGTCGGATTCGGTCCGGTCAAAAACCCGATCCGTGCCCATTCCAAGTGGTCGGTAAGATGATGATGAATTAGTGACCGTGTTAGGGGAAAAAAATAACAGAGCACTTCAAAAATAAAAAAAAAAATTAAATGTCAAGTTTGACACTATTTTTAAAAAGTGAGTAAAAAATACTTTTAAAAAATATTTTAGATTGTTTGATTTAAATTGATAGTGTTTGATATTAATGTCAAAAAGTGAATATATTTATTTTGGACATTGTTTTTAAAATATAAAAAAATGATTATATGAACAAAGATAAATGAATAATTTTACTTAAAATACTTTTTAAAAAATCTAAAAGTTATAAATTTTATTTTTTCAAATCAAATTAAAAATCACTTTTTATCCGAAAAACATTACAAAATGAGACTATAATCTTTCGAAACTGTTTCTTCTTTTTGTCGTGACTCTTATTTATAAATTTCAAGAATAAAAATTAAATAGATACGATATTAAGTGAGAGTAATGGCAATAATTATTTTGAATAAAATAACATAAATCATAAAATTTTAACTAAATAGATCTAATTTCAAACATGAATTCTAAAACAAATAGAAAAAATTTACAGCTAAAATTTTAATACAGAAATAACATAGCCACTTTCTGTTAAATTTTTGTCGCTAGTAAATTTTTTCTTTCTTTCTTTGGTGGTTGACAACTAAACTACTCTTAGTAGTATTAGTTGACGACCACCGAGTCTATTATTTTTCTTATTTTATATTTTAATAAGAATATTCACCTTTATGGCGCGTGTTTTCTTTGTCCTTATGACATATTTTTCTTTATTTTTATGATTTGTTTCATCTGTCTTTGTAGCATGATTTTACATACCTTAATAGTCGGTTGGTGCTTGTATAAAGATCTTCACGACGCTAACCTTTGATTTGGGTTCTGTCGATGGTATTAGAAAGATGGATTCCCACTCGATTGATGGTTGGTTGCCGATGTAATCAGACATAGATAGCGGAAGAATCTGTCTGATAGCTTGGTTCACTCACCACTTATTTTTTACCTCGTAAAGCGTCTCGTTTGGATAGAGACAGAAAAATTCATGAAAAATTTTGAATTTTAGTATGTTAATCTCGATAAAAATATTTATTTTTTTGCATTATTATAAAAAGTTAGTAGACTTATTATTTTTTTAATGCATTGTATTTAATAAAATTTAAATATCATTGTTAAAAAAATTAATACGAAAACGATAAGGCTGAGAATTTGACAATAGTATTAATTTCAAAGGTGTGGGGCCGCCCAACAGCAGGTAGCTGAAAATTGATAGCTGTGTTTTGGACAGTGAAAAATCTTTGGAAATTCCATGGGCAGCCACCCCTTCCTATTCCTTGTCCCCCAAACAACAAAATATTAATAAAATAACAACAAATGTCGTATATAATATACGAAATTTCTAGAAAGAAAAAAAGCAACACATTAAAAAACAAAATCTTTTATATATGTTGTAAGATTTTCTCTCTAATTTATCTATTCATTATTGAAATACGGAAACACCCCTTTACCTGTTATTCACTTAATGATTCCATAATATATCATGCAACAATCTCTCCCATCCTATCGTTATGACGCCTAAGCTGATCAAACCATAATAATAATAATAATAATAATTTAGAAAAATATTTTATACACATGCGGTAAAAATAAAAAATTTTGCCTTTGTTCTATAGTTTAAAATTAGATTTTAGAATTTAGATTTAGTGGTTGAGTTGATGAATTGCGATTATAATTTGTGGTTTTAGGTTAGAATTTAGGGTTTATATGTTAAAACTTAAATCTCTAACCATGTTACCCTAAACTTTAAACCGTAGTCTCTAAACCTTAATTTCTAAAAAAAAATTAATTATAACCATAACACCTAAATCCAAACTCATAATCTCTAAACTTTAAATTTTAACCATAAATTTTAAAATTAAAATATTTGTGAAATTTTTTTATTTTCTCCGTTTGTATATTAAATACTACTAATATTTTATACATAGGTGGCGGAAAGAAGGGGTAATTGTGAAAACGGAGAGCGTGCGCTTCACGTATTGATGAAAGGGAGTGAGGAGGAGAGCTGTCGGGTGAAATTGATACTAGACGTCAGGAACTAATCATGTGGGCAGCAGTGAGAAACCTTTATTGTTTTTCTAGGAGCGTTAAGGTTGCAATCAACACGCGTTATGGAACAAACCAGACGTGGCGGATCCTAGTTGGTTCCATTCAGCAACACCTGTTGGTTCAAGCGAAGCGAGCGGTTCAAAGGGGAACTCTGTCGGGCCGGGGTAGCCACTAACCACCGCTCCCCACTCCTCATTTATCGTATCAATAACATTAAAAAATTTAAAGAAATAAACAAACCAATGTCACGCGACGAGTTAGCAGAATATGCCGACAGCTTTTTTGAAAACTCACTCCCTTTCTCACTTCACACCAGTTCCACACGCGCTCCATCCCCACTTTTATAGAAATGATAAAATACACTAAGGCTCCGTTTAACAAGGTAAATGCTAGTTTGTCTTAAAAAAAAAAAACAGATATCGATTTGGTCGTAAACGGCTATTTGTCTACTAATTTGGTCGCTTAGTCAACCGTTGAATTTTTTAGCTTTTGTCGCCGGGCGTTACAGTCACAACGGTCGTTTGTCCACAATAATAACAAACGAAATCTAAATGTTGTTTATGTTTAGTAACAAATATGTTACTATTCTTTTAAAAGTAACAATTAAATCGTTTAGTTATAAATTTATGAACAAAAAGTCACTTTTCATTTAAAAATAACTGTTCGGTAACTCAATTGTAAGTTTATGAATAAACATGTCACTTCGTCATTGAAATTGAAACAAATGCTTGGTATAATAAAAAATTTAGTATTCAAAACTTAATACATTTTATTATTTTGATCATAGTTTGAAATAATTCAATAAACTTAACTATTCATATTTAAAAAACTTTGACATTGCACAGTCTAGACACAATCTCCGACCACTTACCACACTTTATGTTATGATCCATCAGTCCGATAATCAACACACTTTACTACTAGAGAACTGTCAGACTAATGAAATACACTCATTATGACCTTAAAGTCGCCTCATAGTAGATACATGCATTTCACTAATGAAAATTTTAAATTGAAGGGTTAAGTTGATTGATTTATTTTAAATTAGAACTAAATTAATAGAATGCATAAGTTTTTTAGACTAAAATTATTATTTTATACCAAGCATTTGTTTTAATTTTAATGACAAAATGACTTAATTATAACAAAATTTTAATTGAGTGACCTTTTATTTTTAAACTTGTAACTGATTGATTGAATTATTGATTTTAAAAAATTGATCTGCTTATTTCTAAACCTATAATTGAGTGACATATTTTTTATTAAACCTATATAATTAAGTACCATATAGTATAATTTACCCTTCTATAAAAAAGGTGTGTGAAAGAACGCGACGGAAACGAGCGTGAGATGGAGAACCCCAAACAACCGCACGCAATCAGCAGCGTTATATGAAACAGCCGTTAGATAATGTGGTATAGTAATAACGATGACGATGGTATAAATGCATCGTTCTAAGACAAACCCACGTGCCACTGCCACGTAATCAGGATTCGTCAAATTACGAAATTGCCATCCACTCAATTCTACCAACCGCCCCTCTTCAGTGAAATCTCTCGTACATCATAAATTATATTATAGGTTTTATATTATTTATAGAATTAATTAATAAAAATTATTTATTTTATTATTTTTTATGTCAGATTTTTATTAAATAAATCTTTACTTAATAAAAATTATTTTTAAAATTAATTTATAAGAAATATAAATAAAAATTCATTTAATAAAAATATATCGCATAAAAACAATAATATAAATAATTTTTATTATTAATTCTATGAATATAATTTATATTCGTTGACCGTGTACCCTTCCAATAGACTCTGCTTTAATTCCTCGCCGATTCCACACTTCCCTTTCTATAAATTCCTCCGCCATCTGTTTCCTCTCAACCACACACAAAATCCCCATTATCGAAACAAAAGGAAACGATTAAATCATCGCCGTACTTTGAAAGCACAGTTTTTCCCTTTTAAGATGGCACCGAGGGAGAAAACGGCGGCCGTCAATGGAACAGGCAACGGCGGCGGGAATAACAATGATGTTCATTTTAGAGGAGTTAGGAAGCGACCATGGGGGCGTTACGCTGCTGAGATCAGAGATCCGGGGAAGAAGACCCGTGTTTGGCTAGGGACTTTTGATACGGCTGAAGAAGCGGCCAGAGCCTACGACGCCGCCGCTCGAGAATTTCGCGGCGCCAAGGCTAAGACAAATTTTCCCGTCCCTTGTGAAAATCTCATCAACGGGAACGACTGTAAAAGTAAGGGTAATGAAATCAACAACAAAATTATCAACAGCCATAGCCCAAGCCAGAGTAGCACCGTTGAATCCTCAAGCCGTGAGCCGGCTCTCATGATCGATTCTTCGCCGTTGGACCTCAACCTCGTACAAGGTGAGGCGGTTTCCGGTGACGTACCCACAGCTGTTAGGTTTCCCTTCCAGCAAGCTGCGCTGGTGCAGTATATTGCGGGACGCAAAGTTTTTTACTTTGACCCGTTCGTTCGGCCCGGTGTAATGAACGGCCAACAATTTCAACGGCTGAGATTCGATCAACAACATGATTTTCACGCGTCTACGTTTAATGGCGGTGTACAAAGCGACTCCGATTCATCATCCGTCGTTGATTTGAACCACCACGAGGTCAAGTCGCGCCCGCTTCTGAACATCGATCTCAACCAGCCCGCTCTTCCGGAAATCGCCTGATTTTTTTCATATTCACCGATCTCCCTACCGGGAAAGGTATAGACTATAAAGTTTCAAATTTCCGTCCGGTAAATCAAAGTTAGATTAGAGAAAATGAGACCCCCCAAAAAAAGGAGATAAAATTACCGCATATTTTGATGTGATCAACGGTGGAAATCGTCCGATCGTAAAATTCACGGCAGCCCAGATTACGTGAATAGTTTAGCTGAAAAAGTATCCATTTTTGCAGCAGAGAAAAGTCAGCTTCTTCGTTGTTTAATCTCTAGTTACTGTATTATTTCCAATGAATTAAGCACTAAAAAGTTTCCTTCAGCCGTTTGTTTCCATTTTCGTTTAATTAATGTGGATTTTATGATAATAATTATGGTTGCCGGAATCAGAGAAACTAATTCCGGCCATTCTTATCCTTATTTCCTTCAATTATTGTCTTAATCAGAAAATAGAAAATTCACTTTCCATCATAGATTTAATCATGTATTAATTAGGTTCTTGTTTTAAAAAATTATAAACAAAATTTTAAAAAAGTAAAATTCACACCTAATTAAATTTATTTAATCAGGAATGAAGGGGAATGCGAGATTAAAAAAAATAAGTGTTTTTAGCGGGTCTAAAATACTTATAGTAATTAAATTTCTTTAACTTGGGAGGGACGGAATGGGGATGGAAATGTATGTTTTTAGTGGGTTTAAAATTTATGACACGAGGGAACAAAAATAAAATTCATAATTAAATTATTTATTTGGGATATAAAAATAATTAGATGTATTATAACTTTTTCTATATGAAAGTGGATAATATTAACGATTTAATATCGTAATATATGATAAAAACAATAGATTGTAATTTATTTGAAAAATGCACTAAAATACAAAAAAAATAAAAGATTTAAATATCAAATTAACATCTATAATTTTGATGAATTTTTAATTCCTATTTATAACATTGAGTTGTATTTTATTTTGATGAGTGTATAACTATCAATTTTATGAAAAAATAATTATTCATAAATAATATAATAAGACATGATATCTATATAATTATTATATTTTACTTAAATAAGTATATAATATCGAACAATTTATAGGTGATAGGTGTAGTATAGAAATAAACATTACTGTCATTACATTTTGATTATTTTATTATATATTACGAGGTTAAATTATTAGAATTATTTACTTTCACACAAAAAATATCAATAACACATCTAATTGTTTTTTATTTTATGGAATAAAAAATAAAATTTTTAGATTTGTTAAAAATATATTTTAAAAAATAATTCTGAAACCAAATATGGGGTAACGGTAATTGCAATTTTAGAACATTTGAAAAGCATAGATTAACAAATGTTCCCAAATGCCAGCACCAGATTTGTCCAAAGCAGCCAAAACCAGGGGCAAATAAATAATTGTCTTTTCTGTGATTGCCTAAGGCCGAATCTACATGTATAATTCAGAAAGATACGCTATAATTCCTTTGTGATTTTCCTCTCTGCAAGTAGTTTTCAGTGGTTATATTTGTTTTTGATCCCTATTAGCATACTTAAAATTTGGATTTTGCAGTTTGATTGAGGACCAGATTCCAAAAATGAGAATAGTTACAAGGACTGGGGCTAGACTTTAACCTTAGTGATGAGAAGCGAGGACAGGTGGCAAGGTTTTCAAAAGGAGCATGGGTGGTGGGACCCATGGGGTACGCGTACATGGATGAAAACAAGTGGCGCGTTGGATGATGGTATTTAATAAAAGAGCGGGTTTTTAGTTAGGAGACCGAAAGGTAAAATTCCGCATGCTGACTGGGGATTGGTGGGTATTTCTCGAGATCCGTGTCGGAACTGTACTTGGTATACGGCCGTCCGATCTTTGTGTGTTTTCAAATCTAATCGTTATCACAGCCGTCCTTTTCTATTTTATTTTTTGGGAAATAAAACTAATTCATCAGAATTCATAGCGATATAAAGGAGACAAAACCGGGTCCCACGTGAACGCGGGCGTTGGAAGTGGGAAATGCGCGGCTGCCGCTTTTGGTGGGCGTCCATATTTATTTCACTTTCTCGCCATTTTCATTTTAGGATAAACTATTCAAATAACCACTCAATTATAGAGTTAATTTTGATTTGATAACTATACTTCTAATTGTGGCAATATGACCACTCAATTATGTACGTAGTCATAATGTGATCACCTGCCGAAGTAATGTAGCAGTTAGTAAAAATTTGTATAATTATATATTTAATTCATATTATTTATATATTTTATCAATTTAATCCATGTTATTTATATATGATCATACTTTTAATTTAATAAAATAAATTAAATATTTTATTAGGTGATAATATGTGTCTCTACTTTATTGGAGGTAAAAAATAAAATCTACCAACTTAACACTTTGTCAAATTTGCTTTTGTGATATAGATTGCAAAATATAACCTAATAATAGTAACATCTGTGACCTTATTACTAGGCATATGACATCACCCTCCACCCTATAACCTAATAATTTTACTTTGAAATCATCTTTCCCTTGCTGAAAAGTAAGCAAATTACAAACTGATCATCCAGATTTTTGGTGAAACTTTACTCAATTCCATCATTTAATTTATCTTAATTAGGTGTTAAAAGCAAAACGTTATCTACTACAATTTTCATATTGTTAACATACATTGAATAAGAAGGGATAGGAGGAGGTTTTAAGAGGGCAGATATAAAATGGCTCAGATAATTGTTTCTGCAGAATTGATCAGTGTTTTTGGAGAAGATTAAGTCTAAATTCTCTTGATGTAGAAGACTGGCTTTCTTCCTTAGCTTCTCATTCTCCTCAATGATGCTTCGGTTCCCCAAATACAACTTCAACTTCATTCGTTCCATGTCTTTCTTCACATCTTCTTCGAACCTTTTCCTACGCATATCATAAGAAATCTGTTGGCGTTGAACATAAAATATTGCATGCACAGATGCAAAATGAAACACCTGAAAAAGCCTGTAATTTTGAAGCTTAGTTTGTTTTGATCTATACCGTCGCTTTGAAGAAACAGAGATAGGATGAGATGATGGGCTCCTTTGCTATATTAAGGAAATAAGGAGGAAGGATGAAACACATCCCTTGTTAAGCCATGTCTTCAGACATATATTATATTTTACAATCCATATCACAAAAGCCACATCATTTGTTCCATGCTTGCTCGAGTTCAAACCATGCCAGTGCCAAATTATTGCTGGATTTTATTTTCTTCATTCAATTTGTCACCACCTAATTAAATATTTTATTTTATTAAATTAAAATTAGGATCAAATTGATAGAATATATAAATAACGATGAGCAAATATGTAATTATATAAAATTTTACTAACTGTTACGTCATTCCTTCAGTTAGGTTTTAACAAGTGGTCTTTTATATTACCACAATTGACCAATCTTATAGTTAAGTGGTCATTTGAGTAATTCACCTTTTTTTTTTATTGAACAAGTCCATTAAAACATTAATTAACCGATAACATTTTTTTTGAAAAAGGGTATGGTATTATAACTAAAAGATCATATTCCGGAAATATTATCACGTGCGTCGTTAAAAAAAATTTTAAACATAGTTGGAGGAAAAAAAGTACATGTGATAATAATACACAATTAAACCATAAAATCGCAAACCAACAAGGCATCAGTCCAAAATACTCACGCAGCAAATGCCAACAAAGCAATAACAAATCTAACTTGGATGGCTCATATCCTCGTGAAGCACACCCAAAATGCTATCTGGTGGCGCAGCAAACAGAACCGTTTCCGAGCTGTTGCGATCCACAATCTGGGTCATCCCATCGGCCACTAAATTACCATCACGAGGCACATGTTGCAGGCAAACTGTCCATGCTCGATCACATAAATCCGCAAGGTGCCAATCAAGCGAACACCCCCCTCAGTCGCGCACATCACTTCGCAGAACCTTAGCCTCTAAACTATCCAGCTCAAGGATAACACGACGATAACCCTCATTCCATGCACACACCAATCCAATATATGCACCCCACAGCTCAGCCTCACAGACCGAGCAGATACCAATAAACTTTACAAATCCCAACAGCCAGGTACCATTCGAATCCCTAAGAGCGCCACCACACGAAGCATAACCCCCAACCATGCTCTTTGCCCTGTCGGAATTAATCTTTATCCAGCCAACATCTGGAGCCTTCCACCGAATCGGACCAGGTTCACCAATTGAAACCACAACGCGCCCAACTGCATCCAATCCCAGCGTACGCAGTGAGGATCCCAGCATCGATCTACTCAGCTCAGCAATCGAGCGATGCTCGTCATCAAGTGTGCCAAAGACCACAGCGTTTCGACGAAGCCAAATATTCCATAACACATACCCAAACAACAAATCCCAGTGAGCGTCATCCCTAACACCCTTAAACGAGTTGGCCAAATTCACCTTAATCCATGGTCGCAGCTCAATCGAAAGAAAATCATCCATGACATTCGGTTTAATGAAAGTTTGTCACACACTCAACACTTGCGGACACAATCTTAGAACATGATAAATATCCTCGCTTTCAACAGAGCACACCGAACATCGATCATCCACCGCGAAATGACTCCTAATGCGCTCCTGATTAGTCATGATTTTCTCACAACACATGACAAAAAAAATTTCACATGTTGCAGCCCTCGAAAGCAATGCACCAATGTCCATATATTATCCACCGGACCTTCGATGATACCTCGCCGAAGAGCATAAGCCGATTTCACACTGAATCTACCATCTCGAGTTCCAGTCCAAACAATCGAATTACCCAAAAAGTGCGGAACCGGCCCCTTGATCGCCGCCAACCTCAGTAAAATATCATACGGAAGTAACTGCTCCAAGAGCTGCCAGTTCCATTCCCCCTCCTGGTTGACCATATTAGCCACTGCCACATGTGGTAAATAATGTGCCGACCCATCCGTGACATAATGAGCCAAAGGACCGATCTCACTTACCCAGTTATCGTACTAAAAATCCGCATCTTTACCATTATCAATATGGCAATTAAAGATTCGTTTTAGTTCGGATTAACTTAAAATCTTAACCCTTATCAATATGATGATCTTAACCCTCTGTACCAAATAATAGAGAGGAAAAAATTTTATTTTTCTTCCAGTTTTTTATCCTTTCAACCAAGCACACCAATGGAAAGAAAAAATACATTTTTACCCTTCCATTTTTTTACCACTTCAATTTTTTATCCTTCCAATTTTCTTTTCTCTCTACCAAATAAAGCCTAAAGAATTAAATTTTAAACCCTAAAAAATACACCATACTTCTAATTCTCTAAGCTCTAACCTTAAATTTTAAACCTAATTTTTTTAAGATAAGAACATAAAAAAATATGAAAAGGGGACCGACGATTTCGACTCAGAAAATGATAGTATGATTTTCAAACTCAACAAATTATATGAAAATTGGGTTAGAACAATGGGGGTAAAACAATCCATTATAGGTATTTAATATTTATAGCCCACAACTTTTAACTAATTGCTAACAACCCACACAAATAATCTAAACAATTGGCCTAACAAACTGATAACTGGCCCATAACAACCCAACTGGATAAAGAATAAGAAATCAGAGAATTCTTCAATATTGTTTTCTTGTTGTTCTTTCGGTTTTTAAAACTTTGCTCTGATTAATTTAGATCGTTCTACATCGTACAACTGATTTTAATAGATGAGTCTCTTAACGAGAATTTTTTGCATACACAATGTCTCGAGTTCATAAAACTTCGTTGTATCCAACGAGTATTATTGTCTAAACTCTTTAACAAACATTGTGTGAAGACAAATAATTCTCTAAATAAGATAATTTATCATACCTCAAAGTCTTGATTCATTTTTATTTCTGTCTACACAATATATATCCAATAATTTTAACATAATTTTTTATGCACAAATAATCGGTTTCATATAAAAATTTCACGTTCATGTATTTCTATAGTATTCATATTTTTTTATACCAAATTGTATTTTTAATAATATTTAATATTGGGTTTTATTTACATCTCAATTCACCTAATATTTGTATCACTTATCATAACTTTTTAAATTTACTTCTTCGTTAATTTAGTCTTAAAACACTTCTACGTCTAACTAGATAAAACATTAAAATACTAATAATTAACTAATTATTATTTATAATAATTACACTTAGAATGAATCTATTGAATGGTTTCAGTAGAAAAAGAAGCGTTATTCTTTTTAAAAAATCTGAGTTCGAGTAGTTTGTCTGTACGATATGTGTATGTTCTTAAAGAACTAAAAGTAAAGAACATATACTATCAGTCTACCCTATAATAACACTAAAATATTTTAAAAAAATTACACTTTAAATTTACATTAATAATTAATTATTTGACCCGGCGAGAAAATTCTAGTATTGCTGAAAAAAAATATCATTTTCAAGATATATGTGATTGTTTGTCCACTAATATATTATCTAAAATTTCCTTTTCAATATTTCTTGGTCTCTACTCCATATATATAATATAGTCAGTCTAGTTTATTATCTAAGACATAGTAATAATTAAATGGGGAATTAACGGCAATCCCTTGATCAAAGGGTAAGGGATCCACGTGTCATCTTCTAAACACATGATTACCATTTTTGTGGACCAAGATTAAAAATAGGACAAACAATTGTATCTAAGTGTCACACACGTGACTCAAACCTCTAACCTTCTCTGAAACCGTTGATAGTATTTTGCGGGCCCCTTTCGTTTACTTTGTCCTCTCCTCATCCTTATCCATTAATTTCGGTATGTCCACTCTTCAATCTTCTATTGCCAATATTTATTATTTTAAAAAATATATATAAATACAGTTACAAGTACAGATGTAAATGAACTGTGCTTGATTAAATAAAATTGTATTTGTGTTGTTTGTCTATTTTTGAAGGTATTCATGTTTATTTGTTTAACGTTCACGAATTTATTTTTTATATATTCGTTAATATATTCATTTATATGTTTGTCGACATGTTTGTTTAGCGTTAAAGAACATGTTCGTTTATATATTTAGAAATGTCCAAATGTCGAAGGCTCTTCTTATCCTTTTTAAAGCCAAAGAAAAATGGTGAAATTATGCCGCTAATTTTTAAGCTTCTCAAGTTTCTCCGTTTGAACTCCAAAGTTTATAATGTATTTAATTTAGTCCATACCTTCGTTAATATCTAAAATATAAAAAAAATAAAAGGAAAAAACAAACCGAATAAACGAGCTTATAAACAAGCTTGTTCATGAATATAAACAAACTAAACACACTTTTGTTTTTTATTTATTAAATAAAAATAAAAAATTTATTCACCTAAACTTAATAAACGAACATAAAACATGTTATACGAACAATTTATCAAAAAGCTATATTCACTTACACCCTTAATTACAAGCACTAAATGTCCAGAATTATAATAATAATAACTAATGTACAGTAAATTCATAGAGTAATTCTAAATATAATAAGATTTAAATAAGAATTGATCTAAACTAAAAAATCACACGTAATATTTACATACGATAAAAAAATATTACCACACTATATTTTAATGAAAAAACTACACAATAAATCAAAATTACATATAGTTTTAGTATGTCTATCAAAATTACATATAATTTTTATTTTAAAAAAATACATATAATTTAGGATGCATGTCTTAAAATTAATGAAGTTTGTCCAAATATCAAAAGACTGGACGTACCAAAAATCAGTTTCATGTTGGAAAATTCTAAAATGAGACACACTTATGGTAAAATTAAAATGACACAGATTTACACAAATTATTATTATTATTTTTATAAAAATTTGTATAGTTATACAAATGCTTACAATTTACACAAATTTTTACCTAAATAATAAGAATTTAACTTATAATATAAGAATTTGTGTAGTTACATAAATTCTTACTTAAGTCAAAATTTACACAAATTCTTATTAAATTGATATAAATTTATGTAATTATACAAATTCTTACAAAAATTTTCCCCCTAAACTGACTCGCCCTAAAATCACCAATGTTACTAAGACTAGTAAAAAGATATTTTTCAGCTAAATCTTCTCTATATAATGGACAGAACAAAGCCGCCCAAAAGCATCACAGAGAAGAGATATCATTCAAGGAGAAACAAAAATGGTTTTGCTGGAAAAGCTGTGGGATGACGTAGTGGCCGGCCCTCAACCGGAGCGCGGCCTTGGCCGGCTTAGGAAGATCACCACCGCTAAGCCCTCGTCGACCAAAGGTGAAAAGAAAGAAAGAAAAACCACAAAACAATTTAGCTTTTGATCATTTCATGATATTTTTTAAGTCTTAGTTTGTCACTCTTGGAATTATGAATCATTTTTTGTCAGATGAAGCTTCGTCCACGACGATGCCGGCGACTCCGACGACCCCGACGACGCCGGTGTCGGCGCGCAGGGAGAACGTTTGGAGGAGCGTGTTCCACCCAGGTAGCAACCTTGCTACCAAAGGTATCGGTGCTGAAGTTTTCGACAAGCCTCAGCCAAACTCTCCTACTGTTTATGACTGGTCCGTACAGATTCTTTTTTTTCTTTTCTTTTTCCCCCAGTCATTTGCATGCATGGATAACTGGATATGATACCGAGACTTTGATTTTTCGCTTTTTGGCCTGTTTGGTTACTGAGAAAATGAATTAAAAATTAATCATGCAAAGTTTGATTTTGCATGGGAGCTAATAACTTCTTCTGGGTATTAGTAAAATATGAAAGTTTGGTTTTGATGGGATCCTTTGTAATTGGCAGGCTTTACAGTGGAGAGACCCGGAGCAAGCACCACCGCTGAGTGGCGGCTGACGGTGGCGGAGGGGACTACAAGAGTGCTTTCTACTGAATCAGCGGAGGGGTTGCATGTAAATATCGTCCTTTTCAAGTTTAGTAGGAAGATCCCGGCCATGAACGGAGGCTGCTATATTAAATAAATAAATAAATAAATGAAAGGAGTATTGTATGAAGTATGCTATTATTAATTTAATGTAATTAATGAATTTTGGGTTTCTTTATAAATTGATGCAAACAGATAAATGTTAGTAATTTAGTGGTTAAGGATTGAATTATTGAGGTGAGGAAGAGTGGATAAGTTTTATTTTTCAAAGTAGGGTGGGAACCACCGTGATTAATTACAATGATAAACAATTAATGACCATTTCAATGAAACAAGAACAAGAACCCTGGGAATACTTCTAATGGATAAGACAACATTGTTGTTTTTTAAAATATTGAAGTTTGAATAATTTGTTTATAAGATGTGTATATTATTAAAGCACGTAGAAAATGAACATACACCATAAAATATTTATATAATTTTAATTAATCTTTCGTTTCAAGTTAAATTTTGATCAAATTTGAATCACATGTTCTTCTTTATCTTAGAATACATATAATTTTGATTTTTTTTTATAATTTAGCCCTTTCATTTTTGTATGATTTTTTTGTTTGTTTTTCAATTTCCGTTTCGTTTTAAGTTTATTTTGTCTAAATTTAGTCAACTTATTCCTTAATCGGTACATAATACCTATATAATTTGATCAAAATCCCACATTTTCCTTGGGTGAAACTAAAACAACCAATAAAATTTCGCAAGGTTACTCAAATAAAACTAGGAATGTTATAATTTATAGGTCAAATTATAATTTGTTCATTTACTATTTTCAATTTGAGGTTGTTATTAATGTTATTCCTTAATACAAACCACTAACACCGTAAATAAATTTTATTTATCAACTAATTTTTCTTGTAGTGTCAGTGATTTTAGACTAAGACATAAAATTCATAATAGTTGAAGAACCAAATTAGAGTTGTACAAAAACTCGGACAACTTGACCTAATTCAAAATTTTCAAAAAAGTTTGAACGATAATAAAACTCGTCAACTCGACTAATTCAAAAAATTTAACTCGATCGAATACTCACTCCTAAATCGAATAACAAACAAGCTTTTTATATAACTTAGGAATTGAACTCCACTCAACCATCTAGATTATACTTACTAGTCATTCATTCATTCAAGAATCCCCGTTGAATAAGTTAAATTATCTCGCCTTGGAACGCTCTGTCATTTCCATTCAGCACCAATATTAAAATGTAAAGGAGACTTGTACATTGTGAATATAGATAATTAAAAATAAACACTATCTCAAATCTTCATTTTAATTGTCAAAATTCAATCTGTAATAACTTTAAATATATTAAAAGAACAAAGTAAGTTGGAAGGTAATAGCATATGTTGGATATTAAAATAACAAATAAATTCAATAAATTTATACATATCTGCTCCCAAAAATGCCTGCTAATACTTGGTCTACTACTCCTAAACTAAACTCCCCTGTTTGTATGAGATAAACCACTCTTGGGCAACAATTAAAACCAAATCTATTTCAGATTCAATTTATTAATTCTACATGTTTGTCCATACTTGCACATGTTGCAACAGCAATGTGAAACATCTTGTGTTCTAGTCTAACAAAGCTGGCACTAAACTTGACATTGTCCATCTGTATTCTCCTACTTCTTCTGATATGCAAGAATCTGAAAAAGTAACACAAATTATGTGTAAATTTTTGTAACCAATGTAGGGTGGTTTATGCATGTCCATGTATTAGCATAGCTTATGTATGTGCATGCATTAGCACGGTGCATGTGTTAGCATACTTTTGGATGCAATGATCCGAGATATTAGTTGTTTTGACATAAAGGTCTTACGGAGACAATTTTTCAATTTGGGATCAGAGATGTTAAAAGTATGGACACTTGTTCTAATAAGAGGAGGAGCTTACCAAATGACCATGGCTGGTATTTTGTAGCCCAAGTCCTGCCAAAGTTTCTTCTTCTTTCAAAATTTGCAACTTATCTTTGACTGATTCCGCAAAACCTGGCTCGGTAGTTGTAAGGGTTGACATGTTGACCATTGAATATAACTCTTTTACCAGGTATATTTCGATTTCACTGGCTTGCAAAGAAGTTTGCAGAGCTACGTACTAGGTAAGAGGTCAGTTAAGTGTTAGTATTCCAATTGTCCGATGTTTTGAAGTGCAACGGAATGGCTAGTAAATGAGCAATGGGTTTCTGACGGGAGAATAATTACCTGGCATAGATTTCTAACCAGCAAAGTAGGCCTGCAGCAAAGGTAAGGCCGCTGTAAATGGGGTATTCTTTGTTCATCAACCGATTCAAGCATAAGTGGATATCGAGCTGAAGGAAAATAGAGCAAATCAGTAATCCAAAATTTCAGCAAGTTCAACTGACAATTTAAAGCCACTGATAATCCAGAACAACATTATTTGATCATTTCATGAATTTTGTAGGTAAAAAGAAGCTTTTATATGTCAACTGCATGGTGGTTAAATCAATATTTAACTTGACAATTTGGTTAATCGAACCAAAAAAATGAAGTTGCTGATTCTTTACGATGGCAGACTACTATATAAGATCACAACTGAAAATTCAACTTTACCTTATCATCCTTCTCGTCTAGGTTACGAAGACAATCCGCCAACTTAGAGAGGCAGCTGTTTCGGGTGTTCTTTCCATTTCCACTGCTCAAACTGCCATGTCTTGTGTGACTGCGTATGCCGCCTGCTCCCCAATGAAGCCTTTCTGAGATGCCAATAAAGGCAGCAAACAAGCCCAAGGGTTCTTTATTAACTTCGGAATCATTTTCATCACCACTCAAACTGCCATGTGCAGTGTGATTGCGGAAGCTGCATGCTCCCAACTGAACCCTTTCTGAGGCACCAAGTGCAGTAGATACACCCAGGGGTTCTCTGTTAACTTCAGAATCGTTTTCGTCACCAACCCCATTTGCACTAGTAGCTGAAGAAGGTTGAGAAAACCGACCCTCCCATCTCTTCAATCTCTTTGGTTTGACCTCAGTAAGATCCTCATCGACCAAAGATGAACCCGTGCTTCCATTTTCATTCGCATCCTCATTATTATCATTAGACACTTGATGTTCAGAAGTTCGATATTTTCTCCTCCCTTGATAGTGACAGTTTGATCTCCTTGGAGTTGCAGATGCAGTGCCTTTAACTGTCCGTTTCCTACCCATAACTTCTGATTGCCGGTGCAAAGTCTGGGCAATGGAATCTTGGATCTGATGCAGATTATCTCAGATTAATAATTTAATTAATTAATTTTTTTTTTTTAAAGAAATGGAGTACAAGACAAATGAATGCATTTTCACTCCAAAAAATACTTCAAATCAGCATATGGTTAAAATAGGCAAAGAAAACTAGGAATCTGATGCCTCACCTGCTTATTCCGAGCTTTCTCCTCCTCATGCAAAGTGAATTCCTAAATCACAAAGTAATGAATTGTTGAGCTATAATTATAGCAGAGAAAATCAGATTCCAATGTGCACTTAGAGATCAACCTAATTATACCTCTTCCTCGTGTTTGTCAATATCTGGATATAAGGCTGCAATGAGGGCATCATAGTTAGGATCATCTCTCAGAGACCGACGACTAGCACAATGAGTGCGGCAAGCAGGGCATTCATTGTTCCTGCCATTAATCTCAAGAGTCAAGACACATTATCAAGAAGAAAAAGCATTTGAGATCACGTCACTCTTAAATTATGGATCTTAGTAAGATCATCCTAAACCAAACCAGGTCACGAAAATCTAAATCTGATCTGCAGTTCGGTGAACTAGTGAGGAGAATGAAACGGTTTAAACATACCCCATCCGCATTGATTTGTCAATGCATTCTCTACAGAAGCGGTGTAAGCATTCCATTACAGTTCTTGTTTTGCGAATGATACCTTAATTAAGAAAAAGAAAGAGACATTTTTTCTCAGCAAAAGTTGATGTTTATGTACTATGCAGCTCTATTATTTAAACGTTAAAAAATGCATAATTGAAGCATACTCCCTGTTCTAAGTGATTTCTTAGTATAAATTGATTCCATTTTTTTTTCAGATATATTGAGCAATCTTGCAACATGAACACCTCGTAATATTTTAGATGATTGGAAGGCTATGCAAATAAATTTAACAAAATAAAAAAGTAGCAGAATAATAACAACAGATTCAAGCACTCAACTATTTGAGCTAGGAGTTGTTTCACTGACAGTCAAAAACTGAACCCAAAATACATGAAAATTCAAGAATTTTAGCCAGTTAACTCGGTATCTACGTCTCAAATGCCAAAAAACCATGCACCAATACTGAAGAACAGTAAATCTTTGTTTTCATAGACTGAGCTAAAGCACATATCAGAATTCAAATGATATTAAGTATTGACATAATTTTCATCAACATGCATGCAAGGTGTTCAAAACAAAGTACAACCATGAGATGGTTATCTTACAAGATGAACTGTAAGAATTCAAAGAAGAATGCTAATAAGTCCATTACGATGACAAATGTAGTGAGCACCACAAAAGCAAACATATTAAACAAAAATCCTCAAAAGAACGTACCCAGGCAGATTGGGCATTGTACTTCTTTGCGTATGTCGGATAATTTTATTACAACATAACTGCAATGAAAGACAAGGGAAGAACAGTTAGCATAACGATATATAGGCCACCACGCTATTTCTCTTTTCATATTCACTTATAACTGTAAAAACATTTTGTCAGATATGGAACTTCAAATACACTTGACTAACTGTAAGACAAGCGTTTTCAGAGTTGTCCTTTAAAGCAATTAAGTTTCATCCTTAAATCTGTTTAAGGTTTAACTTGAATTCTACTTCAGAGGGCTTGTATTCATAAAGTAATTAGACACAAGTCATAAACCACATGGTTACTACACTACTGCACAGCAAATTCATATCATCATTAACGCAACCGATTTAACTTGAATTCTACTTCAGAGTGCAATTTATTCATGCAGCAATTAAACACGAGTCATAAACGACATGGTTACTGCACTATTGCTAGGCAAATTCAAATAATCATCGATAATCTTGTCAAAACTTCAAGCAATATGGTACTGTGGAAGCAAGGAAAAATATGCGGAAAAAGGGAGAACAGTAGCATTTATAGAAAAATAATCCTCTCTCAAGTGAATCATTACCTTTAAATTGAAACAGACACGTACTACAAAAATAAACGAGAGGGAAGTATCTAATGTTGTTTGAGCTCTTCATTTGTCATGGAGTACCCGTGTCTAACACATAGATATACTGATAGGACTTCCAAGGATCCTCCAAAAACATGGAAAGACATAAATCTAACCACATCCGTGTTGGATATATACCCCATATCCCACACTCACACCCAAGTCCAAGTCCAAGTCCAAGTAACATTGTTATAGTAGCTTTTGTCAAAATCATCATCCAAGGATTTGGTTCTTACATTCAGTCTAACAAATTAAGGGTATTCCATAATTTGGAGCTTCCAACAAGCACAATAAATAACATTAAATTCCTCAACAGTTGAATTTCAAAGAAAGACATTACCCAGAAGGTTAATTTACCACTGCTATTCAAAAAAGATGCAATATGAAAAGCTTATCAATGAGATAACACGGACACATGGATGTCTTATGGTAAATCTGAGCAACTTCACCAAAAATTACCTATACATGAGAACTGCCGAGTATTTTAAGGAAAAAAATTGAATCCCAACATCAAAGCATACTGGCTTATGACTATAATTTAGCAACACCTCATGAAGTGATTAGCAATGACAGCATTTTGACAAGATAGCCAATAACGACACCATCATCGTAAAATATTGCAAGCAAATACTCTGCAACAGCAACACCTCATGAATGTTTTATAATAATTCGATAATTTAATGATTATTTTGTAATTTTTGAAAGATCAATATCTAAAATAATTATTTTTTTTATAGTTTAGTAACTATTGGTGTCTTTACCCATTTATAATATATATACATACGTACTTGCTTTGTATAGTCTATTTTGTATTCATACATGTATTTTTACTTTATTATTTTCTATTTTAATTCCCAAAGTTGAATAAGAAATATGTCATTACTTATATTTTAGAAAATAAAATGCCAGTTTGAACTGTAATTGGTTTGAATTTTTTTAAACAAAAATCAAATTATAACACGTTGACAACTTTTTTTTACAAAATCAAACCATTTTCACCCCTAAAATAATTATTGTTTCAAAACGTGAGTAATGATTGATAAATTTTGTGAAATTAAATTATTTTGGAGAGACTAATTATTTGTAACAACCAACCCTTGATTTAAAACGAAATATATCTAAGATAGTATTAGCTAAATACACTTTTGTACGATCAGGGATGGATACACAACTTTATGTTAGGAGACGAACTTATAAAATTTTAGGGATCGGAAATAGATTTTCAATATGAAATACATAAAAAATTCTAAATCATATAAAAATTTTAAATTTTTAGAGGGACGACCGCCTACTACAGCCCTCTCTAAGTCCATCCCTACTTACAATCAACATAAAGGATCAAAATTATTTTAATCCTACAAAATTATTAACAAAAACTACTTGTATTTTAATATAAATATAAGTTTATAAAATAGTGAGGTAATTAAGCTGAATCATCACATTTTTATTATCACATTTTTATTTGGATTGTGTTTTGTTAGAATATGTTTAGAACTAAAAAAAAAAAAACCATTTACTTTCATTCACATTGTTTAGCTCAACAAGGAAGTTAAATTCATCCTTATCTTTCCCCTTATTATTTTTATCTAAACATACGGTGGGTTGAATTTAGTACTTAAATTTTGTGTCCAATCAAGTATATAAACTTGATTTTTAATTTCAAATTGGTATTTAAATTTAGTTTTATAGTTTAAATAAGTCATTTAATGTAAATATATATCTGGACCAGAATCTGAAGTTTGGGTACTAATTTTAACCAACAACTCAAGTTCAAATACTTGATTGGACCAAAAAATTGAAGTATCAAATGAAATCTTAAAGTCAAGTTCAAATACCTAATTGAAACAATTCTAGATACCACATTATACCTTAATACCAAATTGAGGTACCATAATATATATTGAAAAAATTTTGATACACAGATCGTTTACACGTGCCTTTTAGTTTTAGGGGTTAGGGTTTTAGTTTAAGGTTTAAAGTTTAGAGATTTAGGTTGTAAAGTTTAAAATTTAATATTAATGTTTAGAATTTAAACTATATGGTTTAAGGTTTAATTTTTTAAAATTAGAGGTAAAAATTCAGCATTTGAGTTTTTTAAGATTAATCTTATACAATCTGTGTATTAAAATTTTACTCGATATATCTTCCAAAATAAAATCTGCCGTCACGTTTAACGGCCAATAGATTCAACGGCGACGATTTACAAATTAAAACGGCGCGCACTTTAACGGTCTCACGTTATCTCGCCCACCTCGTAAGGGGTACAGTTTTTTTAGGCAAAGCTCGGAAGGTCAAAAATCCCCAATTCCTTTCATTATATCTCAATAAATTCACCGGATTATTCTTTCTGATCCAAATGGGTCTCCCGGAAACTGTCGATTTCGCCCGGAGTTTCTCCGTTTTGGTCAGAGTTCAAGGCCCTGTAAGCCCATTTTCCTTTGCTAATTACAATTCTATTTTTCATTTCTCTTAGTTTGTTCGGATGTTTATTGAACTTATGTTTTAATTCTTCAAAAAAATTCTTAGGATCCAAAGGGTTTGAAGATGAGGAATCATGCCTTTCACCTCTACCAGTGAGTTAAATTTGTGTTTTCTGTTGCATTTTATTTAGTTTGCTTGTTTTTCAATTTATTGAATTAATTCCTTCCCCCTTATTTGTGGGTATTCTAGTTCTGGCAAAACGACCCTGTCAGCTTCAGGAATGTTCTTACCCGACACCCTTTACAACACTGAGGTGGCTAAGTGCATTTGGGACACTGATAATGGTCGGAATTCGATGCTAGTTATGACAGTTGCTTCTGTCATCGAGCCTTTTCTTACAATTCAATATAGGGAAAACCTTTCTCAGGTATAAACGTTGACCTTCTTGATGGGTATAGTTGTTGACTTCATTGTGATTTTGAGTTATTATCGTGCTGGACTTTTTGTTTCGATGCAGGGTCTGCCTGAGTTGATTCCCGGCTCTCAGATTGATATTATGGTTGAGGTATAAGATAGGAAATGACTGTTGATTAAATTTGGAACGATAATTTGTTTGGCTAAATTTTTTAGGTAATTTGAATGAATTTGTTTTCATTTTCTAGGACAGTATGGGCGTGAATTCGGATAAAGGAGCTTCTCGTTGGCTTACCGCACGGCTACTGAAAATGGTGAGCATCTATAAGTTGTTAGTATGGCTACTTGTGGATTCAAAAGCTATACAAACAATTTAGTGCACAGTAATGTTAGGCAACACTTTGTAGTATTATATATATATATATTCGACTGATAAATGGATTTTGAAGGTTGATGTTCCAACGGCATCCCTTGCACTTCTATCCCTTGTTGAAGCTTCTTCAGGCTCACAAGAGCATGGATGGGAGTTCGGTTGGTCTTTGGTTTCAACTAATCAGCCTTCTGTGAACAGTACTCAGAAACAGGCAAGTATGAAGCAAACTTCTTTTTGCCGTATTTCTTTGGCCGGGCTTGCTTCATAGAAGCTTCGTGGATATCTTGTGTGAACTATATGTTTCTCTACCTCTTTACTCTTGTTGGACTAATGTACTACAGATCATTAGAAGTGTTAGCATTTTTAGTGGCTATATGTGATGCTTTGAGAAATTCTGGACACTGAAGCATTTATGCGTTAGAACACCGAATTTCTTTCATTGTGTTCACTGCTGATCTGTTCTGTACAGGCACAAGTTTCTTTATAGAATTATTTACGTGAATTAAAATAGTCAATAAAATGTTGTTAGTTTTCCTTTGCTGTAGATCCTGGACTTTTTCCTCGAGGAAGCTTTTCTTTTGCATTTATTAACCCTTGTTGGAGATCCAACAAAACATGATGTTTTAGCTTTATTTCAGATTGAGTATGATAACAATTTTTTAATGGAGCGTCAGAAGCCGGTGACAGGGAAATTAAGCAATCCTAGTCAAATGGCCAGGTCAACAACTAGAATTGCTATCCTTGGGATTAGCTTCCAGTTAAATGTAAACATTTCTTTCACTTAGTACTCTTACCTTAGTTAATATATACTGTTCGTTCTTGAGCGGCAACCTCTGTAGCAAATGCAAATATTTTGAGATTATCTGGTTGGTATGGCCCTTAACCTTAATGTTGTGGGTTATCATAAATCAGGACCTGCCCAAAATTGGGATATCACCTCTGAATAAAAGGGGAGAATTTCTTCTGGCAATAGGATCTCCTTTTGGCATCCTCTCTCCCGTGCACTTCTTTAACACGTAATGATGCTTCATTCTATGTAAATTTATTTTACATTTTAATAAGTTAACATTGATAAAAATCAACTAGTTTGCCGAAATTAGTTTTTATCAGTCCAAATACTTAGATCACCTACGCTGATTCTTGTTGAACACGAAATATAACTAATCTTTTTTGGAAATTTAACTTTTGCTATCAAACTATAAATAATTTTGTCTCTCTCGACATGATGTGTTATTAATTATTTTCCTTATGTTCTTTTCGAGAGTTTTACTGTTTAACTGATGTAGCACTTGAACCAGTGCATCAGTGGGATCTGTTGCCAACTGCTATCCTCCTAAATCATCTGACAGAGCATTGCTGATGGCTGACATTCGATGTCTCCCTGGTGAGCATATCCCCATGTTTTGTCACCTATGAATTTTTATACTAGAGTCCTAAGTATGATTGGCACATTTTTACCAGGAATGGAAGGTGCTCCAGTTTTTAGTGATCAGAGCACACTAGTTGGTATGTTGACCAGACCTTTGAGGCAAAAGAACAATGATGCCGAGATTCAGGTAACTTTCACATATTTTTCATATTCATATTCTTTAAGCTTTCTCTATGGTAATGTATCACAACAAACTGTAGTCTTGGGTAACAGCTAGTGATTCCGTGGGAAGCCATTGCAAGTGGTTGCAGTGACTTGCTGCTGAAGGAGCCACAAATTGCAGAAAAGGGGTTTCATATCAACAAGGAAAACTTAAATACTGTAGGAAATGGATTATTGTCCAACAACAACGATTCAAATGGACTCTGCTGTTCCAATCATGACCATCTTAACTCTCCCTGCCCTTCACTATTACCAATTGAGAAGGCAATGACTTCTATATGTCTTATTACCATTGATGATGGTGTATGGGCATCAGGTGTCGTGCTCAATGATCAGGGCCTAATACTCACAAATGCTCACCTGCTGGAACCATGGCGATTTGGGAAAACAACTATAAGAAGTGGGACAAAAAATAAGGTACCATTTTTCCTACCTGAAGGATCTGCATCTCCTGAGGGGGAAGGATTTAACAGGTACCAGAAAAGTAGCATAGCACCATTTCCACTGGCTGATGATCAGAAAGGGTACAAGTTGAATTCACTTTTCCACGGCCATAGACGTATACGTGTTCGACTTGATCATCTGGACCCTTGGATTTGGTGCAACGCGAGGGTAGTATATATTTGCAAGGGAGTGTTGGATGTTGCACTGCTTCAACTCGATAGTATTCCCGATAAGCTTAGCCCTATTATAGTGGAATTTATTCAGCCATCCTTAGGATCAAAGGCATACGTTATTGGACATGGACTACTGGCACCAAGATGTGGTAAAGCTGTCGTCCATTTCATCTATTTGCTTGTGGCTTTTTTGATGAATTTGAATCTGCCATGTTTACATTACTCTTCGCTTGAGCTTTTATTCACTGAATGCCCATACAATTATGTGTCAGCTTGTCAAGTGACTCTTATCTCCTGAAAATTTCTTAACTAGCTGGTCATCTGCGTTTTTTGCTTTGATGCCTCTAGGAGAACGGAATTTTCTTAATGAGATGATGTTCATGGACTGAGTCCCTTGGGATTGTTTTCTGTGTACTTTCAACGGAATAAACAGTTTATCAATGCTTTCCATTATCTCTTATTTTCTTTGATTTAAAATCTTTTATCGCCTTGTATTTTGCAGGATTCTCCCCTTCTGTTTGTTATGGTGTGGTCTCAAAAGTAGTTAAAGCAGAGATGCCCTTATATTACAAATCTTTTCTACCAGGGGTTTCACAATTTCCTGCAATGCTTGAAACAACTGCTGCTGTTCATCCTGGTGGAAGTGGTGGTGCTGTCGTCAATTCAAATGGTTGTTTTATTGGACTTGTTACAAGGTATGGTGAATAATAATCGTGCAAAAATGGGTTTCATCTCTTAACGACAATTTGTAGCATATTTTTGATGATGTGTCGTCTCATATCACTTTGACTGTCATATTAGTTACTCAGAAATGCTCTTCTGCATATTCTTGTCGCTTTTGTTGTTGTGGCCTCGTGGATGGTGTAGATCATTGATGCCTCGTGTATATACATGATTGTGACATCATTTTATTGTGTTTCTATTTGACTAGTCCTCGTCCGTTTGTTGTTGCTGTTGGGTGTTCTTTTGTTATTAAGCTCGCCATTGCTTGCTGATCAAACAGTTCTTTAACAAGATATATTCTTGATACAGCAATACCAGGCATGGTGGAGGAACAGTTATACCGCACTTGAACTTCAGCATTCCGAGTGCAGTTTTGATGCCGATCTTTCAGTTTGCAAGAGGTTAGTTAATGAGGATATTGGCAGTTTCCATGTTTCATCTTCTTCTCCTTATACGACTGCTAAAATTTAGTATTGATTATGTAAATCTTTCTTTGCTTAAATTTGCAAATTACTCTCGTCTTCCGTCAACAGACATGAAAGACTTTTTGCCTCTTCAAAATCTTGACCAACCAAACGAACACCTTTCCTCAGTATGGGCATTGATGCCTCCGTTACCTCCCAAGCCAGGGCCTCAGCATAACCTTCCCCAGCCGCCACTGGAAGATAATGACAACAAAGAGGGTAAAGGTTCTCGGTTTGCTAAATTCATAGCCGAAAGGAACGAATTGTTGAAGGGATCAGCTCAATTCGGCAAACTGGATAGACTCCCTAATCAGATTCTTCCTGTTAAGTTATGACCTTTGCCATTTCTCTTGTGCCATAGATATCGAAAAGAAGAAAAGGAACGCAGAACCAAGTTTCAAACAACCACATTATGATGACTCTGGTTTTACCGAATTAACCCACAAATCATATGAGCAATGGGTTTTGGGGGGGAAGTATTAAGGCTGCCCTACTCATTAAGGGCATCCCTTTACTGGTTCATTTACTTGCACTCGCAGCCTTAGCCTGTCCAGGGTTGAGCTATTCGTCCTAGTCAGAACCTCACCCGTCTGTTTCCCTTCTTTGCAACGTTCTTCCTTGAAAACCCAACTTTATTTTCTAAGATGCCCGAATTTGGCATTTTTCCTATTGTGGTATGTGTTCTCTTTTTGAATAGATGTGTTTTGTTTTTTAATGTGGTAAATGTATTGTTTTGCTACGTGTTAATTAAATTTGACAAACGTTGTACATTTTGAGACTTAAATTTGATATGCAGCATTATACATCTAATTGATCGTATGACATTTTTTCATGTGTTATAACCTTTCCAATTGTTGGAAATATTGTATTGTGTCACGTTAAGATTATCAAAATATAACTATCGTGAAATTGATGATGCAGTGATATACCACAAATCCACTTTCGTTAAATTATAAAAGATTTTTGCTTATACCTTGGATTGATTCTCAATTGAATCTCAAGTAAATGGTTTTTCAAACTCGTTTTCAAGATCAAGTATTAAATTAATCATTTACTTGATCTTAATATCAAGCATAGATGACATTTGGATCGATACTCCATTAAAGAGAAGAATAACAAGATTTCCTTTGTATTTAAGAAACTTTTAGATATCATAACTATTAAATTAATAGTCTTTTAATAACGTGTTCGAAGATAATATTTTTCTTTTTCATAAAGACTACTAGATGAGTTAAGGTCTTTAATATTTCAAACGGGTGTAGACTGGGCAAGTTCTAGTTTGAGACCACGTGTTTAGACTACATTGAAACAGCTAATGAAACCAACAATTTGCGTTTCCTGAAACTGGCCGACTTTAGCAAACAGGTGAATGGTGATGCAATCTCATTCTAGAATAAGAATTAAATAAATAGTAATGATATTAATTAACTTAGTATTAGAATAAGTTACAGAAAGATTAAATAGTAATGATATTAATCTCAAAACGGTCAACTATTAATAAGTTATTTTTAACAATCTATTGTATAATTTATGTTTGAAATTTGAATTTTCTTTTGAAAATTTTATCATTAAACTTTCATCTTAATATAAAAATTTCAAAGCATTAATTAACTACCAGTTGATCTAACGTCAGAAAGAGTTTACTCACATTATAAATGTGTTAAAATCTAGTAAATATATGAAAGGGGTTGGAAAGTTATGGCGACTTTGGACAAAATTATTTCAACAGTGAAGTACAGATGAAAAAAAGGAACGAACTTCCTAACAACTTTTAAATTATATCTATTCCATGAAATATAAACAAACTCACTCCGATTACAAAATCTTTATTGTAACGTCATTATCCGGGTAAAATACCCCTCAAATTTTGACAATTTTATCACACCCCATACTCTTTTTTTTCAGGTGATGAAGGAAAATAAACATGCGGGTAAATATTGCCATAATTAACACGTCAGATTTATCCAAAAAAATCAGCATTTCAAGCTGTAGCGATCCTCTTTCGAGTGTCTAAAAAAACGTTTTAAGGTATTTAGGGTTTTTGGGTATTTAAAAAAATATTTTCCATTGGGGTTTTAGAAAAAAACAGTTTTATTTTAAAAATAGAGTCGTCACCGGCCACTATAAAACCAGAGATTTGAAAACTTGTTAGGTTCGGGAGTCGGTTACGAATGGGGAAAGATTGGCACCCCACACCGCCCAAAATTGGTACTTTAATAATTACCGCTTTATTAATATTAAATTTTCTGGATTAAAGTGACGATTAAATTAAAACTCGGTTATAAGTGCGAGTAAATTCTAAAGGCCCCGTTATTCGAGAGTAAACCGAAAGACCACCATCACTACGCTTGATACTGCCACGTTTACGCTCGAATAAAAGGGCACCGCATTGACAATAATATATCCGAAATGCAACTTAAAATATGGCAAACATAAATAAATACAATATGATAAAAAAATATAAATAAATACTAACATAATAAAATACTAATCTAACAAAAATAAAATATTACTCTAAAACATACATACATAAATATTAATCCAACACATAAAAACGAATCTAACATAAATAAAATGCTATTCTAAAACATTCATAAATATTAGTTAACATGATAATATAATAATATGTACAAACAACAATATAAATATACATAAAATCTTATATATATATATATTAAAGTATAAAAATAATAAAATATTATACATAATAGATATAAAGCATATGTACATATATCCTGATATTAATATATAAAAAACTTTGTATAATAATAATAGTATTTTACACATATAATAATAATGGTAATAATAAAAGTAATTATAATGCTAATATGAATGCATGGATCATATTAAAATGCATGAAACAACATATAAAACATCATATAACTAAGGGTTAAGGACCAAAAATGAATGAACTCTAAACTACATGGAATGAAATGATATGAAAAGGGGGCTAAAATGAAACAAATGTAAAATGCATAGGCTAGAAAATGAAAAAACATAAGATAAAGGTGCTGGAATTAAAATTAAAATAAAAACAGTGGCTAAATTGAATAAAAAACATAATTTAAAAGCTGAAAATGGACGATATTAAAACGCGTAGAAAACAAAAAGACCGAAACTATAATTAATCCCTGGATAGAAGTAAAAACGGGAAAGAAAAGGAGGGACCACTTGCGTAATTATATCATTTTCGTAATTTTACCTGACCAAAGTCTGCGAATGGAAAAAAACGAAACGTCTAAAAGCCGCAAGGATTCAAAATGCTATAGACGACATGTGTCAACAAGAGCCTACCAGACAACCTAAACTCTGCATAAATTGTAGACTTCCGGGTCACAGAATGCCAAACTGCCCATCTCTAACATAAGTCTATTGTTCTACCTTTTTTTACTAAGTACCCATGTTTTAACATAAATCTTTGTATGAAACTTCACTTCACTCTAACGTTTTATCACTGCATAATTTACATAAGGGTTATTATAATATTGAAATTAAGTACTCAAATTAAATAATTAAATTGAACTTCTACATTTTGTTTAAAACATTATACAACTTACTTCTTAAATATTTGAGCATTAAAATACAATTACAAAATTTTAGATATTTTATAAATTTCACAAATTTAATTTTTAATAAAATACCTTTTCAATACTTTTATCATTTTTAAAAAAATTTAAATGTCACTGACATAATTTATAACCCAAATTTTATAATACTTTCAAACAAATTTAATCAATCCTAAACCAAACTTGCCGTGCCTACACGACGAGCTCAATGCATTTAATAAAACGCCGTTATTGTTAGCCCGACAACGCCGTTAAGGTAGAAGAAACTCGCCGTGCTCCTACGGCGTGTTCGGATTAAGATTAGGTTAATCATTTGATTAAGATTTAAACAAAGTATTAAAAAATAATGAAACTCGTCGTGCTCCTACGACGAGTTTGAATAAAAAATAATATTATTTTAAAATTCACCGTACATGTGCGACGAATTTACTGTAATGATGCTAGTCCAAAAAATTTAAATATTTAGGTCCTAATTTAATAGAACTAAGACCAAATGGTCCTAGAAATGTCTTTAAGCCCCATTTGTAAGATTCAAATGCACAAAACCGAAGTCAGTGAACGTGATGTACCTTTTGGACAAATGTGAACGAACCAAACAACCAATTTTTCAACGCGGACCACGGGAAATTTATTCCACACGTGCCAACAAAATACTATGGTTTGTTTCATAAATAGCGGTTTGAGTTAATATTAAAGGTTGACCGGTAAAATTTGTTAATTTAAATGTTTGGTGAATAGTGGGTTAAAATAGCGGATTGAATGAAATCTCTAATTTTAAAAAAGCTGCTAATTTGGAGTCTTTTAAAATTAGAGGTTTTGACATAAGAGTTATAAAGAACGTTTTACCATTAACAATTATAAAAAGTGTCCAAATAACCCAAAATTTAACATTTTCTATTTTAATTCTTCACCCTCACGTAATTACATTGTGACGTTTGTAAAATAATATTTTTTATTTTTTATATTATCACACATTTATATTTTTATTTAAATTTAATAATTAATTAAATTGTATTAAAAATAATTATATAAATAATAAATTAAGGGTTATATTTTGATATACGAGCTGTATAAAAAAATTATACAATCCTTTCACATTTAAGCTATAAAATCTAAAACCTAAATCCTTAACCCTAACACCCTAAAACATAAACCTTAAACCCTAAACTCTAAAGTCTAACCATAAACCTTAAATTATACTCTGACACACTATTAATGTATAGATCTTTCAAATATGATTAGTAATGTTATATTAAAAAATTATTTTTATTAATTAATATTAATAGATACAAAAGATTGATAACTAGTAAACTAATCAAACAAATATCAAATATAATCATGTCCTTATATATCATTTTGCTTGTTTAAATAATCAAACAACTATCAGTTATCAGTTAATTTTACCAAACACTTTTATACAACCAGCTAATACATTCTGCTAGTTAAATCAGCTAATGCAATCATCTTTCAATTAATGTAATCCGCTATCAGCTATTCGCTAATTGCCCAACAGGACATATGAGTTTAACAAAACCACATTATCTTTGACATTATCTATATAAACAAATAACACTAAAGTATGTTAAAATATTTTTTTTTGTTATTGAATTTTTAGATTTTATAAAATAAAAATTAAATTTTTGATTTTGTTACAATAACTACCGCATCATTCATTGTTGTTAAAAGAATGATGTAATACATTAAATTAATGGTTATATTTTGATACACAAGCTGTGTAAAAAAATTACATAACTCATCATATTTAAGCTATAAAATCTAAAACCTAAATCCCTACCCCAAACACCCTAAAAACTAAATCTCAAACCCTAAACTCTAAATTCTAATCAAAAACTTTAAATTTTATAGCCTACAACCTAAACTCTTATACCCTAAATCCTAATCTAAATCTCTAAACCTTAAGATTGAAAGGCTTGTGCTTGTGTATCAAAATATTTTCCTTAAATTAATGGGCAATATATCATTTGACCTTGATCGTAACTATTTTTTTTTTGGGACATTTTTCAAATATTTCCGAGCGATACTTCTAAAAAGATTAAAACTAAAAATATGTGAAAATTCTTAATTTATTTTTAAATTATAATTTTTTTGGACATTTTGGTCAATAATAAAATTTTATAGTTCTCATTACTTACACTTTAGATCATGGCCCGATATTAGTCTTCACTGATTACGATCTGTCTTCGACAATTATACTTAATTGTTTCCAGGTCCAAAATTCATGGAATAGTATCACACTAAGGACGAGTACAAGTTGGATTGGATCAGGTTTTTGGTCATCCAACTTCGATTCAAAAATTGAATTTTTTCATCCGATTTTGATTCTGATATGATTTGCTGTGACATTTCATTTAAAATGAGCGTTCGATCGAGTCGAGTTAAAAAATTTCGAGTTATTCGAGTTGACCCGTCATATTTTATAACTTAAATTTTATATGAAACTTTTTCGATTCGAGTGTACGGTTTGATTCCAATCTAAATGACTTTCTCCAATCAATATATATATATATATATATATATATATATATTTCTTCATATTTTTTTCATATGTACCATATATTTCTTCATATTTTTATATCGGTATATATATTAAAAAAATTTGAGGGACTCGACTCGAACTTAAAAATCAATCTATTAATAATTAAAAATTTTGAGTTATTTGAATTATTCGAATTTCCATAGGAAAGTCAGTGGGTGAGTGTTTTACTTCGCATCCAATTAGATAAAAATAAGTACAAATTTTACAGGTGATAAAACGAGAATGAGAACAAAAATAAAATTTATGGTGGGTGACAGAACAGGCATAGGTATAATTTTATATCTGTCTCATTTTCGTAAGACCCATCTTCACCTACCAAATATATTTAAAAAATAAATATCTAAAAAAATTATTTATCAGTGCACCCAACTTTTAATATGCTCCCATGCCCAACTCTTTCACTTTATCTCTTTTAAATGAAACCAAAAATTCTAAAATTACTCGTACATTTTAAAAATTTTCTTTTATATTTTATATAAAATATCTATTTTCGCACCCTCTGTAATTCTTAAATTGTATATGACTTTATTTATTAGGTATAAAATTTTGCATCCTTAATATAAAGTTTTGTGTCTTTCTCCGGTAATAACTAACCACTAACTCTAATTCTAAAAAAACCAATACGTTCACAAAAAATATTTTATCTTGATCCCTGACACATTCTTGACTTGTGGTTAGGGGTGAGCATTCGATCGAGTAGAGTCGAGTAAAAATTTTTTTAAGTTATTCAAGTTGGCACTTCATATTTTACAACTCAAATTTTATTAAATTTTTTCGATTCTAGTCGAACTTATGAATTTGAGTTGAGTTTTCGAGTTCCTATACAAATTTAATTGTAATTATTTATTATGTTATAGTACAGTTTAATTCTAATTTAAACGACTTTCTCTAATTATATAAGACATGCATGTACATTTCTTCATATTTTTTCATATGTGACATATTTCTTCATATTTTTTATATCAGTATTATATATCAAGAAAATTTGAGGAATTCGACTCGAACTTAAAAATTATTCTACTAATTATTAAAAAATTTGAGTTATTCGAATTTTCATTTCACAACTCAAATTTTATTTGAAATTTTTTCGAGTCAAGTTAAGACGAATTGAGTTTTTTTACCTCGAGTTGAGTCGAAAATTTTGAATTTTTGAGTTGGTTAGGGCATGGCAGCATGGTCTACAAAACCAATATGTTCACAAAGACAACAGAGGACAAGAAAAGAACAAAACATAAGAGGTGATCCCCACACCATTGTTTCTGGCTTTTCCCAATTTAATCAAAAAAATTATTCTTTTTCCAACATCAAGAGCCCCACCTACATTTTCGCATGTCTCCACTCGCTGCAGTTTGGACTCTTCGAGTCGAAAAAAGTAGGGTCTTAAAACAGTGTTTTACGTGCAGGATTCAAAGCAACTAAAGAAAAAAACCACCTTTGCATGATTGCTTTTACAGCAATCCAAACCTTCCTTTAAAGAGCTTTGATATTTGATATTCCTATAAGTCTCGGTTATATTTAAAATCAAACTGAATAGGTTTCGTAAATATGAGATGAAACACTTGTAACTCTGTTTTATTATTGAATATAATAATCAAACAATATTAATAATTATAAATTATTCAAACAAATATCGAATATAATTATATCCTTATACACCATTTTACTTATTTAAATAATCAAACATCTACGTCTCTTGGCATTTTTTTCGCACTTTCTTTTTTAGTTATCAGCTAATTGACAATCATGACCAAAATATTTATATTCAGACTTAAATATCAATTGTTGGATTAAAATCCGTAATAGTGGGCACATATGCATAATGTATATTGCTATTTTAAAGTATGACACAAAATTAAGTGACCAATTATGTTAGGCGTGTCATGGGTATTAAAATGTCATGGAAATAAAAGTGTAGATACCATAAGATGTATTTATAATTCAATGAGGGGCAGAGTTATAAATACTTAATAGTTGATTATTAAATCAACTATATAAAGAGGTAGTGGTCCCCAAGAAATAGGTCAACTTGTTTTTCTCTCCTTCCCCGTCAGAGAGTTTTACGTCAAGAGAAAACCTATCTTCTTGGAAGATCAATACCAAAGATTTGGATTTCAACATTAAGATTCAAGGTTTTCAGTCTATCGATTAATTCAGGTACGCTTCCGCAATTCAGTTCATTCGATTTATATTCTTGATGATTTGACATGATAGATCCTGGGTTTAGATTTCATATTTAGTTATGGTTTAATTCTAACGAGTGGCATCAGTGCCTTGTCATGTTGAATCATTGAGAATGAATTAAGTTTCTATTTTATATTGATTCGGTCTTAAAGTTTTATGGATTAAGATTTATATTGAAGTTTTAGGTTTTGATTAAGTATGAATTTAATATTTTAGGGTTTTATCGTATATATTTGTGCGATTTTGAATTATAAAATATCGCAATTTTAGTGATGTTTATTTTGAGTGTTCTATTCAATTTTTACTTCCCGATCAAGAACATAATCGCTGGAATAAGGTAAAAATAATTGAATTCATGTTTAAGTTTTTATTGTACTGAATTTTGGATTTACTATGAATATTGAATTTGAGCCATACAATTGTAAATCCCCTTAATTTCAAAGCTTATAAATTGCATCATGTCATGAATTGATTAAGCTCATCAAATCTTATGATTTACATCATTTTGTAATTACCGATTAATTACGCTTTTAAATTTTATTTGTAAAATTATGGTGGTTGCATGTTTAAGGTTTCTTTTAGAAACAATTAATGATTTGGGTCTTCCTAAGTTTTCTAATTTGATTATTTTAAACTATCTTATTCTTGGTTAATTTAAAAGATATGAGTGAAGTCTTAGCTTCAATTGAAGTATATATACTTTGGATTATATAATTTTTGTATTGATTTAAAATATGGTTTTTATTTCTCGACATGAAACTTGTTCTTATTTAGATTATGTGAACTATTTTTAATTTTGGTTATTAGGTTATTATGGATATATTAAAGTTTTATGTGATCACTGTATGAATTAAAATCATTTATATGATACTTCTATTTTTGGCTTTTAGTTAAAGATTGAATATTTTGAATTCGACTTTGATTTTGGTAAACAATGCTTAAGGTTTAAGATATTTTTTTTAAGAAACATTCAAAGATTTAGTTTTTTTTTTTAATTTTTGATAGCCCCATTTAGACAACCTTATTTTGGGTTATTTCGGAAGCTTAAGTGTTATTAGAAATTTAAGTTTTGACTGTTACAAATATTAAGTTTGAATATCGGTATATTTATGTTATATTTTTTAAGATAAATTAATTGAAGCAATAAGTCACCAAAGTGACCTCTATTGTAGAAATTATTTTATTTTAATATATAGAAAGTTTTGTGCATGTAAGTCGGATTATGTTAGTATTGATCGGCCCAAAGGAAGGTTAATAATTAACATTATTACATGTATAACTGTGGTAATAAACATGTGATAATTATTCAGTTTTATATGTGAGCAATAAATCGGCCCAAATGAAGATTTATGTTCGACATATTCTTATTATCAATGTTTGATTACTGTACCAAGATATCACTTGCAAGTTAATGTTTTGTCCAAAGATGAAATATTAATGGAGTGTCCGGTATCTTGATATGATGTTTACCTTTATTCAAATTTATTATTATTTTGGTTATCTTTTAATTTGATTGAAAGATAAAATTACGATAAATATTTTGAAACAATTAAATTCATATTTTGGTTTCGGATGTCTAATATTTTAATGGATTAATTGAAACATAATGTCACCAAAGTGACCGCTTTTGTGTAGATTAGTTTATTTAAAATATTAAGATAATTATGGGTTTTTGTAATTCATGCGTTTATTAATTGGCCCAAAGGAAAGTTAATATTTGGCGAGATTACAACGACAATCAATGCGATAAAAATGTGTGACAATTATAAGGTATTTTATGTAAGCAATACGTTAGTCCAAAGATTAATCTATTGTTTGACATAATTTATTGTCAATGTTTGATGGCTACAACAAGAGTACCGCTTTCTGATTAATATTACTGTCCAAAGACTTGATATTAATGTTGTGCTTGGTATCTTGAGGGGAACTAGCCATTATTTTGAATTTATTTGTTTACTTATGAATATTTATGTGGGCTTGTTTTTATTTTATTTGCTTATTTTGTTCTATATTTAGGTAATTTATCTTTCTTTGTTACAATATCTTAAAATACATTCTACACTCATGTTTAGTGAAACTAGTTTCAAGGAATAGAAAAGACACTTACATAAAGTATTTGGTTGTATGAACATAGACCTTTGCACTAAGGAAGAACAACTCGCACCTCTTATGATGGTAAGCACCCATAAAAGGGATTTTGAGAGGTGAGTTCGTTCAAATTGCATGATTTTAATGATCATAAAGTACAACATTCTAGAATTCTTTAGGAGCACAAATCTAAAGATATTACTCATACTAAGAGTTTCCTTGATAAATTTGAGAAACATTTTATTAAAAAATGTTAAGGCTATGACGTTACTTTTGACTTACTTGATGTCTATGAAGTATAAAGATCAAGGAAATGTGAGGGAGTATATTATGAAAATATTTAATATTGCTTCAAAACTTAAGGTACATAAGATCGAACTTTCTAACAATTGTTTGTTCTTATGATTTTGGTATCGCTTCCTATACAGTTTAACCAATTCAAAATTAGTTACAATCACAAAAAAGGAGAAATAGACTATAAATGAGCTTATTTCTCATTGTGTTAAAGAGGAAGAAAAGTTGAAGCGTTATAAGTGTAAAAGTACTCATTCGGTTAGTGCTCATTTAGTTAGTGTCTCTAAGAATAAGGGCAATGAAAAAATATATTAGAATAAAGTTGCTAAAGGTCCTAATCAAAAGAAACAACAATAAGTTACAAAGTATTGATTCTTTTGTATAAGTTAGGACACATGTGAAGAAATTAAACTTCAAAAGTGAGCAACTACTTCGGTTATTTTGAGTGATCCATGGGCTGTAAATTTTATGATCCCACAATAAGGATTATTTTAAGGAGAGGTTTAACATTTTTAGGATGTTGAGTTTGGAGGGAGAAATAAGGTTAGATACATTGCTATTGAGGGGAAGTTGAATTATAATTTAATTCATACTATCACTTTTAATGATGTTTAGGTTTGTACACCTATCATTAATCAAGAAGTGAATCAAGTACCTCAAAGAAAACAATGTTGAACAACTCCCATTCAAGATAAGGTAATTGTTTTCAGAAGAACAAACTCAACAACCTTAAAAAAATAAGTGTCATTAAAGATATCCACGAGAGGAATGAGAAATACTATTCTAGATTATTACTTTGTATTTATTCAAGAAAATAAGGATAATAATGGAATGATAGAAAATGATTCAATCATTTTTTATCAAATCATAAAAGTTCTGACTCTCAAAAGTGGATTGATGTCATTCAAGAAGAGTATAATTTTATGCAAGACAATAAAGTTTAGGAACTTTTCTCATTATGTGAAGGTGCAAACCAGTTGGTTGTAAATGGATATTTAAAACCAAGAGGGATGCAAATGATAATGTGGACAAGTATAAGGCATGTCTTGTATCTAAAGGATATACTCTAAAAGAAGACATTGATTTTGTGGAGACTTTCTCTCAAGTTTTATTGAAAGAATCTTTTAAGATAATCATGACACTTATTGCTTATTTTAATCTTGAGCTACATAAGATGGATGTTATGCTTGTGTTTTTCAATGGTGATATTGAAGAAACAAATTATATGGTACAATCATAGATTTGTGTCTAATGATACAAAATAAATGATATGTAAATTAAAGAAATTCATCTATGAGCTTAAATTGGACTCTCATTAACGAAATTATAAATTTCATATTGTTTATCTCATTTGGTTTTGAGATAAATTTGGTTCACAATTCTATATACTACAGTTCAGTGGGAGTAAACCAAGTGATACTCATATTACTAAAGAAGACAAATTTAGTCTTACTCAATGCCCTAAAAGTAACCTTGAAATTAAAAAAAAAGGTACAAAAGATTCCAAGTGCATAATCTATTGAGAATTTAATTTATGCTCAAGTATGTATGCGTTCGGATATTGCATACATTGTTAGAATGTTAGACAGATATTTAAGCAATTCTAGTTTAAACCATTAGATAGCAGCCAATAGGGTTATGGGATATGTTTAGAGAACAAAAAAAAAATTACATGCTCACATATCGGAGTTCTGGTAAGTTAGAGATCATCAAGTTTACAGACTTGATTCTATTAGAATATTGATGCAAAAGAATTTTGTCACATTGGTCGCTAATTATAGATTGAATAGAAAGATCACTTGATTATTTTGTGACAATAAATATGCATTCATTTATTCTATAAACAATAGGAACACTTTAAATTTGAAGCACATAAATATTAAGTTCCTAGTTGTTAAAGAAAATTGAGTGGTTGTGTGTCTATAGAGCATGTTGGTACAAACTCCATAATTGCGCGCTTATTAAGAAACTATCACCTAGGTCTTTCATGAGCACACTACTCATGTGGGTGTAATGTTATTTAAGGATATTCATTTTAGTGGGAGTTTGTAATTTTGAAAAATGCTCATTCGTTTTAGACACAATTTGATTACTTGATTTAAGGATATTTTAAGATTATTTTCTGCAGAAATAAAGTTATTTTGGTTTATGCACACTCTGAATTCAGTAAAGTTTGATCTCGCTAAAGTTTAGAAGGACCAGTTGGAAATAGACATGTTTGGTTCACATTTCATGTAATTTTCCATGCTACGCATCCATGATTGATCTATGTCATTTGACTATATTTGTATACGTAACCATTGATGGGTCTTGTAATGATTGATACGACAAAGGCTGCTTTGATCCTATATGGATATAGTTGATGGACGAGATTGTTACAGAATACCTATTATATAATAGCAAATTTTTGAGCTCATAAGGTTATACATTTGTCAGGAAACATATGTTGCCCAAGTGGGAGATTGTTGGATTAAAATCCGTAATAGTGGGCACATATGCATAATGTATATTGCTATTTTAAAGTATGACACAAAATTAAGTGACCAATTATGTTAGGCGTGTCATGGGTATTAAAATGTCATGGAAATAAAAGTGTAGATACCATAAGATGTATTTATAATTCAATGAGGGGCAGAGTTATAAATACTTAATAGTTGATTATTAAATCAACTATATAAAGAGGTAGTGGTCCCCAAGAAATAGGTCAACTTGTTTTTCTCTCCTTCCCCGTCAGAGAGTTTTACGTCAAGAGAAAACCTATCTTCTTGGAAGATCAATACCAAAGATTTGGATTTCAACATCAAGATTCAAGGTTTTCAGTCTATCGATTAATTCAGGTACGCTTCCGCAATTCAGTTCATTCGATTTATTATTCTTGATGATTTGACATGATAGATCCTGGGTTTAGATTTTATATTTAGTTATGGTTTAATTCTAACATCAAAACGTAAATATCTAATCAAATATTAAAATAGAAAACAATAAATGAACAAATATATAAAGAAGAAAATTAAGCACATAGAATGGCTACCTCTCTTGGCATTTTTTTTCACTTTCTTTTTCAGGCGATTCCTTGCCTATTTATCTACTCTTTCATTTGTCGGTCTCAAATCTGCTTTTCCCGTTTGAAATATTTTATACAAACAATACTCTCTCTCTCTCTCTCTCTCTGGTCGCTTGTTTCATTAATGTCTAAAAGCAAAGGAACTGAAAGACTATCAGTCACTTATCTTTTCGCATTTAATGATGGAAAAAAAAATTCAATTTCTCAATCAACTGAGCTAAATTAATGTCAGTTTTCTTAGCATCCAAACACAACCAAGAAAGAAAAGGCATAAACTTTAACAATTGAAGCAGAGATTTTTCTCTTTGAAGTATCCAACATTACAAATCTTTTTTCATCTTCAGTGCCTCAACAATATATAAAAATCTTACAACAACATCAAAGCAAGTAAATATTAAAATAAAAATGATTTCTTTTTTAGTTTGAAGAAGTAGAAGAACCTGAAACTCTAGGTGAGGTAACCGGAAAAAGTGGGAGAAGCCTAGGCTCCGAATCTCGCGGCGTAGATGCCGGTGACGGATGCAAATAAAAACCCTTTTCTTTAATTGCTTTCTCTTCAGCTTCCTTGTCTAGGTTGGCGCTATTATCAAAACAATTGGTGTAATTTCCAGGTCCAGATCGGTCAAACGGGTCGGGCATTAAGGGAGTAACCGGGCTGAGAGTCAAAGACGGGAAGTCGAGAATGCTAGGGGAGAGTATTTCGGTTTGTCGGGGCGAAAACCCTGAATTGTTAGAGCTGAAAACCGGGTTCAACGGGTTGATCTTGAGGTTCTTCAAAGAGTTCCTTCGCTCGTAGAGTCTAAACCCAGAATTCTGCTTGTTTTTGGGGATGGATTTGATTGGAGGGATATGGGTTTTCGGGTTCGGATCGGACTGAGGAGAAGAAGTTGGTTTGCTTGAAGAAGCGAGCTTGGCGGTCTCAGAAGATCCGGTCAGCATCTGGACAACTTGCTTGAAAGAGGAAGTGTCGGCTTGGACGAAAGTTGTCGGGTATGGGTTGGCGGATTCGGATTTGGTGATGGGTATGGGTTGTTGAGGCGGCGGTGGGTTGGTGGTGGTGGTGCTGCTGTTAGGACTGTGGCTTTTAGGAGATGGAAAGTAACTGGTGTTTGAGCTTAGCCATGGAGAGGTTTCCATTTAGAACTAGTTTTTTTGTCGATTTTCTGTTTGGCTGCCGGGAAAAAAAGGTGGTGAAGAAGAAAGGAAACACGGAGAAGGAAAGAGGGGAGACAGCGATGGAGGCTTTTGGGTTTTGGTTTGGTAAGAAGTGTTTTGTTGGAGTGGGGACTTTGGGTTCGGATGTCGTTTTAGCTTCGCCTGAAGCTTGAACCTAGGCAGAAATAAACTAACAAAACTCAAATTTGACTCCAACAACATTTTAAAAGCAGGTGAGTTATTTGGATTTTTGGAAAAATAAAAAAAATTCAATTCGAAAAAATATATGATTCAACATTAAAAAATTTGACATAAAATATTTTAAATAAAATTTAAATAATAAAATAAAACTTTTAATAATTTAAAATTTTTAATAATTAGTGGATTGATTTTTAATTTTAAGTCAAGTCTTTCAATTCTACTTATATATAAAACGGCGGATCTATGTGTTATGTTAGGTAGACCCGTTTTTACCCTGAACTTTTTAAAGTCCATACATTTAATTTTAATTATCTTAATTTTTATGAATTAATCCTTAATTTTTTAAAATTTTCTATCTTGTGTCGACCCTCAAAAATATTTTAACTTGTGTTCACCTTCAAAAAAATTTATAAATCTGTCACTGGATATATATGTATATTGTATACAGTTATAAAAATAATTTAAATTAAACTAATTAGTATCATAAATATTATAAATATTTATAATTAAATTTTAAATAAAATCTCAAACAATTTAATTTAACTAGACTCAAATTTTATCAACTCGACTATAATAAAAAAATAAGTAAAACTAATAATAAGACTAAAAAAACCTAGCCGCTCTAGATGTACGAAATTTTAGGAGCTCCTATAATTTCACAGTCGCTGGTAAGTCAAAGCGGCCGTCCACTGGATGGCCGGCTGGACGTGTCCCTCCCTCCGATGCTGGAAAGTTCGGGGCTTGATGTGGCGGAGGAGGATTCACGAGAATCTAAGAAGGGTAAGAACTCTGGTAATGTTTTGACAAGATTGAATGAGGGAGGGATCGTGAGTGAAGCAACGTCTAATGTAGTGATGTTGGAGGACGATATGAGTGTTCATGGTAGTGGGGATGGGCAAGATGGCCGAAATCGTCCTGGTGGGGACTCATTGAACGTTGACGTACAGACTAAGATTTCTTATGCTCACATGGCTGCGCGTATCCCTAGTGAATCTGGGAAATGTGTCTTGTACAATGGCTCGGCAAATGATGATGTAGTTGTACGCGAGGAAGATTATATCATTGATCGTTTTGGGTCTTTTCCATCGATAAAATTCTCTGATCGCGTTCATGATCAGATTGATCGGAATATGCGTAACACTTTGATCGTACGTCTTCTGAGGAGGTCTATTGGTTTTAAGATTTTACAAGCACGTGTTAGTGCACTATGGAAGCCGTTGGGAAATATCCAATTGATTAATCTGGAGAATAGTTATTTCTTGGTTCGTTTTGAGAAAGAAAGTGATTTCACTAAAGCTCTAACTCAAGGACCTTGGACGACTTTTGGAAGTTATTTAACCGTCCAACCTTGGAACCGGTCATTCTCTACATTGGAGAAACACCCGACGCATGTGGTAGTTTGGGTTCGGCTACCAGGACTCCCGTATTATTACTATTCGAAAGTTTTATTTCGGCTCATTACCCAGGTGGTTGGTAAGGTTGTGCGCATTGACTATAATACACAGGAGGGTGAGCGTGGTAAGTTTGCTCGTCTGGCAGTGATGGTTGATCTGAACAAACCGCTACTTCCTTGTATTGGCATTGATGAAAGGATTTAGAAAATTGAATACGAAGGTCTTCAACAAGTTTGTTATGGGTGTGGTGTGTATGGCCACTCAAAGGAGAGTTGTGATTCCAATGGTAGCCCGTCTTCTGGGGGTCCTAATGATCAAGATGTGCCTGTAGTAGCCAAGGAACCCGCAACACCTACTGAGCCTAGTGAAAAGGACTCATACGGGCCATGGATGGTGGTGGATAAGCGTCGTCGCAGGTCTGTTAACGCACCCAATAGATCTCAGAACGCGAATGGAAAAGGTCCTCGGAATGGGGGGGCTTACTGGGTCGCGGTTCACGGTGCTGGTTGCTGGGGAGGATAATAATGTAGGGGCGGTGGTAACGGATGTCGCAAGTATGAGGCGTGGTTAGTGGTGCTGTGGGTCAGAGTGCCAAGGTGATGTCCATGGTTACGGATAGTAGAACAAATACAATACAGCAGAAAGTGGTTAAGAACGCAGCTTATTTGACCTCAAACCCCGAGAAAAAATATAAAAGAGCATATCGGGCGCAAGACAAGTTGAAAGTGGTTCCCATAGTTGATAGTGGTGTTGTTGAAGTGGTTACACAAAATGTCGTGGGAGGCTCAGAGAAGCATACTGCGATCTCGATTGTAGAATCACCTGTTTTGAAGAATACTTCGGCTGGGGGAAAATTGTGAAGGGTCGGGGTAACGCTGGTAGGTTGTTGAATGAGGGTGGTCGTAGGGGGATATCTCTGAAGAAGCCAACGGAGTTTAAGTCCCTAGCACAACCAGCACTCCTAGACTGGATGAATAATTTCTTCAGAAAGCTAGATTCAGCGGATTTAGCTGGAAGCAGTGAACTGAGTGGTGCGAATACTAGCTCGTCACAAGCTGGACAAGTCTCGTCATCGGGTGGTGCTGGCCAGGATGGGTCGCTGAATGATGTAGAACAGTAAGTTCTGTTCCTTTTTATCAATTTTATTAATGACTAGTTTAATATTTTAGAACTGTCAGGGAGCAGCTGGTTCAGCTTTTCGTGAGGGTTTTCGGTCCATCATTCGTGAATTTTCGCCGAAAATTGTGTCTATATTCAAACCTAGAGTGAGTGAAAGATGTGCTAACAAGGTGATTGCGACTTTGGGCTTTACTAATTCCTTTCGGGTTGAGGCGCATGGGTTCAGTGAGGGATTGTGGCTTTTGTGGGCTGATTCGATCGAGTTGGAGATCCTTCATGTATCTAACCAATTTGTGAATGGTCGGTTCCGAACGGAATGGGTTACTGCATGGGTGCATTTTACTTCCGTATACGCAAGTCCTGAATCCTTGAAACGTAAACATATCTGGGGTAAACTTGCTGAGATTGATCCGGGGCCTGATATACCTTGGGTTTTAGGGGGTGACTTTAACGTTATTCTATCTGAAGATGAACAGCGAGGAGGTTCTAGTAATGGTTTTACGGGTAGCCGTCTGTTTGTGGATTTTCTTTATAACACTGGGCTTATGGATTTTGGTTTTCGTGAACAGCCTTTCACTTGGAGCCGTGGAGATCTTCATCAGAGATTAGATCATTGTGTGGCAAATAGTGAGTGGAATCGGTACTTCCCGTGCACTTTTGTTCAACATCTTGATAAGTTAGGGTCTGATCATCGCTCGTTATTGCTAAAGCTTGCTGATGGTCAGCGGTATATTCCGAATCGTCATTTTCGTTATTTAGCAGCTTGGCAGGAGCATCCACAGTTTCAAGAATTTTTGTTATATGTTTGGAAAGTTGGGGTGCCACTAGAATTGAGCGTGGGTAATTTTCAAAATATGGCCACTACATGGAATAAGGATGTTTTTGGACACATCGGGCAGAAGAAGAGACGGTTACTATCGCGGTTGCGTGGTATTGATCAGGCTTTGCAGCTTGTGCACTCGGAGTTTTTAGTGGACTTGGAAAGGAAGCTTAAAGTGGAACTGGATCTCGTTCTTGATGAAGAAGAGAGTTTTTGGCGGCACAAGGCTTGTCTCAATTGGTTGTTACATGGGGATCGCAATACAAAATTTTTCCATGCATCTACTATCGCACGTCGTCGTAGAAATACTATTTCGGCTTTACAAAGGGAGGATGATTCTTGGTGCTATAATTTGGATGAATTATCGAGTATGGCCCTTGATTCTTATAAATCTCTTTTTTCTAGTGCATCTGTCTCTACTGAACCATATGGGATAAGTGGGCGTTTTCCTTCAGTTGACTCAGCATATTTAGAGGGCTTATCTCGTTCAGTGACAGATGCAGAGGTTCATGAATCTTTATTCGACATGGGTCCTCTGAAAGCTCCAGGAGTAGATGGTTTACATGCGATGTTTTATCAATGCAATTGGGCTATTATTGGCGACTCCGTCTGTCAATTGGGCTATTACCCCAATCTTCAATTGGGGTATTGTTCGTGTGGGTATTAATAAAACTCTTCTGGTTTTGTTGCCTAAAGTTGGCATCCTGAAGAAGATGATGCAGTTTCGACCGATTAGCCTGTGTAATGTACTGTACAAGGTGATCACTAAAATCATTGTTAATAGACTGAAACCGTTGTTATCAGTGTGGGTTTCTGAGAACCAAACAAGCTTTGTTTCGGTGCGTGCAATCACAGATAACATTATTATCACACAGGATGTAATTCATACGATGACGCGAAAGACTGGTCGTAGGGGATGGATGGCAATTAAGATTAATCTTGAGAAGGCTTATGACAGACTGAAGTGGCAGTTTATCGACGATACTCTTTCTAACATTGTCATTTCGGATACATTACGACAGTTGATCCTACACTGTGTTTCCTCAGTTTCTACTCAAGTTCTCTATACTAGGACAGTAACCGAGTCTTTTACAACGTCTCGCGGCATCCAGCAAGGGGATCCACTTATCTGTATTTGTTTGTATTCTGTATGGAGAGGTTAGCGCATGCTATACAGTTAGAGGTTATATCTAGGCAATGGAGACCTTTCTGTACATCTAAGCGAAGTCCTGGTATTTCACATTTGTTCTTTGCGGATGATATGGTGTTATTCTCTAAGGCGTCGCTTGAACAGTATCAGGTTATTCGCGCAGTCTTGGCTGATTTTTGTCGTGCTTCTGGGTTTAAGGTTAGTATTGCTAAGACCACGATATTTTTCTCTAAGAATGTTTTGCGTTCGTCGCAGTGTCAGATTAGCAATTCCTTTGGGTTTACAGAGGTGTCTGACCTTGGTCGATATTTTGGGTACAAGTTTTACATAAGAGGGTGACTTCTGCGTCATATAAGTACCTGGTTCAATTAGTGCAGAATAAATTAAGTGGGTGAAAAGCTAAAACGCTATCACTGGCAGGAAGAATAACCTTGGCGAAAGTTGTACTATCTGCAATCCCTTCTTACACGATGCAATCAGCTGTGATTCTCAGGAAGACGTGTGATGAACTTGAAAAGTTGTTTCGCCGTTTTATTTGGGGCGTTTTCGAGAGTGGCTCTGGAATCCATTTAGTGCGATGGGATGATGTTTGTAGACCAGTATCGTATGGGGGACTTGGCTTTCGTCGCGTCAAGGTACAAAATGATGCTTTCCTGATGAAGCTGGCGTTTCAGTTAATTTCTAAGAGGGAGGCTCTATTGGTTCGTTTTCTACGTGATAAGTATAAGTGCTATTCTCCGATTCCTGATCATATTAGGAGTCGTAATTGTTCCCCTCTTTAGAAGGGCCTCAGTGTTATTTGGGCGAATGTCAGGAACAATGTTAGCTGGAGTGTCAGACATGGGAGGGATATGAACTTTTGGTTCGATCCATGGGTCCCCGAGGTTGGCTCGCTTATAGACCATGTGCAGCAGATGAATGTTGATATAGCCCCTAGAGTGTGCGTGACCGACATGGCTTTAGCCAATGGTGATTGGCAGTGGGACCAATTTCAACACTTACTCCCTCCGTTTATTCTTTTGCGCGTGGCTCCTGTCAAAGGGCCATGTAGCGTTGTTGCCAAAGATGTTGCCGGCTGGTCACAGACAAATGATCATCGTTTTGCTTTACGTTCGGCATATGGGATCCAATCCTTATTACCGTATGAACCTCATGAAGTTGTTTGGCAAGTTGTTCAGAAATTTTGAGGGATTCAACGCATTAAGATATTTCTATGGCTAGCTTTGTTGTGAAAAAATTGATGACTAATGGTGAACGTGTTCGCCGATATTTTACTTCGGATGGTAAGTGCCCACTCTGCATGGCTGAATTGGAGGATGTGAATTATGTCTTACGCTTATGTCATTCGGCATTATTAGTTTGGTCTGTTTTGATTAAGCTGAAGTTATTACACGAGTTTTATTCATTGGAGTTTAAGGACTGGATTCGAATTAATCTTGCACAACATAATTATTTTCACATGAAGGTAAGAAATGGGATTTGATGTTTGGTTCGGTTCTTTGGAATCTTTGGCTTGTCCGAAATTCGGTTGCATTTCAATGCCCGTTGGAGGATCAATGCTCGTTGTTAGAAAGATGCCACCGACTTAAGGAGAATATGAGGAAGGCTATTGCACATGGTCCCTCGAGTTCCACGCATGGGGGCAGGAAGCCGCGGCAGTTTTCGGTTTGGACAAGGCCGACGTATGGTTGGTATAAGGTGAATACGAATGGTGGCTGTAATGTGCAGAATGGTCTTACATCGTGCGGTGGAGTAATATGGGATACTTCAGGACAATAAATTCTGGGATTTGCTAAATTTGTTGGCATTTGTTCAATGGTGGATGCAGAGCTTTGGGGTATTTTTACAGGTTTACTTTGTGCTTGGAATCTTCGTTTGAGGAATGTTGGTGTAGAGATTGATAGCCTTAAAGTTTTGAATATTGTTCAATCAGGGTCTTCTGGCCTTGGTACTTATGGGTTAGTGTTACACATTCAAGAATTATGTCAACGTCACTGGGTTTTCTCTTTTGTGCATGTTCGTCAAAATAGTAATCGAATAGCGGATCGGATGGTTAAGTTGGCCGGAATGGTTGATTTCGAGACTCATTTGTTCTCTTCGCCTCCTTCGGTGGTGGCAGAAATGGTGCTTGCAGATTTAAGTGAACCAACATAAGTGTTTGCGTTTGTCTTGTTTTATTTCAGTCTTTCTTTGTTTAATGTTTTTTGAGCTTGTCTCTTTTGCTTTATTATAACATTTACAATGTATACTCTTTTCCTCTGTCTATAATTAGGGAGGCTTTTAACGATGCATATGGTAAATTCCCTTTTCATTAAAAAAATAAGTAAAACTTTTGAGTTATCAAATATAACTCAACTCATCTAACTTAATTTTCTTCTACTCAACTCAGCTTGAATGTTCGGTTTTGGGGTTCGAAATCCAAAGATTGAGACGCTGAATGCACTATTCAACAGTTTTTCTAGACCCAAAGAAGGGGGAAAATCAAGGTCTAATGTTTATTAAAATTTGCTAGGAAATTAAAGAAGGCCCAATAAGCCCTAATATTATAAAAGATTCATAAACCTTTATATGTGTAGCTATGTACTCTACACTTTTTTTTGTTATTGTAGAAGTTTTAGATAAAGTTTATTTTTTTATTTTTCATGTTCGTTTACGGTTAATTTTCAAGGTTCATAGTTATTTTTAATGTTTAAATTCGAATTATCTTCATAAAATATAATATATATCACCACTGTAACTAATATTTAATAGTAATTTAAATTAAATTTAATGTCACTATTAAAATGATATTAACTCAATTGATAATCCCATGTATAATCAATATTTAAACTTATAGTCTATATTCTTTATTATATAACTGAATAAGTTTGGAGAAATTTTTAATCTAAAAAAATATAATTTAGTTTTATTAAATTATTGGAAATATGATTTTATTTTTATGATTAAGTTTGTTTTGAACAAGTTTTATGATTAAGTTTTGAATATTATAAAAAAAACTTACTAAAACTGTAGTTAAAGTCTGTATACATATTAAATTACTTTCACTATGATTTATATTATTCAATTTTAATTATGCTTATACTTATATTTCAATTAGGTATGTTTGGACATCGTAGAGTAATTACTTTAAAGTGTGTGATGCAATAAATTCTAATTCGTTAGACAAATTTAATTACATCACAATTTTTTATGTCATGTTATGTTTAACAGTTCAAATAGTATATTAATTTATCATTAACAAACTTTAATATGCTTGAGATAGGGGTCTTCGCTTTATTAACGTCGAGGTTGACAATGGGATGCAATAAAGCTTCTACGCATGAAGTCAGAGAATGAAAGATGTAACTCCCTCGCTCATCATATTGTGATATTGGTGGCTCGGGATTGGGAGTACGTTTTGTTCAGATCTATCGTGAGGCTAATATGGTGGCGGATTTATTGACTAAGTATGATTTTCAGATGGGGCAAGGGAGATTATTTTTGTACAACCACTAAATATAGTTGTAAACGCTTTACACGCTGATATTAATAATTCTGTAACTTGACAAGTTATGTAGGTTTTAGGTACACTCTTTTTTCTTTATTTAGGTTTAGAAAATTTTTTTAACGAGGCACTTGTTCACCATTTTTTTTCATAAAAAATAGTGCCTTCTTAAGTTTAAAATTTATATTGGTGATAAACTTATATTAAAGTTTTTGTACTTTGACCTAATATATTTTCAACCAATAGCAAACTATTTTAACATCTTTTTTACCTGTAACTCATCAATTTATCAAACATGTCGCATCTATATAATTATATGTAATTATAAACTCGTGGAGTAGTCCCACTGATAAATGATGATATATTTCATTTAGGTGACGCAGATTCGAGCACTATATGTGCACGGGTATGCGTCATTAAAGGGATAAGAAAATTGAACAGATACTATTTTGTAATCACATCAGCATATTAAAAAAATGTAATTACATTGAAATTCAAGTATCAAGTAACTTTCCGAATGCAACCTTAATTCATTAACATTAAACGTTTGGATATTTTTCATTCGATCATTAGTCAATAAATCATAAAAAAAAAATCAAATTTATTGTTATTTTCATTTTGAATTTAATTATAGTTTGAATTTTTTTTCTTGTAAAATTTCAATTATGTTACATTTGAATAATATAATTTTACTTTTACATGAAACAAAATATACTATTTAGGACGAGTCTACAATGGACGACGCACACCGTTGAATATCACTAATGCAACACACCGCTGCACACCATTAAATTTTTAATGACTTTTAAATTATTATAAAAGTCTCAAGGACTCGACTTGCAATTAAAATTATTTCAAAATAAAATTAGAATTTAAATTTTATAAATCTTTCATATTTTGTTTTTATAATATTTTTAATTGAAATATTAGAATCAAATATAAAATATTAAATTATAAGTTATAACCTTAAATTCTTAACCCTAAACCATAAAAACACCTTACCTCAATTCCCTAAACCATAATCCTAAACCCTAACCCCTAAACCTTAATCATAAACCCTATACCTATTTTTTAATGCAAGACATAAATAGAAACACCGAAAAAAGTACAAAAATTTATATTTTATCACCAATAGCATCCTAATCGTTACTAAGAAAACATGGAGGTGTTCTATTGTTTTAGTGCTTTCTTTTCTTCTGATGTAGAGCATTCATGGTGGCATAGTTGTTATTAAAATCTGCAATTGTAGGCACATATGTAAAATGTATATTTTTATTTTAAAGCATGACACAAAATTAAGTGACCAATTATGTTAGGCGTGCCATGGGTATTAAAATGTCATAAAAATAAAAGTGTAGATACCATAAGATGTATTTATAATTCGATGAGGGGCAGAGTTATAAATAATAATAGTTTATTATTAAATCGACTATATAAAGAGGTAGTGGTCCCCAAGAAATAGGTTAGGTTAAATTATTTTTCTCTCCTTCCCCATAGAGAGTTTTACGTCAAGAGAAAACATATATTCTTGGAAAATCAATACCAAAATATTTAGGATTTCAACATCAAGATTCAAGGATTCCAATATATCAGATATATTCAGGTACGCTTCCGCATTCGGTTTATTGTTCTTGATGATTTGACATGATAGATCATGGTTTAAATTTCATATCTATTATGGTTTGGTTCTAACAAGTGGCATCAGAGACAGATTATGTTGAATCATTAATAAAATAATTAATTTTATACGAAATATAACAATCGTTTTTTTCTTTGATTGTTCAAGCACCGCGTAATTTTTTATTAACTCCTGCCGTGCGGCTCGGTCTAAGTTTTGGCCAATTCGAACTCGATTAAAAAATATAAAGATTTCATTTGAATTGATCTGGTTTGAATTCGATTTAAATTTTAAGATTAAAAGTGTGATCTTGACTCAAGAGAAATAAAAAAAAATATTTTTTATTAAAAAAAAGGGGTGATAGGAAAAAAATATAAAGAGCAGTACTTATAAGAGTTCTCCCTAAAATCTTCTTTTTATTTAATTACCCCTAAATATATAAAAACTATATAAATATTTTAGATAAGATCAAGTCGGATATTTTTCACATTAAATCATATCCAATCCGACCTGACGGTTAATAATTTTTCACCTGACACGACCATAATCATATTTTTTAAGAACAAACTTGAATTCTATATAATTAAATCGGATCAAAATCCGTCCTGTCTGGTCTCATGCCATCCCTTGTCTTATCCCATTAGTCTCCGTGGAAACCTTCTCTCGTTCTTCAGTTTCCATCGATTTTCTTTTTTATTACAAGTCAGGAAACACACGTAGGTTAAAAGAGAAGATCAATAAGAGGTAGGAGGTTGAAGGGACACATCACACATGGGTGAGAATCCAAAATGTTTTAAAAACGGAAAAAATAGAAAAATGGGTTCAAATTATAATATTTAGATGATTTACAATTCACAAGTTTAAAAATTATTATCATTTGAATTAAATTTAAATTATTTGTTCATTTATAATTGATTTTTTTTAAAAAAATATAATGTAAAATTAATAATTTGCACTTAAAAATAAAAAAAAACTTTAAAAATATTATATAAAAATTATTGAAAATTTGTTTTTAAAAATATTTATAAAAACTTTAAAATTTTACCAAATAATGAATAGCAACCATAAAATAAAATATAAATCCACAATCTAAAGTTAATATAAAAATCAATAAATAAAATTATCTGAATCAAAAATTAATAAATGATTTAAAAAATTTGCTTTACGTGAACCGCTATACTTGCCATCCATGATTGGATGTCACACCACATTACGATAAGCCCATGACTATTAAACAAACAAATTCTCTCTCTCAGTATTTATCGAGCAGTAAGTTTAACTCCAATATTACGATGACTATCAGTTAAATAAGTAATCAAATTATATATTTTTTTAGATAAATGTTTAAATTATATTTTAGGTCAAATAAATATTTAATATTTTATTCCATAGTTTATTTAAGATTTTTTTGTCAACAACCGTTAAAAAATTCTATCATTCAATTAGAACATAACACGTGACATGCTTTTTTTATATTTTTAACTTCTGAATTTCTTTAGAAATTTGAGTTTCTTTAAAAATCTCTAAATTTTAATCTCTTTTAATTAAACCCCAAATCACATATCTCTCACCGTCCGACATCCCCCACACGTTAGTGGTTCACCGTTCAAAGCCCAAGTGTCGGGTACCTCACTGTCGATATTCCCCACCCTCTGGTAGTCGATCGAAACCCAATTGGCCTATTTTTTTTTATCATTCTTGGGTGTTCGTTGATGGTGCAGTCGGCGGTTCATTCGTCGGTTTTTGACAACGAGATGATGGTATTTTTAATAGGAGTCTGATGAAAATAAAGGTGGTCAGTGGTGGTTGAATTAGTGGTCGGAGTTGAGGAATTTAGGGTTTGAGTTTGGAGATTTTTAGAGAAATTAAATATTGTTAGGTTAATTAATATTGTTTATTTTTTTATTTTCAAATTTTAATTTCAGAAAATGAGAAACTATAAATGAGTTACGGAATGAAACGTTTGACACCTATTTGACCCAAAATATAATTCATGCACTTATCTGAACAAATGGTATAATTTTAAGCATTTATTTGACTATTAAGCCTTATATAATATGCATCAAAATAATTAAACTATGATATAATTAAAAACACACTATTTTATCCTCGTTAAAAACGAGTATATATCATACTTTCATTATTCAAAAATTATGTTGATCTTATTATAACTAAAATCAGTTAAAAATAATACTTTCTATTACTATTTTTTCATTATATGATTGAATCCTTTCTATTACTATTTTTCTCATTATGTAGATCTTATTATAACTAAAATCAGAAAAAAAAATTAAATCATTTCTATTACCAACGGTCAGTCGGTCTAGCAGGATAAAACGTTAGGTTTTTAAGCAAGGTCAAGAGTTTAAAATTTAGCACTGTGAATGAAGAAAATTATGTCCAAGGGGTCGTACCCATAGTGGACCTTTGTGAAATTTGATTCGAATTAGTCAGCCAATGAGTCTGATACCGTCCTCATATTGGACCTTTATAAAACTCGATCTGCTAATAAGTCAGATACAGTGATTAAACCCAACAAATAGCAATGTGTTATGAATATTTATCTATGTTGATGTTTATCATGATAAGAGCTTTATCTAAGAGATTTGATTTAGTTTATCAGTATGAATATTATCTTCATTAATTAGAGTATTATGTACTTTTTATGCCTATAAATAGATGGTTTGATGGAGGCATTGTACACACTTCAATATTGAGAATAATACAAATCTTTATCTTTCTCTCATATTTTGTTCATATTCTTATTCTTCTTTATTTTATTCACAATATGTTATCAACACGAGACTCTAACCAACTGAGGTGTTTGTCGTTTGAATCCTCCTAAAGGAGTTACTGAAAAGAATTTGATTCTAACATGAATCAAAGATAAATCCTTTCACATTATATAAATATATATATTCAATTTTTTATTATTAGTTTGAATCGGTGTTTTTTTATTTTTAAGGTTCCTATAAAACAAGGATATCGTGATTATTTCATGAGTGACCGAGGATGAACTAGGTTTCAGTGCGACTCTTTATTGGGGTAAATTTGATACTTATATGTTCATCGATTACACAATTTCAGTGAATGACAGTCGGTGATAAACTTGATCTTTGATGCACAAAAATTACTACTTAAATATTATTTGATGTAGCAGTTAAACCAATATATATGGTTTTGATAACTTATAAAGCCGTAAAGACCTAGTTAATCAAAATAACAAAGACCTAGTTAATAAATATCATGCATATTTTTTTATTACGCATTGAATTGTGCGCTTGTTAAAGAAATTAAAAAAATTATTTAAACAAATTCAAAGGATGGTGCGCTGAATTTAATTTGTATTGGTATATAGTTGGATTAGTAATTATAAAGACATGGGATTAATTGTAAAGAATTTATCTTTAAATAAAATTGAAAAAATAAAAAACCAATTTACTTGATTGCGTCTTTGTGCGCATGATTAAAAGAAAATGGATATTAGCGGCCTGTTATATTTACATCATATTATAATTGAAGATTACTATTTATTTTACTTTATTTTATTGACGAGAGTTATATTTTTAACCATGCTTTGAGTTTTATATGATATCTTTGAATGGCTTGGAAAGAGACATGACATAAAGAGATTCTGAGAAGCTGTCTTGATCATTTGTTATTGCCCCATTGTCCTTAAAGGAAAATCAATATCGGTAAATTCTGATTTTATTTTTTAAAACTATGCTTTTAAAGTGCGATAAATCACAGTGATTTTGCTCGAAAGTAATAATTCTTCTGTGTCAAAAAACTCAACTATAAACTTCTCCTAAGTTTAGATTTCGAAAATTCATCTTGATCCAAGAATTTTCATGGGAGGCATTCCCTGAAGTGAATGCAAATATAATCTTAAATTTACTTTGCTCCATTCCCTAAAGTGAATGTGATATTATATAGCGGAAAGAATAAAAGCCACATTAGCAGTTGTAGTCGTGTCTGAGGCCATGAATATAGACATGGACAATATGGTCAATTCAAAAACACTTATACCTACCAGAAGTGAGATTATAAGGATGACAAAAGTGATAACCTACCAAAAGTGAGATTATAATGATGACAAGAATGATAAAGGTCAATTTGAGAAACTAAAATCTTTGTGTCATCAATATAAAAATCATTGGTCTCGTATTTGTCTTACATCGAAGCATCTTGTAGATCTTTTATCAATAATGATTTAATGATAAAGGAAAGAAAATATAAGCAAATTTTGTTTGCGAAAAATGACGAAGATGATATTGGTCCAACTCATTTGGATGTTGTTGATTTCTTTATAACCCTTGAATGGAATAAACCGTCTTCTAATTATTCTCAACTTTAAAAAAATTATTGATCTTTTAATTTATTTTTGCTTTATGTTTATTTACTTTACGCAATAATTATTTACGTTATATATTATGATATTTATTTATTTTGTTTAACATTATTACTTATCAAATACAATTTATGGTGACGATTTATGCTCAATAGAAGCATAAAAATATTTTCCCATTTAAATGCAAGGGAAAATATGAGTATTATATTTCAAAGTACTTGAAATTTTGATGCTTCAGAAGAACAATAAGTTCTTGAGAGAAAGTACATTATGAAAAGTGCATAATTGTGAATATTGTAATAATTACTGCTAATTGTAATAATATCGTCACCACCAAAAGTGAAAATTTTACGAGAACAATAAGAGTTTTTAAAATAATCCTTCGAGAATTATGAATAACATATGTTATCAATTGACATATGAAATAAGCCAATATGAATATAAGTTCTGGTAGCAAAAAATCAGTTGAAAGCTCTAGAAGAGCTATATATTGCTACCAAAAGAACAATTTTCATTGAAAGCTCTAGAAGAGCTAAATATATTTCTATCCAAACAAACATTTTTTGGTGTATAATGTATCATCAAGTTTCAAAGAAACTTATATATCAAAATTTGTACCACACATGTACAAGTGAGATTGAATCACATGTTATGGTAAACCAGAAGTTTACAAATTCAGAAATATATATATACACACATGTATATATAGTTGGCATGATCGGTTAGACAATCTTGATTAATAGTAATGCGGAAATTATTGAGATTTATATGCATATATACTAAAAGAACTTGAAGTTCTTGTGATGCTTGTTTTCAAAGGAATTGATTAAATTCCACTTACTAAAAGAACATGAAGTTCTTGTGTTGCTTGTTCTCAAAATAATTGATTAAGATCCCACTTACCAAACAAACTTGAAGTTCTTGTACTAAAGTTGAGATTGCATGTCTTACATATCTGAATGAAATATGGGTCCATTTATCCACAAATATGGAATTTTTTACATGATTTTAGTAGATGCATCTACATTGTTTTTATCAATGTACAATCTGAAGTTTGTGAGATTGATTAGAAAAAGATTCAATTTATGCAATTAGACTATTCGTCTTGCAAAAGTTAGTGGGTTTATATTTTAGGCTATATTAGTCGATATAACTATTACCAAGCCTATTGATTATAAAAAATACAGTTTAGCAAATTTTTAACTGGATGCCTCATATTTAATAGCTAAACTATGAGAACAAAATATTTAGTACATATATGGTATTTCACATATAGCAGTATTTATACAAATAAAGCCAAAGAGTTATAATAAACTATCTGTTATAATTGGTTTTTGGTCAAAAGTCATACATTTTCTATTTTATAATTTTTAATGTGTGATATATAGTTGAATTGCTCCACCATAACACAAAAAATGAGTAAATAAAAAGGGTTGAGAATATATATTGAGTATGGGTCTTCTTTTATGTTTAAATTTTTAAACATTAATTGAAGAATCATTTATGAGATGATTTTTCTCAACATCAGGGGGAGAGAATAACCAGCTTGATAAAGAAAAAAATGAATTATCATTATCTTGATCCCCGTATATGAACCTAAAGTTCATAAGATAATTCATATTATCACATGTCAACTGTCAAACATATACACTGACCTAATGAGAGTAATCAAATCTCATATACCAGCTAAAAATTCTCTTGAATTACTTGTTAGATCAAATGCATGTAAAGCATGCCTGAAGCATGATAGTTGAAATTGGTTCCAATGATTAAAATTCTCGTAAATAAAAAGTAGCATGAGATGATCATATATTGGAGGCGAGTGCTCTTGAAGAGACTTAAGACATAACTAATAATAAAACTCTAGAAGAGTTTCAAGTACTTGAAATAAAGATTGAAAAGAGATCTCAATGAGTTATGTCACTACGAGAATAAAACCAGAAAAGAAAAATTGTCGACAACAAATTTTACATAGAATACTTCTATAGAAGTAAAGAAAGAAAACGAGGATCTTGTATAGAAATCTATAGAGATTGATGACTGGCCAACATAGAAAGATGCTTTGAAATTTCAAAAGTAAAATTTTTGGACCAGTATTCCAAACACCTAAAGGTGTAATGCAAGTGGGGTACAAATAAATAGTTGTGAGATATAACACAACTTGAATTATGAAGAATTTCTAATTACTTCAAGGTGGATGTAATTAATTTGGCAGTTATGAAATACTTTATATGCGTCAAATTATTTTGTGGATCCCTATTTAATATTTATCCTTGAAGGATTTAAAATGCTAGAAGTATTTGAAAATTTCTGAGGCAATTTATTTAGACATGTCCCATTGAATATTTATAATTTGGCGCATTTGGTATAATATCCTTAGTGAGTACTTATTGAGGAAATATTATAAGAATTATCATATTTTCTTATGCATTTTACAAAGGAGTTTGGATCAAGATTCATTATGATAATTTGAATATCGTTACAACTTCCGAAGAGCTTCAAATTAGAAACTCATGGAGGTCTTTCAAAGCATTTGATTATTAAATGAAAGTATTTGAGAAAAATAATATTGATATCAAGTTTTGTCTTAACCTAAAGATCGAGTACTTAAATATGTGTTTTGTCTATGAACGGACATAAGCTGAAAGAATCTTAAAGAAGATTCAATGCGGATAAAGCATATTTCTTCAAATCATTGTTATGCACGAGGCAAGCCAAAAATGTGTTTGGCTAAGACCATTGATCCAACATATTAAGAAGATGTGTTATTTACTTTCACAATATAAGATACAAGCTATCTTGTATAGAGATAATGCAAAATTTATATCTCAATCGAAAGCTGGATACATCAAAGTTGACAAATGGAACATGTTACTCCAAAGTTTCATCCCTAGCGATCTTCAGAAAAAATAATATTCAAGATTGAATTTTGAAGATTCAAAGATCTTATGTGATGTTTTCACGAGGGGGGAGTAAATATGCGTTGCACTCTTTTTCCCTTAACCGAGGTTTTGACGTTTTGTCCCAATGAGTTTTCTTAGTAAGTTTTTTAATGAGGCAACATGTTATGCGTATCAAAGATGTGTGTACTCTTTTTCCTTCACTAAAGAATTTTTCCCACTGGTTTTTATCTTATTAAGGTTTTAACTAGGCACACTATGTGGATGTCTATCATGATAAGAGCTTTATCTAGAGATTTAATTTACTTTATCAATATGAATATTATCTTCATTAATTAGAATTTCATGTATTATGTACTTCTTATGCCTATAAATAGACGATTTGATGAAGGCATTGTACACACTTCAATATTGAGAATAATATTAAACTCTATCTTTCTCTCATCTTTTGTTCATATTCTTGTTCTTCTCTATTTTATTCACAACACGATGAAAAATATTATTATATTATAAGTTTATTAATATTTTATGTTTCTTTCATAATCTATATTAAAAATCTATAAGTATTATTCTATTTAAAATATGAACACAATACCTCTTTAAAAATACAACGTAACAATTAAATAAGTGCCCAAACTATATTCCTTTTTTAGTTAAACTTTATTTTGGGTCAAATAGGTGCCTAATGTTTTCAGCGTCACTCAAATAGGTACTCGGCGTTGCTGTCCATTAATTTACACCGTTAACTTCGTTATCTGACATGTGTCATCTTCTTAAATTTCCAAAAATATATTTAAAAATTAATAAAAAAATAACCTAAATTTTCACAAAATATCCCCAAATTTTGAAATCTAACATCCCAAAACTCAAATCCAGATGTCACGTTGCCGCCCATCACATCTGTTGCCGGACCATCACGACCATTTATCCCACCACCTCGTCGCTGTAAATCGACCGACGTCATGCAAAACGCTGAAATCGTTGAATGGTTTATTTGAATAATTCGCGACGAACGATGGCATAATGGACGATGAACGATACGTTGGTCGTTCGGCAAGGGGATGACACTTCGTTCCGTCGTCGGTAATGCGACCAACGCCGGTAGGAGTGGTCAGATTTGTAGGTTTAGGGATTTGGGGACTATTTGGGTATTATTTTAAAATTTCAAGATATTTTACAAATTTTAATTTATTTTTAAAAAAATAAAATTTAAAAATGTTTAATATTGCCATGTGTACGATTTTCATTGGATAACGATAAAAAATTAACGTCTGTTACGGTATGGCACATATTTAAGTAAGGTTAAAAACATTAGGCTAATATTTAACTCAAAACAAAATTTAGGTACCTATTTAAAAAATATATAATTTGAGCCATTATTTGAGGGTTAAGCATTTGTATTATAGTTTTCACTAGGCGTCATCTCTAGAAAATAGAAATATGGGGAACTCACCGGATCCAAAGTCCATCATTGCATTATCAAAGGATGACACAAACGGACACTTATTAGAGGACTCCTAAACATAAGCAATCTATTTAAATGACTCTGAAAATAATTTAATGAGTGGTTTCAGTAAAAAAATATAATATTTATTTTAAAAGTTTTAAATATTAACTGTTTTATTTGTAAGATATGTGCGTTATCAAATAATTAAAAATATATAAACAAATACTATATTGTAATCGCCTTAAAATTATTAAAAAGCTTTTTTTGATGCGATATTGAATTTTATTGAAACAAAAGAAGGTACAACTGTAACAATACAACCACACAAAAAAATGAAATTAGGGACTATGTCCACCAAAACCTAACAAAGAAACAATGAAAACCTAAAGTCGCAACACAGCTGAAGCCTTCTTTTGAATCTGAAGCCCATCATTCATAGTAATCCAGTAACGTCAATAGTACTCTTTTGTCTCTATCCATCTAGACGCTTTTGAGATGATGAAGGAGTGGCGAGCGAATCAAAGTAAACTTACGGCTGCTTCGCAAAAATAGATATGAATACATCAGCAAACAACCACAAAAATGGGGATCTAACCTTTGAAAGAGCGTCGATAACCACAAATAAGATACGAGCGATGTGAGAATCTCTACACGATCGCAGATCTACCGTAGAGGTAGGCGAATAATATGCCATAATGCAGAGGAGACGTGCCACAAGTGCAGACGAACTTGCGCAAATATGCGAAAAGAAAAGAATCAAACAAAATAGATTTTTATTAAAAATTAGGATAACACTATAATAAAACTGAATAAAATAAGAAAATAAAGTAAGATATAAGAACGCAAGGCGAGAGATGAACACCGGCGGTTGACTACCAGCACTAAAGCTGGTGTCGCCGCCGGTAAAATTAAACGAAAAAAAAGACTGGCAGCTAGAGAGAAAACTTTGAGAGAAACCCTAAAAAGAAAAAGCTGTATTTACTTATATTAAAATGTTTTTTATTATTAAAAAAACTTAAATTAACAGAAAGGAGACCAAAGATATATCAAAAGCATAGTCCTAACTTTATATTTTCTTTATTAAATGATATTTTGATCTATAAAATTATACAATGTTATAAACACATTTGGAATTTTTTACTTCAATTCGACCCATGATTTTTTTAGCGTAATGTACTCTAAAAACATTAATTCTCTCTTAAAAAAACCTGCTAATACTCTAAAAATATGATATGTGACACATAATATATTATTTTTAGTATAAACATTAATTCGACCCTTGATATTTGTTAATTCTCTCTTAAAAAAATCTGTAATAAACTAAAAACATGATATGTGACACATAATATATTATTTTTAGTATAAACATTAATATCTTATCTATTAGTTTACTAATCCAGATCGTGTGTGCAGATGCGCATTATAGAGACAATTTTTTACAATCAGTTTTGCTTCATTCACAACGTTATTCATGCCTCTTATTTTGTTTAAATGATTTATTGTCTTGTCTTACCACATCAAATTGGTTGTTAGTAAAGCTTAATATATATTAGATTTGCACAACTTCAAAAAAAATCATAAAAATCTTTAAACCTCTAAAAATAAAAATAAAAAATTATAATCTATTTTTTGAATAGTCTTTATTACAATGTAATATTTATTTATAGATATTTTAACTTTTTGACAATACACACTTTACATGTAAAACAATTAATAATTTTAAATTTTTGATAATTTATCAATAATACATTTTTAGTTGGCCAAAAAAATAATACATTTTTAGAATTCCGTTCAAAAGTTAAGTGAAATTGAAAAAAAAAAATTATTCAAATACTAAAATATAATACCATATAAGTTTAAAGTCAAAATACCATTAAATTCGTTCTATTTTATTACATCCTTTCATTTTCAAGATATAGTAAAGTCATATGTCTACCAATAGGTAGACAGCATACACTCCTCCCCATGATCAGTACTTACTAGTATAACACAATTTCTGTTTAAATAATTGTTGATTTTTTCAAGCTAATAATTTAAGTAGAATAATTTTAAAATATAAAATAATAATTTTATTTGGACGGGAGAGTATATAGTTTTAAGACGAAATCCATAACCATTGATAATTATTCTTCAGTAACCCTATCTTCACACAAAGCAATACAACTGAACTAAACGCCATTACAATAATAAGGTAGTAAAAGCAGAAAGTAAAACATGAAGTGCAGCAATGTAGTCTCTTAAGCTAGTTTTTTAGTAACATTTAGGTTCAAAAGCAAATGGCCCAACGGTGTAGAGAACAAACGGGAGCTTGTTTGCAGTAAATGGCTTCTCAGGCCTTAAAGCAGCTCCCTTTATTCCGCCAAGGAGATCGGTCGGTTTGCTGCACAAAGCCAACGGCGATGATAGAAGAGAGACCGTGCATTTGTGGGCTCCGAAGCTGGTGATGGTCTTCGGTGCCTGCAGGAAGAAATAGCCGTTCTTGTCGGTTCTTGCGGTGGCTTCTTGCTTGTACTTGGTGTTCTTGCATGTTAGCTTTACTGTGGCGTCTGCAAAAATGACAGAAGGAAAGTGCTGAGTTTGGCCAGTAGTATTCCAGCATTGGTTAAAGTTTTTTTTTACCTCTGGAATGGGAAAAAAGAGAGTAAAAAGCTCAGTTTACTGTGACAATGCATGCTAACCATTGATGTTGCAGAAGATACCTAGAAATATGAGCTCTATACGTTGAAAAGAAGGTAAAGTTTGCTGCTTTTAACCCATAAAACGCCAAGAAATCACCAACTCGAAATTCAAAAGACAAACAGGGAAAGACGTATGCATGTATAAATTAAAATGATTAGGCCATTAGAACGAATGAAATCAAGTTTTTTTTGTTTTATTTTAATGTAAGAAATGGTGTGTGAAACTGACTCTGAATTACTTCTGCTCCCAGCAGGGTGTTGGCTCCTTTGTATTTGCATGACTTGCAATAAACAACTCCTTGAACTGCCACAAAGCTCCTTGTAGGCTTCGGGTAAGTTGGTGGCTTGGGTGGTGGTGGGTAAGTTGGTGGCTTGGGTGGTGCCTTGGGCGGAGGAGCATAAGTTGGTGGCTTGGGTGGCGACTTTGGTGGAGGAGGATAAGCCGGAGGCTTGGGTGGTGACTTTGGTGGAGGGGGGTAAGTTGGTGGCTTGGGTGGTGACTTTGGTGGAGGAGGATAAGTCGGTGGCTTGGGTGGTGACTTTGGCGGGGGAGGATAAGTCGGAGGCTTGGGTGGTGCCTTGGGTGGAGGAGGATAAGTGGGTGGCTTGGTAGGTGCCTTGGGTGGAGGAGGATAAGTTGGTGGCTTGGGTGGTGCCTTGGGCGGGGGAGCATAAGTCGGTGGCTTGGGTGGTGACTTTGGTGGAGGAGGATAAGTTGGTGGCTTGGGTGGTGCTTTGGGTGGCGGAGGGTAAGCAGGTGGGTGGGTTGGGGGATGAGGGTGGTGATGGTGGTGGTGGCTCGGTGGCTGAGCAGGTGGGTGGGTTGGGGGATGAGGATGGTGATGGTGGCTCGGTGGCTGAGCAGGTGGGTGGGTTGGAGGATGAGGGTGGTGGTGGCTCGGTGGCTGAGCAGGAGGGACTACAGGGGAAATGGCATGGAAATGGGGAGGCAACGCTTGGGGCACAATCTGAGCAGACACAGTGAGGCAACTCAGTAAGAAGAGCGAAAGCTGCAGAAGCGAAGCAGCTTTAGCTGCCTCTGCAAAAACCATAGTTTTTGCTTAAGCTGAGATTAGAGACAGTTGAAGAAGAAAGGTGGTGAAGAAGGGTGATATAGGGAATGTATTTATAGGGGTTAAGCCATGATTCTCTGCGGTTTTTGTTCATGAAAATCTTGTTTAATAATGGAGTGGGGCAGTGGCCAAATGGGATTATCGTTAGGGTTGTACTCGTTATTAACATTTTTTTAATACAAGAAAAACTTTAACACAAACTAAAATTTACACGAGTCTTTTAGTTTTAGAAATTAAGGGTGTAGTTTAAGGTTTAAAATTTAAGATCAGTATTAGAATTTAGGGTTTTATATTATAAAATTGTAAATATATAAACTTGTGTAAAATTAATTTTACACAACTTGTGTATCAAAATTTTAACTTTTCAATATTTGAATATGATAATATTCTAGTTTAGTTGGATTTTATATCTAGATTAATTTACACACACATACAACTTACAATACTTGAATCAAAGTTACTTAAAAAAATTCACCTTTTATCAGTGACGAATCTTGACCTTATAGTTTGAGGGAGCCTAATTAAAATTTTAAAAATTTTAGTGGCCTAATCAAAATTTTTAAAAAATTAAGATTTAATGAGAAATTTATTTTTTTGAATGTGAGGGTCTAATTAAATTTTTTAAGAGGTTTAATGAAACTTTTTAACAATTTTAAGGTAAAAATTAAAAATATATAAAACTTTTAAAATTTTACGAAAACTTTTATATAAATTTTGAGGAAGCCTAATTAAAATTTTTAAAAATATTTCAAAGGTATAATATAATTGTTTTTAAAATTTTAGCTGCCAAAGCCCCTCTGACTCAATGGACCATCTGCCTCTACTTCTTTCTATTAAGACCCCTCAATGCTTCGTACGTAGTGAATTGACAAACTTTTTTTGTTTCAGAATTATAACTTTAAAAAAATTTATACCATTATAATTTTATTTTTATAAGATTTTATAAAGGGTAAAACTTTGAACTGTGTAAAATTAATTTTATATAAGCCAGTGTATTTACAGTATAAAAATTTAAATTTTAAATTTTTAACCCTAACCCTAAAAAACTAAACTTAAACCCTATACACTAAATTCTAAACGCTAACATTAAATTCTAAACTCTACAACCTAAACTCTTGAACCTTAAACCCTAATTCCTAAAACTAAAAAGCACGTATAAACTTTAGTTTACACGACATGTATATTAAAATTTTTCCTTTTATAAAATATGTTTAGTTTACTTTTCTAAATTAATATATTATAAAACATCAGTTAAATTCTGGCCGCAAAATCATATTCAAAATAGAGTTGAGAAGGATTTATAAAAATAGGACTTTAAATAAGTGTAATACCACCTTAATTCGACAGACACCGACCCTAATTCGACCGAACAAGACTTTAAATAACTCGAACTCAATAAGACCTGAGCATGAAAACTAGAAGAAATTGGAACCACCATGTGTCCCGATACGAATCATACATTAATTTATTCTTTGAAATAGGGTTCATAACTTTAAATGCATAGTACCAAATTGGAATAGAATAGAATTTTAGTACGACTATTATTATATTGGTCGATTAAATCTAGTTTTTAATTTATCAATTATCAGTCGGTCTAATAAGATAATATATCAAATTTTTTAAGTCAAACCAAATGTTTAAATCTTAATATTGTGAATAAAATAAATTAAATTATGAAATATTTTATAATGACCATGTTTGGTAAATAGCAGTTTGAGCCAAAATTAAAGGTTTGAGCTAATATTAGAGGTTTGACCGGCCAAATTTGCTTAAATTTTGGTGAATAGCGGAGTTGGGTGAAACCTCTAATTTTAAAAAAGTTGTTAATATGAGCTTTTTGAAATTAGAAGTTTTGGCATAAGAGTTATAAGGATCATTTTACCCTTAGCAATTATAAAAATTATCCAAATAACCTAAATTTAACATTTTCTATTTTAATTATTTGTTATGACATTTGTAACTAATACTTTTTTTTTATTTTCACATTTTTATATTGTATTTAAATTTAATAATTAAATTAAATTAAAAATAAATATATAAATAATAAATTAATATATAGATACTTCAAATATGTTTAGTTATTAAATTTTTTTCATAATCTAATTAAAATTAATAGATACAAAATATTGATAACTAATAAACTATTCAAACAAGTATCAAGTATCAGTTAATTTTACCAAACACTTTTATACAATTCACTAGTCAAATAAGCTAATGCAATAAGCTATCAGCTAATATAATTCGCTATCAACTATCCGCTAATTGTCAAACAGAGCCAATGTATTTTCGTTTGATCCGAATTAAAATATTAAAAATCGAATAAAGTGGTAAAAAAAAGGATAATTAATGGGAATCTAAACCAATGCTCCAACAAAATGTAGAAGTTTCCAAGGATATTGAGAAGTGGGACCCTTTTAAATATATATAAAATTCGATTTTATAGCATTAAATTAAAAAGATTAGGACATTAGGATCATGAAAGCTGTTCCTTTGGTTTGGGCAATCATGAAGCGGGAAAAAGGTAGCTTTTGAACTTTGAACATCAAAGGAAGATAGAGTTGAGGCCTCTAGGGTAAAAGGATAGGAATCCGAGCTGCTTTGGATGAGAATATTGTACGTTTTCGAGGTTGTTTAATTTTTTCCTCTTACATAGAAACAGTCCACTTACCCAGATTTATTGCTTCACAGGATAATAAGTTTGATATTCATTAAATAAAATTTTAAATTTAAGCCTCGCCGACAAAAAAATTATTGTGGGGATTTTTTTGATCAAAAGCTAAAAATTCATAAAAATGAACAAAGGGTTAGAGGATAATAGGCATTATAGTCCCATAAAAAATTAACAAAATACCCACAGATCATAGGGCCAACATGGCAAAAATTGAAGGAAAATATAAATTCTAGCAGCAATCTAACAGCTGACCTTCATAGCTTAAAGGTCGATAACAACGTATCCGGCAAATTGGAAGACCAATCCGAGAGAGCTCCTTGATCGGAGATTACTGCTTGAACCCTCGAGTTCTTAGTCCACAGCACCGGGGGACCACCAGTAGAAAACACAACAGCAACCAAAAGGTGAGGCAACAACGCTCTTAAAGATGGTAGTGATCGCCTTTGAGCAACCAGAGGTGCGGCAACACAACGCCGAAGCTTCAAGGACAACCGAAAAACAAAGGAAAAAGGGAAAAAAGGGGCTTGCGAGGTGGCCAAACAACACCAATAAGCCGCGATGGAGGAGGATGGACGAGGTAGGGAGGCACCACAAGAAGCAGGCGGTCACGCCAGTAACCTGGCCGCACCACCGAACTCTCCCGCAGAGAAAAAAATAAAAGATAAAACCTCTCCTATCTCTCCAGCCATGGATCTCCCTTCCTCAAAATCGAAAGCTAGCCCTCGTGAAGGGCACAACTGACGCCAGAGGGAGGGATCCCACATCCAAACAGCGGTGGATCTTCAAAAACGAACCAGATTTGAAAAAATTATTGTGAGGATTTAATCTTTTTTTAAGGGTTTTATTCAAATCGATTTCATATATAGTTAAGGCTCCTGTAACTATTAAATATCATGATATTAAAAAATACGATTCAATTTAATTTAGAAGAAAATTATTTTAATTTATACAAACCTAAACTAAAAGGTGAATTTCTACTTGTCGTTAGACCAAAATAATATGTTTTAAAAGAAAAAATATTTTTTTGAACAATAACAATTAAATTTTATTAAAAATTAATGAAATATATCACAAATAGAAAGAGAAAAAATGATGACCATGTCAAAAAAACTCATACAAAATCGAATTAAATTTTTTTTAACAAGACATTTTTCGTTGGATATAAAACAAGACCTAAGATGAGGGAGAAAGAGCAGGTGAGGATGCTCTGACCACTCAACCATCGTATCAATTATATTTTGAATGTGCAACATCTTGTTTTTCCAATAATATCTTGTAAAATATAAAGGTGATAAGTATCTGTTCATACAAATTCTTAAACTTTTTGACAATGCACACACCTTGTAGACAAAGCAATTGAACCTGAGTCTCTTAGGATGAACATCGTTCTCTCTTTTTTCCAATATCTTGTAAAATATTTTTTGAATGTGCAATATCTTGTTTTTCCAATAATATCTTATAAAATATAAATGTGATTATAATGTAGTATCTGTTCATACAAATTCTTAAACCTTTTAATAATGCACACACACCTTGTAAACAAAATAATTGAACCTGAGTCTCCTAAGATGAGCATCATTCTTTTTTTTACTGAGACTATTCCTTAGGTTCGATTTGTATTTAATTAAACTTTTAAAATTTAAGGAAATGTATCTTTTTATAATATTGTATAGTTTTTTAGAATCTATAAGATATTTAAACTTATATTATAAAATAAAAAATATTTCAACTGTTATTAACTTTTCCTTAAATTTTTAAATTTGAAAAAGCTGAATATATTTAAAGAGTTTTATTTTGATACATAGCCCGTGTAAAATATTTTTACACAACCCTTCTATAAAATTTAAAATCTTAAACTCTAACCCTAACACCCTAAATTCTAAACCCTAAACTCTAACCCTTAAGCCCTAAACTCTAACACTAAACTTTAAAATCTAAACCCTACAACCTAAACCACTAAAATTTAAACCCTAAACTAAATTCCTAACCCCTAAATTTGAAAAGTATGTGTAAACTTTAATTTACAAGGAATGTGTATCAAACTTTTTTTCATATATAAATACGGATAAAACTTTGATACACATATTGTGTAAAACTAATTTTACACAAGCATGTGTATTTACACTATAAAAACTCAAATCTTAAATTCATAACCCTAACCCTAAAAAACTAAACCTTAAACTATATACACTAAATTCTAAACACTAACTTTAAATTATAAACTATACAATCTAAACCCCTAAACTTTAAACCTTGAACTAAAATCATAACCCCTAAAATTAAAAGGCATGTAGTTTACACATCCTGTGTATCAAAATTTTTTTCTTTAAATATTACTAAAAAAATAACTTTAATTCAATAAAAAATGAACCAAAACTGAAAAACATAATATGATGAACTACTGGTTTCCTCGATTTTTGACCTTGTGGGTAATGTGCCGATAAAATCGACATGGAGATGCAAACAAAAGCACTGGGGGCCATATTCCCCACAAATTCATATCTGCCACGTTTTCTAACGACAAGTTTCAATACAAATTCGATTTTTTTCTTCCTCATATACTGTTAGAGATATGAATAATCATTCCCATTCAATCCAAAAGATTTTATTCGAAAAATCTCTGATTTTTTTTCAATATAATTGAATTAATAATGAAAATATACATTTAAGATGTATGAGAAAAATCATATATATATATATATATAAGGTTTACACAAACGATGATGCATGTGATTTAATTCAATGCAAATCTATAGGGGCGTACACAATATTTTATGTGAGTAGGTGTAAACTATTATGACGCTATATTAAAAATGTAAAAAATGTAAAATTACAAAATTTTAGAAGGTATAAAATTAAACTGTCAATATAAAAAACAAAAAAAAAACAATAGGCTTAAAATAAAATTTAAAAAATTATAACGAGAATTGAAATTTTTTAAAGGGTGACTGCCGCATCAGCACTCCTCTCAGTCTATTTTTGAAATTAGAGCTCGACACTCTCGAATCCTCTTGAGAGAAAGGGGTGCCAGATAACGTATTTCTACAAATTCTAATTGTTTCGGTCTTTGAATATTTAATTTCTTAAGCAATAGTTTTTGCTTGTTTTATTTAAAATTTGAGAGTATGAAAGGGAGAAAAAAAAACTAATACCAACTCAGTGACCGATAATATTAGGATTTTTTTATTAAATTTTAAATCTAATCTTACTTAAAAGGGAGGAGAAGTGGTACTTTAAGAAAAGAAGAGTATTCTTAGTGAGTTTAAAACCCATAACCTAAGAGAATACGAGAGAACAAAGATGAACAACTTTACCAACGGGCAGGGACGGAGTCAGAATTTGAGATTGAAGAGGCAAAACATAAATGTTTAAAAGTGGAGGACGAATTAAAAATTAAACCAATTTGTAAAGAAATTTATATAGGACAAAGCTGGAAAAAAATTCTTAGGGTGGGGACAATTGCCTCTCTCCACCCCACATATCTCTGTCATTACCAACCAGCCAAATATACTCACTTAATATTAAAATTATTATTTAATACATTAACAATTAAAAATATATTCCAAGGGCAGGTTGTATGGTTCCCTGCGTTCTTATTTTTTGCTTTTACTTTTTAATATAATTAAATGTCACGTAACAATCACACAATTATATGGACACTTGTATAATAATTTATTTTTTATTATCGGTGTATAAAATAATTATCTTTAATATTAATAGAGAAAATAAATTTAATAAAAAAGTATTTAACATTTTTTTGATTAAGCAGAAAGTTAATTACATCTCCAAAGTAAATGTTAGTACTCGAATCCATATAAAATGAGACACTATAAACATCTTTGACCAATTCAGTCATATTGGATCTAAAACATTATTCAACATTTATGTTGTAGATAAAATTCAATAGTGATAAATGTCAAAATACGCATACATTTTAATTTAATACGTAATTATACTGATAAATATGCTATTCGCTAATTAGGTAAATCTAATGAGTAAATGTAAAATGATATTCGGTGTTAATAATATATTAAAAATCGAATAAGTCAATAAACTTTAGAGCAAGTGATTAAAAATCTCTCAGTTAACATTTTTCTTCAATTAGGTTGTGGGTTCTAGACCCAGTACGAGAAATTTTTTCCTTCCCCTATATAAAATTTGTTCGAAAAAATTCAATAACATTAAAATTTCATAAACAATTAAACTAAATAAAAATAATCATTATATATTTAATCAAAATTTATCCCAATGCAATAAAACGTAAGTTTGAACCTTTTAAGCATAAATAAAGATAAAACCAAGTTGCAAGTTTCACTTTCAAGAACATAAAGAATTAATATAATATTTGAGTATATTATTTTGACAACATATACATTCTTTTATCATACAAATAGAATTTTAAATTTTCCACCGTCACAAATAAGTTAAACAACAATATTCTAGCAATTAAAATTTTATACAATGAAAAAATATTTTATATAAAAAATAGAAAAATAGAAAACTATATGTAAATTTATTAATCTTACGTTTAACCCTAAATAATATTTTTAAATTATCTTGTAATTAAATTAATATTTAGGCATATATAATAAATGAGTACTTAAAGTATATCATTTTTTTATTTAGGTACTTAAAGTATTTTTCTGTCAAAATAATTACTTAAAGTATATTTTTGTCAAAATACATAGTTAAAGTAATTTTTGGTCAAAGTAGGTACCTAATGTAGTTTTTGGTCAAAATAGGTACCTAATGTAGTTTTAAATCAATGTCACATATCAACTTTTAAGAACCTAGATGAAAATATATATATATATATACTTTAGGTATTTATTTCGACAAAAAATACTCTAAATACTTATTACGACAAAAAAATACTTTAAGTACCTAAAAAACAAGTATACTCTAAATACTTATTTATGATATAAGCCTAATATTTAATTAAGTGATGATACAAATCCAACTAATAATTTTAAATAATCTACCATTATGATTTATCCCCCTTGAAAGCAATGTTGTGTATTGAATTAATGGTTACCATAACTTTGGTTTTAGTTACTTACTATTGACTTGTATATTTAATTGTAGTGTTAATGTTCACACATATTTAGGTACAATTAATTTGTGGGTTGAGATCCAAAAAGTTCCTTTTTGACTATCACATGCATGAATAAATGTCATTTAATTTTACAACTATGATCAAGTAACAATGTGAAAGATGCCATTTCTAAGTAGGGGAAAATTTTATAATGTGCGTCGAATAACGCTGAATACCACTAACGTTAAAAACTGTTAAATATTATTGAGTTAATTAATAAAGATTAAAAAATTTAAAGACTCAACATACAATTAATAATTATTTAAAATTAAATTTTAATTAAATTATTTTTTATACATATTATATTTTTTAATATTTTTTAAATAATTAAATCAAATATCAATCCCTAAATTAAAAAACCCTAAAAAAAAATTTTGCAACTCTCCTCCGGAGAGATTCACTACTTCCCGATCCATCAATTGCTCAACGAGAAGCGGCTTCATCACATCCGAAACAAATTGGGGATGCATGTATGAATCACATATCTTTTGATGGAGCAAGTCCCCGACTGTAGATTGAAATTTGGGAGTGATCTCGTCGACGGGAATAGCGGTTAGGCTCGAACAGCGGTCAGGCTGCAACAGGGAGTGAGAGACGGAAGCGTAGCGGCGATAATTTTGCCGGTGGACGGTGACTCGCGGATGGTGGCTAACGGCGACGGCGGCTAGAATGATAAAGGAAAAAAGATTTAGGGTTTTCTAATTTATTGGATGATATTTGATTCAATTATTTGAAAATAAAGATTTAAAAATATAATATATATAAAAAATAATTTAATTAAAATTTTATTTTAAATAATTATTAGTTGCATGTTCAGTTTTTGAGATTTTTAATATTTATTAATTAATTTAATAGTATTCAGCGTTAGTGGTGTTCAACGGTGTTCAACGCACGTGGTAGACTCATCCTTCAAGTAGGAGTGTTTATTGTCGGATATCGGATCGGATCGGATCAGACTCAGTTTTTTCAGATATCTGATTTTTTGGATCGACGATATAGTGATTCGTATCCGATCCGTAAAAAATTGGATATTCGGATCGGATATCTGATTATCCGAAAATATAATTTGATTTAACAATTTTTTCGAGGTCGTATTTATGAAAATTTTGAAATTTCGAATATAACAAACAACAAATTGCTAAATATAACAAGATTAACATCTATGAAATTTTGATTTTTTTAATTTTCGGATATAATAAGCATCAAATTGTTAAATATAACAACATTAATATTCAAGAAAATTTAAATTTTCGGATTTTCGGATAATCTGAAACTTGAAATATTGTGATTCGTATCTAATTTCAAAAAATTTAAAATTGAATCGGATCAACGGATAATCGAAACGGATCAGTCGGATCAGATATTTTTAACACCCTAATTTCAAGAAGGGTTTTACTATTTTGGACAACCTGTAGATGATTATGATGCAAGCAAGGTTGAAATTTAAACATTATTTTATAGACAAATGGGATTAAACATTGGCTCAAAAAAAAAGCTCAATAAAATAATTGGTTTTGGTTTAGTTAATTATTTAGCCTTTTTATGAGGAAATTAATTTTGATATATCCAATTGTAATATTTTCAGATAAAATATTGACTAATAGATATGAACGGACTTATTAAGGGAATGAGATTCATCTATGCCTTTCGAATTTTAGATTAAATACTTATTAAATTTTAAGATGAGTCTACCATGTGCGTCGATACTGCTGAACATCACTTAACGCTGAACACCATTAAATTGATTAATAAAAATTAAATATCTGAAAGACTCAACATTCAATTAATAATTATTTAAAATAAAATTTCAATTAAATTATCTTTCATATATATTATATTTTTAATTTTTTTTTCAAATAATTGAATTAAATACCAACTATAATTAATCCCTAAATTTTTTCATTTGTCATCTGATTTTTGAAGATTGTCATCTGATTTAAACAAATACGGGCGTTTAATTAAGATTTAAATTAAGATTTAACTTTGTTTCTTCTTTTTGCGTGGAATTTTGCTCATCTTTCACATATATATATATATATATATATATATATATATATATATATATTATACTTTTTGTTCGCGCCTCTGTCAGCAAGTAAACGGCGGGGAACGACGACAGGCTCGAACGACGGTCACCCAAAAATAGAGACGCGATGGTGATAATCTTTTTGGCGGACGGTGACTAACGACGAGGACAATTAGAATGGCAAAAGTAAAAGATTTAGGGTTTTTTAATTTAGGGATTGACTATAATTAGTATTTGATCCAATTATATGTAAAAAAGATTCAAACATATAATATATATGAAAGATAATTTAATTGTAATTTTATTTTAAATAATTATTAATTGTATGTTGAGTCATTGAGGTTTTTAATTTTTATTAATCAATTTAATGGTGTTTATTTGTGTTCAACGTTAGTGGTGTTCATCGGTATTCGACTCCCGTCGTAGAATTTTCCTAAGTCTTATTAATTTAAATGTTAGATAATTTTATCCTTCTAATTATTTAATATCGGTTAATATATAGTATATTTGTTAAGTTGATGTCAACTACTTTGTCTTTTTATTATTTTTCAAAATTATATATATTTACAATTTACTATTTAAATATATTTTTAAAATTTGAAAAAAAGTAAAATGTTTAAAGGTCATAGGAAAAAATTCAGAGACTAAAGTTTTTTTTTTTTTAATGTTGAAAAATTATCATTAGGCTTAATACTACTATTTCTCACAAAACAAAGTTGCAACAGAGAGCAAATAATTATCTGACACATGAACTCAGCTTCATGATTTAAATCGGCATTTGTGATCTTTTATGTATGTTATAAATTTAAAGTTTAAATTGATCTTCGTTCAAATCTCAAAGCTCCCAAGAAGAAATTATATCTCACATATTCATTGTATTATAACTTTGAAGTTCGTATTAATGTAACTTAGGATAATTGAGACCATTTTACGTATTAGTTTATTATTTTATTGCAAATTTATTAAGCAAAGATGATTCGAATATGTTTTTGTAGCAATATATATATATATATATATAATATAAATATTCTAGATTGATTGTATTTGAAATGAAAAATTATTAAACTCGTCTTAATAGATTTGTTTCATTCTCTGAAATGAATGTAATAATACATAATTTAAAGCTAAAACCACGAGAAAAGTAAGTGATATAATGTTTCATTTCCCGTTCTTAGTCTTGAGGTTGGTTTAAGGAGAATGTGGATTAATAATCAACCCTAAATGAGAACTGCTAATTGATCGTGTAATAAATAATGTTTATATTGTCTTATCTTATATGAATTTGAATCTTGATATTTATTTTAAAAATATAATATTTCTACTTAATTATCGGCATAAAATCTTAATTAAGCAAGGTTTGACAATCCAAATAAAAATGTCGAGGGAGGGAGAAATTATATCATGGGTCATTCTCACCACGTCATCCATGAGACCAACCAATAAAAATCACCCATCTCATTATTTTTCTATGTCATATTTTTTATCAAGTGAATCTTTACTCATATTTACTATAAATCAATTTTAAAAACAATTTTTACCATGTGAAGATTTACTTGGTAAAAATATGGCACGAAAAAAATAATGAGATGAGTGATTTTTATTTATTGATCCTATGGATGACGTGACAGGAATGACCCATGATATAATTTCTCCGAGGGAGTATTTTGCAATTCTGAAACCAGTTTTTGGATAAGATGATTAAAGTATCTTTAGTTTCTAGGTTTTCTATTGAAATTTTGATTTAATAATAAATTCTATTAAATTTAAGGATAAACTATACAATAAGTCACTCAATTATTAGTAAGTTTATAAATGAGTCATTGAATTTTAAAAAGTTCCAATTGAGTCATTCAATTACTCAATTATTGATTGTAACAATCAACGGATCATTGTGTTGTTAAATCACAAACAACAATTTGAACGTAAATTATTTTAATTACGAAAAATCCACGCATTTCAAAAATTTACAATCAATTTGAACGTAACGTTGAGCATGAATTTACAAAAAAAATAGGTGAGGTACCAAACCAGAAAAAACAGAAAAAATAGGTAAGGGTAGAGTACCAAATATGTAGTTATCCCAATATTTAAACATCTTGAATCTTGATCTACATAGTCCACCACTAAAAGACATCCACCCAGAGGTGTTCTTCAACTCACCAACAACAACCCCTCTACCTTTCTGATCTTCAAATGGAACCCCCAATCTTCGAGAAGCCCAAAACCCAAATCACCCATTTGTAACAAAGTTAATTGAGTGACTCAATTGCAACCTTTTTAAATACAATGACCCATTTGTAAACTTAGAAATAATGGAGGGACATGGAGTAGTTTACTCAAATTTGAATGCGTTGGTTGTGTCATTGGAGGTGAGGAACAAGTCGATTGATATTGTGAGAGCTATGTCGAGCCAACTAAGACGGGCATTGCTATAGATAGGACCAGGAATGTTGCCCCGGTTGAGTTGCAGGGCATAATTGGTCTCAACAAGCCCTTCCAAATCAGAAGAAATTCTATTACAATGAATCAAATACGAAAACCCCCCAAAATTGGATGTCAGGTGAAACACAAAATATCGCATTAAGAAACGCAAAGCCAATAAAACCTTAGATTTTGAGTGAGTAGATTCAAGTAAACACAAAGTTCAAAACCTTAGGTTTTGGGTTCATTCACTTTTAAAAGTTCATAAAACAAGTGCTCCTACAAAATCACCCCGCACATATTGCCAAGTCAGCTAGCAGATCACCAAAAGAAATGAATGAAAAACAGTGGAAATTTTGAGCTTCAAACCTCGTCCTTTAGTGACAATATAACACTCCCGGATCGTTGCCCTCCAAATAACAGAATTTTGGAAATGGAATCAACAATAAGCTGTAGCAATCAACACCCAGTACAGAAAACCGGAAGCCTCAGACATCTATAACAAGCAATCAACATAAAGCATCCACACAACCTGTAAGTATGGCAATCAAAAATATATCAACAACATACCAAGCAATATACTTCTAACTGAAATTTTCACGCCATACGTGTTTTGCCAACATACCAAGCAAAACAATATTTCCAATCTAAAGTCTACACCTATAACACCATACAGAATAAATACATTTAAAAGCATTTTAAGTTCAACAAAATGTTTGTAAGAAAGCATTGACCAAAATATTAAAAAAGGCCCTTGCACTTTACTGCTTTATTTATGTAAGCCCCTATACATATAACCCCTTATGCTAAGGAAACACTTATTACAAGTGGAAGGTTGATTTATGTTAAGGATTTATTTAGCTCTAAATTATAAGTTAGGAGCTTATTTAGGTATAAATTAAAGGTTAAGAGATTATTAGAGTAAAAGTTATATAAAAAAAATTGAGGGCTTATTTCAAGAAGATGCTAAAACTTGAGGGCTCTTTTGTAGTTTGGCCTTTCAAATTTTATGAGAAAATAGTAAAATAGAAGAAAGAGAAGTTGAACATCATTCTGGAAGACTGTTGGTATGAATGTATGATATACCAAGTAAATGTGCTAATTCTCATGATCTCAGTCGATTTTCGTATCAGAAGAAAAAGAACTTATAAATGCTAGTGAAGAACTAGTATAACAATATTTGCCAGAAGTTATGCGCATAATTGGTTCAAACAAGTATACATGACAAGTTCTAACATAAAGCAAGGGAATTGACATGCATATCATTGCGTGAAAAACTTTGAGATGCTAAAACCACATAATGCATAGGAATATATATTACTAAATGTCCAAAAGAACAATTACCGTTAAGTTTGTGCCTCAATCTCTTTCTCTTCAACATAATTTGTAGTGCCATCTGGCTCCCCACCTTCAGCATCCTCAGTCGGTGGCTGAACCTGTTCTTCTTCTGGTAATGGCTCCTTCACATAATCATTCTCGAAAGTATCAGCTGGAACCTCATAAATCCTCACTTGAGGCTTCGATGGATCCTTTACAAGCACATATTTCCCTTCATTCAACTTCATACACAAATCCACAATAGATTTCACAATCCCCCACATATTCGCAGTATTCAAATTAATTTGCGCAGCAAAATCCTTTGGCTTATAACCAACAACACCCAATATCACATGATTAAAATGATCCCTAGGATGAACCCTCAAAACATATCCCAATTTCATCAAATCAGCATTGGCTAAAATCGATTGTGCAGTCCATTTAGCCAACTTGTTCGCATTGTTCTTCAACTCGGTGGCCAAAACAGCTCCCCTCTGCGTCTCCAACTTTTGCCTCCAATCAACACCAGAATACTTGGGATCAAACTCGTTAAGCGCATTCAAAGTAAGGAAAGACTTTTGATTATTAACCTCGACGACACTCTGAACCTCACATCGAGCAACCAAATACATATCGTTATCAAGCTTCCACCTTCTATACCTATATGCCACAGAAGCCACCTCATCACCTTCATTGGCAAATGGGTTCGGCTCATCAAAACTAACCTTATCCCCAACACTAAGCAAAACTTGCTGCGAAAAATTCTGATTTATATAAGCAGCTTCAACACTCAATGAATAAGCAGAGTTAATATCATCTTTAGCTTCAGGCAGTGGCTCCTGAGAGGTCTCATGGACCGACAGCAAATCTAACTGTGACCCATCTCTTTTATCGAAAAATAACTTATTCCCTACACGTTGAATAACAATATCCCAAGAATAAACTGACCTGGGTGCACACATCAATGTTGCAAGTATAGTACCAGTGGCGAAAACTGTTGCTTTGTCCTCATTGGCCAACCTTTGGATCACCGGATCATCAGTGGTGGTGACTTTAAAGAAGTTCCTGTTCTTAAACCTCTCGAGTCGCCGTTCGTTCTTCGGTGTGATTCGATCAAAGGACCGATCGTAATATTCTAAAGCGCCACAGAGGAGTAAATCTTCTGGTTCGGGTACGGTAAAAGACAATTTGGAGAATGTTGAGAAAGGGATTTGATCGAGCATGTTCCACTCCGGTTGGATATCGACTGATGATTTGAAAATCGCCGCTTCACGACGCTGCTGATTCTGGTTCGACCGGTTGAGATTATAGAGCCGGTCACGGCGGGCTCGTTCTTTTTCAGCCTCTCTTTTTCTGGCCTCAACTTCTTCGTCTCGTCGTTGTGGGAGTTGAGGTCGATTTTGGTTGAACCGCCACTTAGGGCCAAATTTAGGCCGAGTCGGCGGCTTAGCGTCGACTAAACGGAAAGAGGAATCGTCGTCCGGGTTAGCAAGAGGGAAAGCATCGAGGTCGAGCGAGAAAACGAAGGGCAAATCGGCGGCTGAGTCGGGTTTCCCCGAAGAAGGACGGTTCGATGGGTTGGCATTTGCGAAATTCCGGGTGAAGTCGGCGATTCGGCCAAGCTTTTCGGAACGGGAGAAGGGAGCGAAAGGAACATGGAGAGGGAGTGGTGGCGGCGGCTGGCGCGGTGGTGGAGTAATCGGGCGGACCCCAGCCGTCGGAATTAAACAGAACGGCGCCGACTTCGAAAACTCCTACCATTGTCGATGGATCTCTGGATTTTGCCGCGGGTGAACCGAAAGTGAATACAAAGAGTAAAATTGAGTGAAAGACAAAAAATAAGTATAAAACCCTAGACGAAGGAGATCTATATAGTCTTAAATGACGGGTTTACCCTTATAACTAGGGCCTTTAGATTGATCCGAAAGAATCTTGTTGCATCGAATTAAGAATGGTAACTTTGCGAGATGGGTGCGGATATGGCCTCTAATATTCATATTTATTTAAAATTTTTATATTCATTACTTAAGCATTATTTACGGTGGGTATTATTTTTCAAATTTATACTCGTCGAAGAAGGTACATTTTTAAATTCATCTCTACACTCATTATCTAACTGGATGTTCACCGACCAACTCATACCCGTTCGTACTCACTTGGCAAGCAACCACTAATATTGAATTATGTAAAAAAAAACTATAGACTTATGCAAAGAAGAGTAAAACTTCGCATATGTTATTGATTGATCAAATGTATATATATGATACATTTAAACATGTATAAATTTAACTACAGCTAACTAACTAACTATAGCTAACTTAATTAAAGCATATTATGCCGGTATAAATTTTACTTAACTACATCTAAGTGACAATGGAGGTAGACAATAGTAAAAATGTTTATACCCCAAGATTTGCTTAAATTATAAGACACGTCTTTTAAAATCTTGTGGTTTACAGAATAGGTTGTGCACTTATTCTTAAATTCATAATGATTCATAATTCATATGTTGTGTAGTTAGTGGGCGGGACGAGCGGATGCATGGCGGAGCGGGTGGATGCGAGCAGATACGGTACAACTAATGTCTCAAATTCATCACCTACCCACTACCCATGATGGGTACGACTTTTTGCATCCACACCCGTCTACTATCCACCAAATTTATACCCATCTCCGTCCTAACTAGGAGAGGTGCGGTGCGGAATCCTCAAAATTACTTCGCTCTGGTTAGTTTAAATTGGGATCTCCCTTTTTCTGTTGCTATACGAAACTTGTGGCTCGCTCGAAATGTGATCGTTTTTAACAACTCATTGGAAGATGGATTTTTTTGTTTTGGAACGTAGCCGGAGATTGCAAGCCATGTCAGCCGTACAACAACCATAGCTGCAGGTAATATATTGACGCCTGCCTCAGTAGATCGCGGTACTGGCCACTCGTTACCACCGGATGAGGGATTCGTGAAGGTGAACTCTGATGGAGCGAAGGGTGGGCAGCCGTGTTATGTGTCGTGTGGAGAAGTGATACGGAATCATACAGGTCTTTGGTTTTCAGACTTTTCAAAGTTCATTGGTGTTTGTTCGACTTTAGAAGCAGAGCTATGAGAAATTTTAATTGGCTTAACGACTGCATGGGATCTCCGCTATCGGCGGATTGTTCTTGAAATGGACAACGCGCTTCGCTTATTGCAGGGTCGTTCCAATGGTCCAAGGTCTAGCTCTTTACTTTTACATATCCGGGAGGTGTTGAGTCGGGATTGGAATGTTTGATTGTGGCATGAAGACGTGACTTATGAAGCTGGTGATATGTTTAAGCACGCGGGAGACGGTGCGTATTGTGGTTCATAGGGTTTTGGTATTTGGTTATTAGTCTTAGTTAAAGTTTCGTTATTGTCGGGTTTAACCCGTAGGTCTCGTTGTAATTGTTATTATGTGTACTTTTTTCGATAAAATTTAAAGAAATTTTTAATGAGACACATGATAATATTTTTATTTTTATCAAAAAAAAAGTATAAAGTACTTTATTTTTTCAAATAATTAAATAATTTAATTTAATTTATTTATTTGACTTCACTCAATTTATAAAAATTTCTATGTATCTTTTTTAATTTCGAGGGTTCATGTTTTAATATTGATTGTTGAACTGATAATTTTGAGTTTTAGAAAAGAAAAAAAAAACCCAAGTTTCTAAAGATATCAAATTTTGGAACGCCATGAGATATTAAAACCTTCCTCTCATGTAACGCTTACATAACTAAATTTGTTTTAACCTAGTTTTCGAGGAAAAAAGCGAAAAAATTAATTCTCCGACCTGCCGGATTCGAACCAGCGACATAAGGATTACTACTTTGAGTGTACCCACTACAGTCCTCCGCTCTACCGAGCTAAGGTCGGATTGTTATTTTGAGTTTACAGGTAAACATAACTAATATATGTACAATTTTCTCCACTTGCAATTTCAATGTACTCGCTTTGAGTTTGTGTCCGGATATTGTTGAGGAAAATTACATGTGAAAGCTAACAAGAAGGTAATAAGGTGAGTGCAAAGTAAAAATGAACAAAAGCTGTAATGTTGCGGTAGTTTAAATGCTTGCTTAACATTCTGGCTTGCCTTTGGTATTTCTCCTTCTAATTTAGCTTAAATGAAAGAATTAACAAACCCTTCCCTCCACTTCCCTTAATCTACTTAATTAACTTGTAGATTTATTGTATCATCTCTTACAGTGTTAGAATCTTTCTTGTATACAAACTAATGGATTTCAAGGGAAAATCCATGAACAAAATCTGGTTCAAAGTAAATTTAAACCCAAAGAGGCACTTCCAACAATACTATATTCTTAGCATGAAAAATGGCCAAAGATGAGAGTTGTAAGTAATCAAAGAACTCAGTTTTGAGTAGGTAAGAAAACACCCAAATAGCCTGGCAGTATTGGCTAACTCAATGCCATGTGAAGAATCAAGAGGAATCACATTATCAAATTGCAGCGCTTGGGAGTTGGGACTGTAACAGAAACTGGAGTAAAAAATTTAAAACATTGCACCAGCCGGGAATCGAACCCGGGTCTGTACCGTGGCAGGGTACTATTCTACCACTAGACCACTGGTGCTTGCTGTAAAGGTATTTCACATTTTATTATTATTGTTTTCTTAGAAACTTGTTAGAAGGCAATTCTAATGATAGAAATTTAGGAACCAGTGGCAATCATTCGCAATCTCATAGCTGGTTTGAAAAGAGTGCATAATTTGCTTGCTAAGGATTACCAATGAAGTGAGTGGCAGTTTGATAAGGACAACTTGATTTCTATGACAATAACTTCCAACTTTTAACTGTATAATCACCCCATCTTCACAAGGACTGATAATTTATGTATTTATATTGTTTTATAAATTTTAATATATCATAATCAAGTTTAAAGTATTTTAATATGTTAATAATCGGTATTAAAAAGACTTTGAAGCATTTATCATGTTTTCTTGGTATGATAGGTTGTACTAAGACAAAAAAAAAAACATTACAATGTGGATTTGAAGTTTAAAACTTTAGCATACATATGTACAATTACATCCAAAACTTTCACCATTTTCACAGAAAAAGACCCTAATATGCTCTCTCATAACACTCACATGAAAGAATGCAAAAAATAAAAAATACAATACTGCAAAACAACATCATCAAAGAAAAGCTCCTCCCCACCAAATCTGCTATGCATCAAACTCAGTGCAAGCAAAAGAGGCCTCTCATTTTAGAGATGATGCAGGGATTATCTACCTTCCACTATGACACTGTTCCATGACAGAGACATGGAAGATGAGTGTGACTGTCGAATATCGTCGAATGTCGGGTGCGATGAGTACCCGGAACTTTGAGAGTAATTAGCCCACATATCTCTGGACTTCACCTTTGAAAGCAAATACGCTTCCATATCTTCTGTTTCCATTTCGAAAGGCTCATTATTCCCTTCCAAGGCAATGACTACTTGCCTCATTGTTGGTCTGGAGTCTGGATTCAGATACGAGCACAACAACCCTAAATGCATAACTTTCGCTACTTCCTCCTCGCCGAATCCTTCGTTTGCCTTTAACCGTGTGTCGATTGCCGCAAGTAGTTCCCCTTGCATCATCAACTGCCATACCCAATCCACCAAAGGTGGCTTCCCATCCTCTATAGGCCTTCTCCCACACATGACCTCTAAAATTAAGACCCCAAAGCCGAACACATCGGTTTGTGTCGATGCTCGTCCGCTCCTAATCACCTCGGGAGCCAAGTAACCCACGGTTCCAACCACACGAGTCGTGGTGGCAACTTGACCGTGCCCATGCATCCGAGCCAACCCGAAATCCCCTAACCTTCCATTCATATCCTTATCGAGCAACACGTTGCTGGCCTTGATATCCCTATGCAGGACCTTCGATTCCCATCCCTCGTGTAAATACAATAAAGCCGAGGCAACATCTTTCAAGATTCTAATTCTTTCTTCACAATTCAACATCTTGGTTTCATCAGAGTCATAATAAACCCTCTTATCCAAACTTCCCTTTTCCATGTAATCATAGATCAACATGAATGTCCCTTTTTCTTTCTTGCACCAACCTTTCAAACCAACGATGCTCCGGTGTTTTAACCGACCGAGACTCGAAATCTCGGCCAAGAACTCTCTCGTCCCGTTGTTCTCGTGCGTTATACGTTTCACCGCAATCTCAGTTCCTCCTGGTAAAACACCCTTATAAACCTTTCCATTCCCTCCTAATCCGATTACGTTTTCGTCCGAAAATCCCCTTGTTGCCGCATCGATTTCTTGATAACTCATCCTATGAGGCCAATACTCGAATTCCCAATCTTCCATTTCTGCTCTTTCCTTTGCTTTCCTCCTTTCCCTCCTAATCAAAAACAGTGAAAACAAAGCAACCGAAACAACGACAATCAAACTCCCCGCAGTCACACCGGCAATAAACGATCTGTGCTTATGAAACGGAGTTTTCGGGACAGTAAACAACGGTAAACCAGTGGTGGCCAATCTTTCACTCAATTTGAAATTCGAGTTACTGAAACTCCAAGACAAAATCCTATGACTCTCGACCAATCTCCCAGTTGATGAAGTGAATCCAACATACATTTCATCCTCAAAAACATCAGACAAATTCAAAGGAACATTCAACAATGGCCGATTAGGCCTTTTTACCCCAACAGGTGCCATAGTAACATTAACAACAGAATCTGCATAATCAATCCAAACTTGGTAATTCTTACCATTATTAAGCTTCAGTTCCTCAAAATCACTGCTTTTGTTGTCGGGCCAATAACCAGCCGTGTGGGAGCTTGTTGACTTGAGGGAGTTAATGTCGATCCCGACATGGTTATCGTCTATGTCGTCGAACTCTTGGTTGGCAAAGACATCGAATTCGACACCAAAGACATGATTGGTCGGGCTGCCGTTGTTTGTAAGATTGAAAAGACCCAGATTTTGAGATGAGCTTGTTCCGTTGATGCCAGTACTGGGTGTGAAGATGAAAACGATGCCGTGTCCTGGAAGTGTATCTTTGTTCCTCGAAGGAACCATGGAGAAGATGAAAGAAGTGGAGAAAGGAAGAACATGAGAAGAATTTGGGGTCTTCGTAGGGATTTTCGATCTGTAAAGAGATCGACCGACAGCAAAAGATGTTTCGTTGGTGAGTGTAAGAACTCTGGAATCTATTTGAGCAATACCGTAGAGTAAAAGATTAGTTGAATTGAAGCCATTGAAGACAAAATCGAGAGACAGAACAGAGTGAGAAGACAGGGTTACGAACAAGAGGAGAGACAAAACAAGGTTTGGGTGGTGTTGTTTCTTCATAGCTGCAAAAGCAAAAGCAAAAACAAAAACAAAAACAAAAACAAAATCCAGATCAAAGCCTGGTTTTCATGGGATTTGGAAAGGTAAACAGAATAGAGAATTGGAATTTGGAGGATAAAAGAAAAGAAAAGAAAAGAAAAGCAATGGGGAAAAATGTTAGGGATCAGCTGACATGATAAAAGGGCTTTGAAAGTTCATAGTGAAACATATTGTTTAGGCAGTTTGAGTTTAGCACGTAATACTGTGGATTCTTACATTAGTGGCAATCGAGTTGGTCGGATCAAATCGGTTTTTTCAACTCGGTATATTTTAGATTTAGATTCGGTTCAGGTACTATTGAATATTGTTCAAATTTAGTTCGAATCTATACGGAGTCGGTTCAAGTCCAAGCACTGAATATTGTTTAAATTTTATCAAACTATTATAAAATAACATTAAATTTTATAAAATATTATAACAATTCGATTAATTTAACGACCATCTTATAAGAATAATAGAATTTATAATTAAACTATCATTTTATGATAGTTTAATAAATTTAATGATTTTTTATATCTTTTAAAAGATAAGTTACCAAAATGATTTTTTTTATATAGTTTAGTGTGTACTAGTATAATTTACCTTAAAGTTTAAAGCCTTTTTGAATGGAAAAGTAAAGCACGGCGTATTTCTTCATAAATATTTATGAAAAAGTTTGATTTGACATATTAATAACAAAGTTTTTTTAATACTCTCAATATGATTATAAAATAATATATATATATATATTTAATTATTTAATAATAAATATATATTTTATAGACATAACAATTTGAATTTGTATTTTTTATAATAAGTATTATTCGCTTTTCTTCTAAAATATTTATTGAGTTCATTGATAACGGAATTTTTATTTTAAAATTTTAATTAGTAAATAGATTTTTTTATATATAATTCAATATAATCAAGAAAAATCTGGGTTTAGGTATCAGATGGCAAGAAGTTGTCTTTGACTCGAATTTTCAACTCAATTTCATTTTCAAACAAATCGGGTACTCTCTCTATTTGTTTTTTTTTTTGTACGGAGATCAACTTGCTGATGTCACTATATAATGATCAAATGCTTTTGATTGCTTGAACCACACTCTTCAACTTTTCTTATAGTAAAAGAAAATGTTTGGTGGAAATTTTGTTTTACATGATCAAATCTAATTTATTTTTAGGGTAAGTTATATTAGACTTTAAATTTAGTATCGATTATATTATTAAATTAAAAATTAATATTATTTTAATATTAAATTTTACTTTATGTTTCAATTATATTATTGGACCACTAAAATCGATGAGGTTAAGAAAATTTTAATGGTTCGCCTGCGATGACGTAGAGTGAGTTTAATAGGCTCGTGGTATAATTGAAGCCTAAACCGAAGTTTAATGTTAAAATAATATTTGTAATATCTCAAATTTTGACAAGTGATTAAAATAAATAAGATTAAATTTTGGAATTAATCCGAGATTTTGGTTGAAAGGAATTAAATGATTTAGTCTTGAAATTTTTTTGGATAATTGGATCGAATATAAAATTCAAGAAAATAATGTTAGCTAATGAAGTGAAGGGTAGAAATGTCACTTCACATGATTATATTGGTAGGATTAATATGGACCATTGGATTTAAATAACTTCCATGTTAAATTCTAGTCATTGGGTCGAATTAAGATAAGACTGACAAAATTAAAAATAAAAAGGGTTTAATATCTTTTAAGGCCCTCGATACTTTATAAATATAATGTTTAAATCCCCATTTGCTAAAACCCAAGTTTTGAATTCCTATAACATTGTTAATAAGACGAATAATATTGTGACATCTCTTATTCGTATCAGGGGTACCAGATACGGGTAAGAGGAGTTACAATATCAATTTTTTGGTTGCCCTCCCGGTTCTTATAGTTTGCCTTAATTAATCTTGACCGATCCACGTCGCACACTTAACTTTGGTGGGTGAGTCTCCAACGAACATTGGCGAATCCAGAAATATATTTGAGGGTGGACACACATAAAATCTTAAAATTTCAGGGTGGGCACAAGCAGGGGTGAGCGTTCGATCGAGTCGAGTCAAAAAATTTTCGAGTTGTTCTAGTTGACGCGTCATATTTTACAACTCAAACTTTATATGATTTTTTTATTCGAGTCGAGTTTATAAAATTTGAGTCGAGTTCGAGTTTTCGAGTTCTATTTCAAATTTAATTGTAATTATTTATAATGTTATAGTCTGGTTTGATTACAATTTAAACGACTTTCCCTAATCATATAAGATATGCATATATATTTCTCCATATTTTTTCATATGTGACATTTATTTCTTCATATTTTTTTATTTTAGTATATATATCAGGAAAAATTGAGGGAATCGACTCGAACTTAAAAATCAATCCACTAATTACTAAAAATTTCGAGTTGTTCGAGTTATTCGAATTTCCATTTTACAACTCAAACTTTATTTGAAATTTTTTCGAGTCGAGTTTATAAAATTTCGAGTCGAGTTTTTTACCTCCAGTCGAGTAGAAAATTTTGGTTTTTTCGAGTCGAGTTCGAGTTTTGCTCACCCCTAGGCACAAGTCATAAATATTACAAAAATTTAAGGAGTGATTCATAAAAATAAAAAATTTAAGGCAAATGTGTGAACTTTAAAAAATTAAGGGTAGGCACGAGCCCTCTCTACATCACATGTAGATCCGTTATTATCGGTAAAGATTTTTTACATACACAAAACTTTAAACTCAAAGCCTATTTAAATGATACGAAACTGATATAATTTACCAATCAATCATGCTGTTATGGCAAACTGAAAATCAAACTATTGAGAGAAGTTGCCGACAAAGCACAGTACTGAGAGGCTCAAAAGTTGATGGTGAACAAATTAAAGTTAGAAAGAGGGGACAGAACGTTCTTCAAACCATATATTTAGGTGATCAGATGGTCGATTCATTTGATTATCGAATTATTCAAAAACTGAATTAAACAAAATTTTAACCATTAATTGAATCGAGAAATTTTAAATGATTAATCAAATCAAATTAAGTATTCAATTAGTTGAACTTTTTAATATTTTATTTTTATTCAAAATAGCAACTTAAGTAACAATAAATTGAAAATAAAATTTTTGTTAGTTATTTTGTATTGTAAAACTTTATTTTTTTCTCCTTTGGGTTGAGTTTAATATTAAAATATAAATTTTAAATTTTAAATATTAAAGAGTTATTGACGCAATTTAAGTTTAAAATTTAAAATAAAATAATTATATATATTAAAATTTTATTTAATTTGATTAATTTGGTTAATTAACATGTTTCAAACTGAATTAACCTATAACCAGTCTTAAAAAATCTATAACCGTTAACCGACCAACACTTAATTACCAAATTAAATTTCAATTAGGTCAATTAATTAAATAGTTTTTTGAACAATTTCTACTTAGGGAGGAGGAAGGTTGAATTTGCTCCTAATGGGTTCAAAACCTACAACCTAGAAGAGAGGAAATGGTGTCAACTGAGAGCTTTAAACATTTACTCTATAAATTATTGACTATTAATTAAATTTTAACCGAACTATGAATATCTCTAAATACATTAGCATATTTGAAAAAAAAACTAGAAAATATGTGAAACTTCGAGGCAGGTAAGGTAATTAGGTAAATCACTCAAGGTATTGGTCAGGGGACCTATTTCTAAACTTTTTATTGGTTAAATGTAAAAGTAAAATAAATTTGAATAATGAATATTCAAATTTGAATTTATATCTGCAGAAAAACAAAATGTATTTAGATAAGGGTTATATTTTAATACACAAGCTGTGTAAAAAAAATTACACAACCCTTCATATGCTATAAAATCTCAAACCTAAATCTCTAGCCTTAACATTCTAAAACCTAAACCTTAAACCCTAAACTATAAACTCTACATTCTAACCATAAGCCTTAAATTCTACACCCTACAACCTAAACCCTTAAACCTTAAACTAAAACCTAAATATCTAAACCCTAAAATTAAAAGGCTTGTGTAAACTAAAATTTACACAAACTTGTGTAAACTAAAATTTACACAAACTTGTGTATCAAAGTATTTTCCTTTAGATAACGAGTATACGATGGTTAATATTCACATTAGCTCCAAATTCGTTATAGATAATGATTAGAATATTATAATCTCGATATTATATGAATCCACACAATTCAAATTTGATGTTCATAAATATCCAAATCCGTATTATCGATCAGAGTAGAAATATAGATGACGTAAGAGACGGACACATGATTTTATTTTAAGAGAACGAATTTATAAAATTTTAAAGGTAAACTTATAAAATTTTAAGGGAACAAAAATATATTTTTAATAAAAATATACATATTTTTAAAACAAATTAAATTATATACCGGTTTTAAATTTTTAGGGGCGACCTCCCCTTCCTGGTCCATCCCTGATTGATGCAGTAGCCTTGGAAGTGAAAGAAGTTCTTTGAGACCCCCAACGTGGAATTTTAGAACATCTGAATACATTTTCTCTTTTAAGGTTACATGGAAGTGCAAGTAATCTATCTTCCTTTTTCCATAATCAGGAAGAAATACAATGAATCTGCACTTTTTGCATATGCTTTGACCGAAAACAAATAAAGTGTTGGGCATCTAATTGTATAATGGTAATTAGTATAAGATTAGGTACCAAATTAATCAAAGATTTGATAGGACAGAAATTAAACCATCCTATTTAGCAGGCGAGACAAATAAGGACTCTGAATTTTATGTGCTGATTTTAAACGTGAAAATTCTTAGTCCATATCAAACCCTACAAGAGTCCATTATACGTCGATCACCGTTGGTCTACTGGGATAATAAAAATATATCATGTCATATGAAATATTAATAAAAAATTATGTCATTTTAGAGTGACGAAAATAGGAACAATACGAAATGTGTGTTATTAAATTGAAAAATTTTAAACTTCAGTGACCAAAATAGGAGTGATAAGAAAGTTGAGTGATGAACAGTGTAGTTTACCCATTATTTTATTCAGAAAAATGAAAAACTAAAAGTTTGATGACTATAACACAAGTTTTAGAACTTTGGCGACCAAAATGAAAAAACCCTAAACTTTTAGTGATCATTTATGTAGTTTTCCTTATTTTTTAACAAACACCTTTTAAAGTTTTGACCCTAACACGATTCCTTCCATCTAAAACCCAAGCCCAAGCTCAAATTATATATATATATATATATAAGGATATGATGCACTTACACTATATAATACTCAATTAGTTTTACATTAATTCATGACCATTTTTTATCAAACGTATGATTTTATTCAACGCGAAAATCTTACAAAGAACATTACCAAGTACCTCGTTAAAAAACCTTCTAATACTAAATGGGAGAAAAGAGTACAACATAGTAGTGTGACAATAGAATAACCAACAACATGACCATACAAAGAGGAATCACTCCCAACTCAAGAAAAAACAAGCATCCAATCCTTTTGATCCACACACCTTTAGCAAGAGCATCGACAATATTGTTCGCCTCCCTCACAACATTAAAGAACATACACACGAGAGACTACGACATGTGACATCAATCATTCAAAACCAATGTCCCAACCTCCACGATCGTTTCTCATGATGCAAGACCCATGATATAGCAACACACAAATTCGACTCGATAACCATAGACTCGTCACGACCCCAATGCGATGCACATACCATGTCTAACACATACTCAATCGCCCTAAGTTCCGCCACATTTGAGTCAACCACACCTAAGGGTCCTGAAAAAAGTGCCAAAATACATCCTCCCGCATCACGCAAGACCCCTCCACAACCCCCGGACCATGTTTCCCCTCGTTGATCCGTTAACATTAAATTTTAAGACACCCGTAGGTGGAGGTCACCATACAATCCCATGTCGCACCGGTCTCCCTATCAACGGTCATGCAACTTGCCATGGAATGTCCACCACTGTGCCTCCTCAATAAACTCCCCCTTCGACCCCGCTTTCACCCAATAAAACGAGCGCAACTGAACAACAAAAAATAACTCCTCCATCGACATCCTCTCCATGCGAAAAAGAGCTGCGTTACGCGCTAACCAGAGCGACTACAACAAAGCCGAGCATCCAAACATGCAAGGCACATTCTCGATTAGGGAATTATCCAATTTGATGCATTCTTTTGGGGTTTTGGATTATGGATTGGAGGCGTTTCGGGTATAGAAGTTGGCGTCTTGATGAGAAAAATGGATGGATAAGATTAAAAGTTAAAAATAAAGAGATTTTTAGTGAAAAGAGAGAGAAATGTTTAATGCATCCATCCATTCCATTGATCTAATAATCATAGTGTAAAACTAATTGAATTTTACACAGTGTAAATAGATCCTAACCCATTGATATACATAAAGCCCGATAAGAATAAATATAAAAACAACTCACATATAATAAGATTTAAATCATAATAAAATATAAAACAACTTACATATCATTTACATAAATGAGAATTGAATTTAACTATTCAATAATTTGAACCCACCAAGTGTTCCCAGTAAAAAAGCGGATGATATTCATTCTATGAGACTCGAGTTTAATCGCATTGTCTACAAGATGTCTACATTGTCAAAGGGCTAAAAACATGTATGAGCAGATACTATCTCGTAATTATCTTTAGACATTCAATGACCTAAGTTATTAACTTGCAAAATTTTATTGAACTAGATTATTAATTTCTGAATAATCTGTTAATGCAATACGTATAAATTTACCAATATAATACAATATATTCAGCCTCTAGCAACCTCAGATAAGCACTACAACAGCATCATTCTGTAGTTAAAAAAACATTTTAACATAATTTAATAATATATAAATAGTAGTGGGATGTCATTGCCTGCTCAAAGCCCCGTCAAATTATTAGCCCAAAATTTTCATTGTTCTTATAACCCCTTTTTAAAATAATTACAATATCATATGTTCAAAAAATTTATAATATTCATATCACTAATTAATCTTAATTGTTTCATTAAACATTTAATAATTTTCGAGCTCTTGATTGAAGAAGATTCAACATCAATTTTCACATGGGACAGTTGTTAGCCTTATATGTATATTTTTTGAAATATATTATTAATGACATTATTTAAAGGGTAAAACTTTGATACACAGGCCGTGTAAAATTAATTTTACACAAGCCTGTGTATTTACACTATAAAAACCCAAATCTTAAATTCCTAACCCTAACCCTAAAACTTTAAACCCTATACACTAAATTCTAAACACTAACCTTAAATTCTAAACCTACAACCTAAACTCCTAAACCTTAAACCATAAACTAAAATCCTAAACCCTAAAACTAAAAGGCATGTATAAACTAAAATTTACACGACATGCGTATCAAAGTTTTTTTTTCTTATTTAAAGTATATTAAATAAAAATATTATTCTAATGCACTTCGTTCACTAAATTAAATGTCCATTATTGCATTCACTAGATAATAATTAAATATGTTTTTAATAAAAAAATCAGAAGCATAACATACTGACATATATATTTACATGTGTGTTTGCTATAAAAGAAAAGGAAAATTTATATTTTTAAAGTAAATAATAACAAGACTTGAAAAGGAAATTAATTACTTTAGTCACAAAAAATATATTTTGGTTTGATTATTAAAAAATATTTTCAAGATTATAAGTTATCGATTGATTTTAAATTTTTTAATATACTATTTGATATAATGTCTATATTATTTAGTTTTTTTCACTTATAAATCGAAGATATGAATACTTAAGTATACTCGATTTTACATTTTCCTATGCATTATACCGACAACAATATAAACCGAGCTAAAATCAATCGATAATTTAATTTTGTTAAATGAAAATGATTGAATTATTTAAAATAATATAGTGTGACATTTTAAAACTTTATTAGATGTTTACAGTTTTTTATTGGATATAATATTTCTTTTACTCATACACTTAATTGAATTATGATCGTTCTCAAAAAAATTGAATTATGGAACTAAAATGAAATTTTAAGACTTATTGATATGGAAAAATAAATTAATTTGATTAATTAATTGAATTAATCAAATCAATTTCATTCCAATTCATTTATTTTTTTTTTCTTTTTGTAAAAATACATTCAGAATTTTTCAAAACTCATTTAACAGTTAAATGAAAAATCATGGTTATTGGTCTAGATTATGGATTATTAGTCGGATTTACTGAATAAAAACTAAAAAAGAAGAAGGCTATCATTTTGTTGCTCACAAAGTGCTGTTTTAATACTGTGTTCTTAATCCCACCGGCAAGGGTGGGTCTAAAAGAAGGCCGCTTAAAAAAGGCTAAAAAAAGATAGTTTTGATATGACCGTTAAATTGGGTATGATAAAATTTGAACTGTTGAATTAAAAAAATACAAGAAAGGTAAAGTGGATAGAAGGTTAACCAGTTAACCTTATAGAAAGAAAAGGGGAAAATCAAACGTGGTTTTTTTACAAACCCACATTTTCTTTTTATTCATCTTCTTCAACCCTGATTTTCTTTGAGTTTGAGTTAGAGTAGAGTAATATCTGAGGTAAGATTCATTCTCTTCACATATCAAGCTTCAAAATAAGATCCGTGTCTCTATATATGAGTATTATGGGGTGGCTAGGGTTTCGTTGGGGTTATATTTTAAGAGAGGTTTTGAAGGAAATTGAGAAATGGTTTTGTATTACGTCATTCCATTAATCCTTATGCATTTTTATTATGATTGTTAAATAGTAAACGAATGAGGATAGTCTTCCAAAAGCATAGACAAAGAGCAAGCTTAAAGAGGGGATAAATGAGCCACTTTTAGGGTATTTTGTGCAAGGTAAAACACTTTCATTACTAGTATGACGCATACGAGCCATAAAACACGAGTCTTGTAGGTTAAATGTGTACTAAAGCATGTCATGTTGGATTTCATGAATCAATATTCTTGAGATGAGATTGACGTTAGGAATGCTTGTTAATGATGTCAGATGATGCATGAACAAAGTTGGTGACTTTAGGTATAGTCTTAGGGACACTATGAGAAGGTTAGAGTTAGATTAAGGAGCATTTTCGATCTTAAAATGACATTTCCTGTATTTTAGTATCGGTATTGTTATTGCAGTATCAATACCATTTGAACGGATGTAAAAATTTGGGTAAAAGTATCATGTAGTATATGTACTATTCTTGACGATATCTGTACTGTTCTTAATGGTATCTGTACTGCTCTTATATATTATATATGAAATTAAAATTGAAACTATACTTACACTCATTTTATTTTTAAGCCATTTTTTCCTTTTTAATAATATACATATAATCTTTAAACTTATTGTTTTGGTTAATAAAATATATTGAGAATTGAGATTGAATTATTGCAAACATATTTTTTTTTTGCAGGTTGACTTATCTAATTTCTTTAACAATGTCTCTTTGTTAGACTTGAGAAAGTTCGTGGTTAATTTATTTATCGGTTCAATCCTTTGTTTGATGAGGTTGTCGCTCTCTCTTGGAACTTTTTAACTTTTGAGCTTCTTCCTCCGACTTTGATCCACCACCGGCATCAGATGCCTGATGGATTTGTTTCTTTTATTTTTCATGATTTGCATCTGTGTATTTGGTTGTCATTATGAATTTATGGACGACACTTTAGATTTTTTTGTTGCATTGATGTTTTTAATTTTGTAGTTTTATTTTGAATGATTTGGATCTATTTGGATATTCTACATTATGCATATATTTTAGATTATGACATTAATCTTATGTAACTATAAATATTCTAGATTACCCTCGACTTTTACTTATATTGTACTTATCATTTTATTTGTCTATTGTCTTTCGATATTATTAATCGTACAAATTTTCTTAGTGCTTAGAACAATTGTTTCCAAGAGTTTAGAACTATTTTCCTTTAAAGACTTCCACAAAACTTTAGTCAATAAAATAAGTTTTTATACTATTTTCCAAGTGATATTTAATTAAAACCTACAAAATTGCCTGTATGATATCGATATTGTTCTTGTACTGCCGACTAAATACTATGAAGATGCATGTCGAAATTATGGATTAATACTGGTACACATACAAGAGTTCCAATATACATGGTATGAATTTATGTAGGCTATGAACTAAAATGGTACAGATGCTACACAATAGTACCGGTACAATTAACATAATTTTTGGTGCCACAAGAACAATACCGATTTTTGATTAAACATACAACAAATTAATATCGATTCTAGACAAATAGTATCAATTTTGAACAATGTTTTTTAATTTGGTGATCTCGGGTAAGAATTTGTGTTATCACATTTTTACTATCATTTTGGTAAGAAATTATGTAGATTCCGTAAGAATTTGTGTAGATACCCAAATTCTTATATTTTCGTAAGAAATAAGGTTATCTTGTAAGAGTTTAGGTTATAACACAATTTTCTACCATAAGTTTGGTTGGTTATAGATTAAGAGATATGGGGTAATAATCTGTGTAGTTACATTTTTTCTTATAAATTACGTAAACATTTCTGTAGGCATTATAAAACATTGTGTAGGTACCCTATTTGTTATGTGTTTAGTATCATATAGAGTTATCCTTTAAAACTTTGTGTAGTTACACAATTTCCTACCATAAGTTTAGTTGGTTTTAGATTAGGAGATATGGGGTAATAATTTGTGTAGTTATATTTTTTCTTATAAATTACGTAAATATTTACATAGGTATTGTAAAACGTTGTGTAGATACCCTATTTATTATGCGTTTGATAACATATAAATTTATCCTTTAAGACTGTGTACTAACACAATTTCCTACCATAAGTTTGGTTGGTTTTAGATTAGGAGATATGGGGTAATAATTTTTGTAGTTACCTTTTTTCTTATAGTTTTTGTAAACATTTCTGTAGGTCTTGTAAAATATTGTGTAGGTACCCTATTTGTTATGAGTTTGGTGACATATAGAGTTATCCTGTAAGACTTTGTGTAGTAACACAATTTTCTATCATAAGTTTGGTTGGTTTTAGATTATGAGATATGAGGTAATAATTTCTGTAACTACCTTTATTCTTATAAGTTCCATAAACGTTTCTGTAATTCTGGTCAAACATTGTGTAGGTACGCTATTTTTTATGAGTTTGGTAACATATATACTTATCCTTTAAGAGTTTGTGTAATAACATAATTTCCTACCATATTACAACTTCTCCAGTAACAATTTCGATGCTACATGAACTGTTCCGATGCTACATGAACAATACAAATGCAACATGAACAATATCGATTTTCTTTACGAGGTCAAATGGGGTAAGAATTTGTGTACTTACCTTTTTTCCTAGAAACTACATAAACATTTATGTACGTTTTGTAAACATTATGTAGGTACCTTATTTTTTATGCATTTAATAACATATAGAGTTATTCTTTAAGATTATGTGTAATAACACAAATTCATACCATAAGTTTGGTTGGCTTTAGAATATGAGATATGGGTTAAGTATTTCTGTAGTTACCTTTTTTGCTACAAATTTCATCAATATTGATGTAGGTTTTGTATAACGTTGTGTAGGTACCATATTTCTTACGTGTTTGGTAACATATTCTTTAAGAGTTTGTGTAATAACACTATTTCCTACCATAAGTTTGGTTGGTTTAGATTAGGAGATATTGGGTAAGCATTTCTGTAGCTACTATTTTGCCTAGAAATTCCATCAAAAAGTTTTGTATGTTTAGTAAAAATATGTGTAGGTACCTATTTGTTATGTGTTTGTTAACATATAGAGTTATCCTTGAAGAGTTTGTGTAATAACATAATTTTCTATCATAAATTTGGCTGGTTTTAGATTAATAGATATGGGGTAAACATTTGTGTAGCTACTATTTTGCCTAGAAATTCCATCAAAATTTCTGTAGGTCTCGTAAAATACTGTGTAGGTACCTTATTTGTTATGCGTTTGGTAACATATAGAGTTATCCTTTAAGAGTTTGTGTATAACACAATTTCCTACCATAAGTTTTGTAGGTTTTAGATTAGGAGATATGAGGTAAGCATTTGTGTAGCTACCGTTTTGCTTAGAAATTCCATCAAAAGTTTTGTAGGTCTCGTAAAAAATTGTGTAGGTACCCTATTTGTTATGCTTTTGGTAACATATAGAGTTATCCTTTAAGAGTTTGTGTAATAACACAATTTCCTACCATAAGTTTGGTTGGTTTTAGATTAGGAGATATAGGGTACGCATTTGCGTAGTTACTTTTTCTCTTATAATTTCAATAAACATTCTTGTAGGCCATCTAAAGGCTTAAAAGTCAGAAATGTGCCCAACGTATACCCATTTTCCAGTTTGGAGCCTAACGTTTTTTTGGTCCACTTCGGTGCCTAACGTTACATTTTGTAACCCAGTTTGGGTTTTGACCGTTACGGACGTTAGATTTTTCCGTTATCCAATAAGAAAAAGCCACGTGGCATGGTTTTATTTTCTGAAAATTAATTTCTGAAATAACAGAAGATTTAAAATAAACTTAATTTAATAAAAATAATATAACAATAACTTTTAACCCATTTGTTCCATCAACCTAACCTAACCCTATTTCACCATTCCCTCCCGTTCTCCCCTTTCTGAAATCAAAATCTAAAAAATCCCTAAATCTTCTTCGATTCACGTTTCCAAGTTCAAGGGTTTATACTAAAGGATGTCGAGTTCAAGTTCGAAGCCTAATTACAGTTCAAGGGTTGTGCTTTGTGATTGCCTAAAGAGAGCTCCGATTCGCATTTCCAATCAGCCTAGGAGTAAAGGAATGAAATTTTACGGGTGTTCTCAACAGAAAGAGGTAACTTATGTTTTATGTATGAAATTCTTTGGAGCTCCCTCATTTTTAGAAACAGTTACTGGTTTGGTTTGCTTTTATTTTTCAATTCGATGCGATTTTTTCCAGTTGGTTAACAAGGATGAAGACAATAGATATGATGCTGAAGATTTGAAAAATCAATTGGAAATGCTGATGACTGAAAATACTCAATTGAAGGAACTTGTCAGATCATACAAAGAAAAATGTGCCAAGAGGAGGACAAATCTTTTGTTCTTTAAGATAGCTTTTTTACTTCATGGACTGTATACTTTATGATAAAATCTGGTCTTTAGATAGTCCCAATTTCTATTCACGTTAGGTACAATTTTTGATGTTGCAATGAAATCTTGATTTTGTAATGGTTTGTTTCTATAGAGAAGAATATGTTTATGGTATCTTAGCTGATTTTGTAATGACATTTTATGGTGAAATTTATTTTTTAGTTGTAAAAAAATATAATTTTTTAATGACAATTTATGGTACATTTGCACAACAAAATATTGATGTCTAAACAAAAAATAACCTTTAAACAACAGAAACTGTCTCCATTAATAACCTTTAAACAGATTCAAAACAGTTTCAATAACACATATCTTGATACACCAAAATGAACCAAAGCAGTTTGATATGTGTAACAAAATAAATTGTTTTATCTATCTAGTTCATCTGATCAAACAAAAGGCTTAACACATTATTTTCATCTGCCTAAACAGTTTCTTAACACAAAATATAATTAACACCACAAAACAGAAACAGATCAATTCTATGGTCTTCATAGGGTTGGTTTAGGGAGAGGCCTCTTAATGGTAAGCTTTGGGCGTCTTTCTTCTGGAGTAACAATTGAACTTGTAGCAGGTTGAAGAGATGCTGAAGATGGTGATGTTTGTGATGCTGAAGCTGATTGTGATGATGGAACTCCTGAATTTGTCGCCTTAGCTACAATAGATGACCTTGTATTAGGTCGAGAAAGTATCACTTGACTTGGTCATCCAGGCTATTGAAAATAAAGGCACAAAGTCAAGAAAAATAATCACTACAAATTCATTAAAGTTGAGGATAAAATTAAAATTAAAAGAAGCTTACATTTAAAATTTGTAGTCCTATTTTCTCATTTGTGTATATGCTAATCCCTTGTATGATTGTTCTCTCTCTTGGCCCATGTGCTGTAACATACCCTTTATTATCTTCTAGTAATCTATTGGCTGTGATCTTCCTCTTTTTATGTGTAGAATTTTTTGGTTCAGCAGGTGGTTGATGAGGTGATTGAATAGATGGTGAGCTGAGATCTGTTAGACACAACATATTTGAAGTCATTAACTTCAAAATGTGTATGAAATCAAGAAATAAAATAAGTATTTAAAACTTACCAAATGCAGACAATGACTGCACAGATGGAGTTGGCATGAACACCATTGGTGGAGTTTCTGCTCTTGATGTACTTGTGTTGTTTACATGGGTGTAGCTGAAAAAAAGGCATTGGTTTAACTTGTGGTGTTGACAATGTTTGAGCTGATGGCCTTGGCATTGCTCTAACTGGTGGTAGAGCTGATGGCCTAGGCATTAGTGTAACTGGTGGTGTTGACATTGGAGGAACTGATGGCCTTGGCATTGGTGTAACTGGTGGTGTTGACATTGGTGAAACTGATGGCCTTGGCATTGGTGTAACTGGTGGTGGAGCTGATGGTCTAGGCATTAGTGTAACTGGTGGTGTTGACATTGAGGAACTGCTTGGTCATCTTGTTTGTGCACCTAATAATAACAGTTAAATTATAGTAAAATAACTTTGAATAACAGTTAAATTCCAATAACATTTAATTAACAGTTAAATAATAATAAACTTAAAAGTTAAATAACGATAAACTTACATTGAATTGTCTTTTGGTTGGACATGTTCTAACATTGTGCCCAATAAGTCACATACTCTACAATTCATTTTCAACCTTATCCTTCTCAATATATTATCATTTTTCAGTTCACCTTTTTCTCTTTTCCTTTTGTGCTTTGGTCTTCCTGGCATTTTCTTTCTACTAGTGGATCAATCTTGCTCATTTTTGTGTTTTTCCAAAACTTTTCACTTGGAATAGATGGAATAACAGCACTATACATCTCATGGTAAACATTTTCTTATATAAACTATGCACATAGGTTTCTAAATGTTCTTCTCTATAGAGTATGACACACACATCATGAGGGCATGGAATTCATATGAGATCCCACACCCTACAAGTACATTTACAGTCACTAACATCAACTACAAAAGTGTCATCATTATGTTGTACCTCATAGCCTTCAGCTCCATTCCATATGACATGACATAAAGAACTAAGTTTTTTATGTTCTTCAAGTTTGTTTGCAATCCTAGGACATAGTTCACCTTTCCACTTTAGTGACCTTTTTGTGTTCAACTAGTCTGCATATGACATAGTGTTTAGTGTCTTCAAACAGTGATATAATAGACTTAAACCTAACTCCTATTATAGCAGCATTGAATGCCTCTGAGAAATTATTGTCAAGAGCATCGCACTTTGATCTAGTAGAAAAAAAATGCTCCGGACCAATATCTAGGATGCCTATCCATGATATCATCATATGTTTTTTTAAGCTTACCCAATCTGCTAACATACTGTTCAAATTGAGATTCTGTTGTAGCCTTGCAACACAACCAAAACAGAAGCTGAAGGTCACCTCCTTTGTGACTTTTTTTCCAATTGGCATAATACGCCTTGCACAAAATCTGTGCTCCACATCTGGTAAGCACAAAGGGACCTCTTCAAGCAAGCCCTACAAAATTAGATAAAATAGGCTTAAAAAGACTTTTACATAAATATTATTAATTTATATAATCAAAACTTAAATCTGTGCATACCTTTGGCATGCCACTGAGAATTGTCAATTTCTCACCATTTCCTAGATTCAAGTCATTTTGGAGGTGATTTAAAAACCATGCCCATGTTTCACTGTTTTCCACCTCAACAACTGCCCAAGCAATAGGAAAAATCTAATTGTTGTTGTCTCTACCCACTGCTGACAGTATTTCACCTTTAAATTTCCCTTTCAAATAACAACCATCTAGTCCAAGCAAAGGCCTGCAGTACTTCTTAAAGCATTTCTTCAATGCACTAAAATAAACATACAATATCCTAAATTTAGGATTATCAACACCATTGGGTCTTAAAACCATTAAGTCGAATGTACCCTTTGGATCAGCAATCCTTAATGCATAAATATAGTCAAACAGTATACTAAATTCATGCACAACAGAACCCTTAATCTGTTCCAGTGCCTACTTCTTGACTCTCATAACACATTGTTTGTTCAACTCCACATTTAACTCCTCTCTACCAAGTTTCATCATCTCAGACAGTTTCAATTTAGGAATAATCCTAAGCTTCCCAATAAAATGCTTTCCAACAAATTTAAAATTGGCTCTCTGATTCTTAAATGTTATAGAACATTGGTGGTCAGCAATAAGAGTTTTAACTTTAAAACAACCATCATCCCAAGATGCATATATCATAAATGGACAACATTTTGACTTACAAACTGCCATAATTTTCTCTTTTCTATTTGATGAAAACTTAAAATCAAACCTAAGAGCTACAACATAAGCATACAAAGCATCCTTTAACTGTTTGTGATCTTCAAAAATTATTCTTAGTTTAAATCTAGGTTCAGGGTTTGAAGGATCAAAGAATACCTTACCAGTCTTTTTACAAACAAATTCTCCATCTGAAGAATCTAGGTAATCATACCTTCTCCATCAAGGCCTAAATCTTCTAATTCAACTTCATCTGTAGCTACTGAACCCAAACCACAATCTGAATTTGGATCTGTCTCATTTGCAGCAGCTGAACCCAAACCACAGTTTGAATATGAGTCTGTCTCATTTGCAGCTAATGAACCAAACCACAATCTCCATTCCTATATGTTGTACCAAAACAACCATCTAAAGTAATATGTGGTTGTAAGTCTGCTGCACTCACACTTTTATTTTTTATCTTCCTTTTGACCAGTTTAAAGTGTGTTTTAATAGAGTTTATCTCTTCATCATCATCGTCAGATAATGCATACTTTCCGCCCACTTCGCCACCTACTTCGCTACTTTCCTCTTGGGTCTCATTAAAGCCAATAGGCCCACTATCAGCACTATTAGAATCATCCAAAGCCATGTTGCTACTGTGGATCACATAACAAGTATTTAACATTAATCATATATTTCTACAAGTATTTTATAAATATTGTACATTAATCATACAATTAGTAATATTTTACAAATATTAAAAGTCAAAAATTATTATCAAACACACTGTCAATACACTACAAGTTTTTAACAGTTAGCACTCACAATGTTTAGCACAGTCAATAACTCAATTTAACACAGTCAATAACTCAATTATCAAACATACATTTCTTATTGTTTACCAAGTATTTAAATATAATACTTTACTACTTAAAAAAAGAATCTCAGACAAAGATAAAAAAAAGTTACCTCCACTTTTTATTGTCAAACTCAAAATCTACATCACCAAAGTTCTTCAACTTTATGTCTGTCGTTCACAAGACAAACAGACAAAACTAGAAGAATATATTATATTCAATATTAAAATCAAAATGCTATTACACAACATAATGTGTATTAAAATAAAAAGAATGCTATCACACAACACTTACTTTTTTCATAAATAACTTTGAACTTCAGAAAACTTTATCTTCTTCGACGTTTCTTCTTCTTTTAACTTGAGGGCTTGATTTCACTATCAAAACGGAAAAATTTTCTAATCAAACCAGTATTTGGGACTTTTGTTAATAGGAGATTTGATTTCTTTTCTTTCAGTATAAACCATAATTCTAAGAGAAATCTCTTTAGGGATTTTTCAGATTTTGATTTCAGAAAGAGGAGAACGGGAGAGAAGGGTGAAATAGGGTTAAGTTAGGTTGATGGAACAAATGGGTTAAAAGTTACCAATATATATATTTTTTTATTAAATTAAGTTTATTTTAAATCTTTTGTTATTTCAGAAAATAAAACCATGCCACATAGCCTTTTCTTATTGGATAATGGAAAAATCTAACGTCCGTGATGGTCAAAGCCCAAACTGGGTTATGGAATGTAACGTTGGCACCGAAGTGGAAAAAAAAAACGTTAGGCACCAAACTGGAAAAACGGGTATACGTTGGGCACCTTTCTGACTATTAAGCTGTCATCTAAAACATTGTGTAGATACCCTATTTGTTATAAGTTTGGTAACATATATAGTTATCCTTTATGATTTTGTGTAGTAACACAATTTCCTACCATAAGTTTGATTGCTTTTAGATTAGGAGATATGAGATAATAATTTGTATAGGTACGCTTTTTCTTATAAATTACGTAAACATTTATGTAGGTATTGTAAAACGTGTATATAACCTATTTGTTATGTGTTTGATAGCATATAGTGTTATCCTTTAAGATTTTGTGTAGTTACACAATTTCCTACCGTAAGTTTGGTTGGTTTTAGATTATGAGATATGGGGTAATATTATGTGTAGTTACCTTCTTGCTTATAAATTCCATAAACATATCTATAGGTCTAGTAAAATATTGTGTAGGTACCCTATTTTTATGTGTTTGATAACATATATATTTATCCTTTAAGACTTTGTGTAATAACACAATTTCCTACCATCAGTTTGGTTGATTTTAGATTAGGAGATATGTGGTAATAATATGTGTAGCTATCATTTCTCTTTTAAAGTCCATAAACATTTTTGTAGGTATGGTAAAACATTGTGTATGTACCCTATTTCTTATGAGTTTGTAACATATAGAGTTATCTTTTAAGACATTGCGTAGTAACACAATTTTCTATCATACGTTTGGTTGATTTTAGATTAGGAGATGTAAGGTAATATTTTGTGTAGTTACTCTTTTTCTTATAATTTTCGTAAACATTTCTGTAGGTATTGTAATACATTGTGCAGATACGTTATTTGTTATGTGTTTTGTAAGAATTAATGTTATCATGTAACAGTTTAAATTATCACACAATTTCTTATTATGATAAGCTTTTGTGTAACTATATTTTTTTACAATTACTATAATAAATTATATTATCGTATCGTAAGAATTTACGTAGAAACCAACTATCGATTTAACAGATCTGCCTTCTTTTAGTTTTTTTTAGGCTACCTTACAGGAGAACTACCCCACCGGCAAAATATTTATATAATTTTAAGACAATTGTCATTCTTAGATTTCACGTACGGTAGAGTCTATTTTATTACAAAATCATAAAACCGAACTACAAGTCACGACTGTCCGATTATTCGACATCATACCCTCAAAGACAGATTAACCGTTAAGATTTAATCACATTCAGGTCATAAACTATGGATTTCCCCATCAAAACTTGTAATAATTACTCGAAAATTGTGTTCCGAGATTTGACAGGAAAACCCACTCCCTCGGTTTCACAAAAACCATTATCAACCTACCAAAAACAGAAAATCCCAGGTTTGTTTTCCTTCAAATCTCTTAATTTCTTTATATTTTTGAGCTGCATTTGACATTTTGGCTTCAATCTGAGTGGTGCCGCCCCATGAGTTGGCGGCTTGTTCTTTGCTGTTGTTGAGTTGTATAATTGTTTTTGAAGCTATAATTTTCTGGGGTTTTCCTTCTCTTTTTGATTCAAGTAAAAGTTTGATGAGAGGAGTGAATTGGGGTTGTTGATAAAGATACAATGACTGGAGGGTCATTGGGGATTCGTTCTGGGAGTTATGGTTCTTTGGATAAACAGCTGCAAAATGGCGTTTTGCTGCCAATTCAAGCGCCTTCAGCAATAAGAACTAAGCCTTCTAAAGTTTTGAAGGAAAAGGAGACAATTGTTCATTGGATCTGTAAGTTTGCTGGCCGCAAAAAGGTTGGAATGTTGCTCCTTTGTCTAATCTCTGCTGCTGTTTTTGTTTGGGTTTTGTATGTCGGCAAAGGTTGGTTTCTTTTTTCCCTTTAGTTCTCTTCATCATTAGATTGTCTTAGTGAATTAGTGGTTTTTAGGATGGTTGCTCTGCTATTTTGGTGAAAGAAGTGGTCCAAATACTGTGTTTACCTTGATTAGACTTGGACTTGGTGTTTCCATTTTGGTTAGTGTGTTTGAATACAGAACTAGGAATCCATTATTCTTGCTCATGAGCTCAATTGAGCTGAGAATATTGTGCCTGCCCTGTTGAGGGAAGTACTGTTAATCATTCAACTCAAATTGAATTTCTTTTCTTGCTCAATAGACTTGGAATGTGCTTTTTGATTCATTGTTTATGTTGGATTATATATATATAGGGCTAGGATCCACTTACAATATGTAAAACTCAATTAGTTTTACACTAATTCTGTAGAAGTATAAGACTGCTATTGTAAATAGATTAGAATTATATTTAAATTAAATTTTATCTAATAGATAGAGTTTGTACTTTAGTATAACTCCTTATTCAAGAAGGAGTCCTGAAAACTTTGTATTACTGCCGAGTCTATTTAAAGACTCAATTCCTGTAACGAAAATATTATTAGAAAATAACAGAAACCTTATTCTTTCTGTTTCTCACCTCTCTACAAATTCATGACCATTTGATGAGTGAAATGGATGGATGAGATTAAAAGTTGAAAACGAGGAGATTTTTAAGGAGAAAAAAAGAGTGAAGTGTTTAATTTCATCCATCCATTTCACTCATCCAATGGTCATGAATTAGTGTAAAACTAATTGAGTTTTACTGAATCTTATCCAATATATAATATATATTATAGTTTTTTTATGAATGTTAGATCCTAGTACATGCTGATTTAGTTTGCTCCCCTCTTTGTTTTGGTTTTGGATAATATGTCTTTAGCTCTTTGAGTTTTGGACTTCTAGCTGCCGATTGTCTTTAGTTGCTTGACGAGATGATATGTGGATTTGAATTGGTTTTGGCTTGTATACAGGTGAATACCAGGAAGGTGACCATATCCATAAGGTAAATGATAGCTTGCATCTTAATATTTCCGGATTTCCCCTGATAAACGAAGTACAAATTGTCAAAATAGACAATTGGACATCTTTACTAGCCAGTGACGGTGTTGACGGAACTGATGTTGGAGTAATGCCACCTCCTCCTCCTTCGTATTTTCTCGGCTACACTCTTCCACCCGGGCATCCGTGCAACACTTTCAGTTTACCCCCTCCACCAGCAGACAAGAAAAGAACGGGACCACGTCGTAAGCATTCCTTTGTTTTGTAAATTATTGCTTTTCAGTTATAGATTTAGTATTTTGTCATGTCTAGTTCGGGTTTCATTTCATCGAACTATAGTTTCTGAGTTTTCTCACTTGTTTACGACGCAGCTTGTCCTGTATGTTACCTTCCTGTGGAGGAAGCTGTTGCTTTGATGCCAAAAGTCCCATCATTTTCTCCAATACTTAAGAATTTAACATATGTTTATGAGGAAAACTTAAAAAAAGACAACAAATTTGGTGGTTCGGACTTTGGTGGGTATCCTACTTTGAAGCAGCGAGATGATTCATATGACATAAGAGAGTCGATGAATGTGCGTTGTGGGTACGGTTTACCTTTTTATTGTTTAAGGGTCTACAAGCAAATATGATTTAGTATCCTTTATCTTTTGTGTTATATTTGCAACTTTGCCGATTTAGTACTTTTGATTGATGTGTATCATGCATTTGCCAGATTTGTCAAAGGAAGCAAACCTGGCCGTGGGACAGGATTCAACATTGATGACAATGATCTTCTCGAGATGGAGCAATGTCATGGAGTGGTGGTTGCATCAGCGATATTTGGTACCCGGAATTGTATTATATTTTATCTTATTGTTCAGTTTCTGTGTTCGAGTCAGTTGATTTTTTAACCTGATTCATTTTCAGGAGCTTTCGATATCATACAGCAGCCAAAGAATATCAGCGAATATTCCAAGCAAACTATCTGTTTTTACATGTTTGTCGATGAAGAAACAGAGGCTGATTTGAAATTGAATGGTGGTTTGGATGAAAGAAAGAAAATTGGAGTGTGGAGAATTGTTGTTGTTCGTAATCTTCCTTACGTTGATGGAAGGCGCAACGGAAAGGTTAATGTTCAGAATACTGACCATATGTCCTTCGGATTTATATTTAAGTTAGAATCAGAGAAATTGAGTTTTAGTAGATTATGATGAATATTGTCCACATTGCTTGATTCACTCTGAGAACGGGACCGAGAAAAAAATATTGAGACAATGCATCAACTTGATGCCTTTTGACTTGTGTTATGTTTGTAACAGATCCCAAAGCTTCTAACACACAGGCTATTTCCGAATGCTCGTTTTTCTTTATGGATTGATGGGAAACTCGAGCTTGTTGTTGATCCATATCAAATTCTAGAGAGGTAAATTGGAATTCTATCGAGCTTCAAAATAAATAAGATTCTCAAGTATTATGTGTTGAAGTTACACTCTGTGATTACTCTCAAGAATACTACGATGTTAAAAAATTCAGCCTCGATGTTTGTTTATTCTAACTGTTCCAAGTATTCCTTCAGGTTCTTGTGGAGAAAAAATGCTACATTTGCAATCTCTCGACATTATAAACGCTTTGATGTTTTTGTCGAGGCCGAGGCAAATAAAGCTGCAGGCAAATACGATAATGCCTCCATCAATTTTCAGGTCGATTTTTATAGAAAGGAGGGTTTGACCCCATATTCTGAAGCTAAACTTCCTATCACAAGTGGTACGGTGTGAGATGTTTACTTGTATGTTATAGTGTTTGATTGCGTCTCGATTAGCTTTAACCAAGGTTTGCTTTAATGGCTGGTTCTGCAGATGTTCCTGAAGGATGTGTAATAATAAGGGAACATGTTCCTAGTAGTAACCTCTTCACTTGTCTTTGGTTCAATGAAGTTGACCTTTTCACTTCGAGAGACCAAATTAGTTTCTCGACGGTAAGGGATAAGATTGCAATGAAGACAAATTGGACTTTGAATATGTTCTTAGACTGTGAAAGGCGCAACTTTGTCATCCAGGTATTATTTTCTTCGGCAATATGGTAATATAATAAAATCCTCCTTGAATACCTGAGGTGTTCTTAAACTGAATCTTGCGGCTAGCATGTTTCCATTCTCCCTAGGGATGAGACTGTGTCATGCGCATACCATGCTCGGATTTGCTAGAACCTAGAATCTAACTATCGAATTTTACATTGAATAAAATCGTTGATTCTCTTGAGCGACGTACTTTTCGCATTGACTTAATTGTTACTTGCAGAAATACCATAAGGATGTTCTAGCGCATTTGGCTCCTCCGGCCATTTACCCTCCACCGCTACCGCTACCACTACATTCAGCCAATGATCCTCTCCAGAAGGTCTTACCGAGACGTGGAAGGGATAGGAGGCCCGGCTCTAGGCGTCATCACAAAGTCAGAAAGGAAATGATTTCGAGTTGAAGTGTTTTTGTCGAGGCAAACGGTCTTACTTTTCTCGTCTCCGACTTTCAGAAGCGTTCATGCAAAAGAGTGTTGTAAGTTCTGTTACATAGAAACTACAGTCGGTCCAAATTCTTTTCAATTTTTTGGTTGCATTCAACTTTGGAAATTGTCTATTTTGATTCTTTTTTCGTTGTATATATACACACATCAAACGTAGTTATATACATATATAATATGAAATTTGATCTCCCCTCCCCTTTTGTTGTTTTATTGCGATACCAGCATTGTATTTTGGAGTTAAAATTTTAATAAAGATTGATGGAAATTCACTCCGGTGTTATTCTCCCTCTTGTTTCACTTCCCACTTTTATTAAGGTGACTGTCCGTGGATTCACAGTAGAATCACGGACGGTTGAAAGCTTATAAAATATTTTATTTATTTGTAATGTGTAATTTAATTATAAAATGTTTTTTTTTTGGAAATTTTATGAACCTAAAGTTATAGGTCGAAAATTCGAAACTATAAAGCATATGACTCGAAATATGTCGTATCAGAGGCTGATGGAGTGAATAACAAATGGAGTTGAATAGTTGCGATGGTTTTAAAGATGTAGTGCTTAATTAGCAGGGGTGGATCCGTGGGGTTACATCTTAAAATTTTTTAAAATTGATTTTTTAAAAAAAATTAAATAATGATAAAATTATGTTTTAATTTTTAAAAATATAGATAGTTCATATTATTTCTCTATAAAATTTAAACATTTTTAAATGTTTTTATCAACAATTAATGTCGAATTTCATCAATATTAGTCATATTCGTGGTAGCAAACAATAGGTTGATTGAGAAGGAAGGAGAATGGGAGTTGAAAGACAAAAACCAAAAAAAAAGTAGAGAACATGTTTATTTTATGGTCTATATTTACATATATATATATATATTTTGTTTTAATAATGTCGTCTGTTACGAGCAGAAATGAAGAATAAACTGAGAGAAGAAGAAGTTTGTATTTAAAAGAAGAAGAGAATATTTTCGGCAGAATGTTCAGATAAACCTAATGCTATTACAACAACACAAATATAAATGAATGGCTTAAAATAGGACAAAATCTATTATAGCCTTAGGTGGCCTCCTCTCTCTCATTCCTTGGCTTCGTTCTGGCACTGGTCCCATGTCAGCCTCATGGTTCGTTATGTCCTCGGCAGCCTCGCGTGTCCCTTGATGACATTACCACCTCATATCGAAGGAACGTTGTCCTCAAGGTTCACATCTTCAGCTGGTTCCAGTTCTTCGACAGGGATTGATGCATTGAATACCTCCTGTAGCAAGGGCAAGGGAGTGATTTGCTGTTGGGGTTGACCTCGGCAAGGCTTAAGTTGTAAGACATGAAAGACGGGATGGATCCGGGCGGTCTTGGGCAACTTCAATTCGTAGGCAACTGCACCAACGCGTTTCCCAACTTGATACGGTCCAAAGAATCGAAGACTTAATTTTTGTTGCCGTCGTAGTCGATGGGAGAACTGCCTATATGGCTGCAGCTGACAAAAACCCAGCTTCCCACTTCCAACTCTAACTCCCTTCGGTGTTTATCCGATTGATTCTTCATTCGTACTTGGGCCTCCATCAAATTCCTTTTTAACAAGTGCAGTATTTCATCGCGGTCTTGAAGCTCTTTCTTCACATGATCATTGGTGGAACTTCCTTCAAGGTAACTCACCATGGTTGGGGGCTCGCGCCCATACAACACTCGAAACGGGGTCATGCCTGCAAAACTCTGATACGCTGTATTATATCAATACTCAGCCCACGAAAAGTACTGTTCCCATTTGCTTGGATCCTCATCGGCCATGCAACACATATACATTTTCAAGCAGCGATTCAATGCCTCGATTTGGCCGTCTGTTTGCGGATGGTATGCGGAACTCATACACAATTCAGTGCCCTGCATCCTTTCCATTTCAGTCCAAATATCACTAACAAATATTTTATCTCGGTCACTCACCATTGATCTTGGTATCCCATGGAACTTGATGATTCCCTGTACCAGAACTTTGGCTACCATTTTACTGTCGAATTGCTTGGGTAGTGTGAAGAAAATTGCCGTACTTTGTAAGCCGATTCACCACCACAAGAATAGTCTCCTTTCCATTAGACTTTGGTAGTCCCACTATGAAATCTAGCGAAATGTCCTCGAACACTTGCTCCAGAATCGGAAGAGGTTGCAACAGACCAGCCGGAACTAGGCTTTCACTCTTCATTCGCTGGCAGGTCTGGCATTGTCGAACGAAATCTCGAACGTCCTTACGCATCCCAACCCAAAAGAAATTAGTAGCCAGTCGTTGATGGGTTCGATTGACTCCAGCATGCCCCCCCAAGCTTAGAGCTGTGAAACTCTCGAAGCAACAGTGATCTTAATGCAAATTCTTTGGGCACCACAATTCTTCCTTGAAAACTAACAAACCATCCTTCACGGTATAGCCTGCTTGTTCTTGACTGCCCTCTTGGATTCGCCGCAGGAGTACTTGCATTTCTTGATCGCCTGCACTCGCAGCTCTAATGTCCTCCAATACCCCAAACATCGGTCTTGGAAGGGCCATACAACTTGGTTCAACCTCTCTCGACAATGCATCCACAACATCATTGAGTTTACCCGGTCTATAACCAATCTTTGTCTCGTGGAAAAGGGCCAAGGCTAACACGTCTGCCATGGTTGTAGGTCGCTGGGCTAAAACCTCGTGCTTAATGTCCGGCCTTTATCCTGAGATAAAATACTGCGTGAGAAACCCTTCTGCTAAGTGCGTGGTGGTCTTTAAGGCCATGTCTTCAAACTTGGACTGGTATTCTTCCACCGTAGCCGTCTGGGTGATCTTGGTTAACTGCCCTTCCGGTGACTCAATCTCCATAACCGAAAAACACCATCGAATGGCCTCCTTGAGATGGTCCCAACTGGCCAGTTGACGCTGCCGCTGCATCCACCGGTACCACTTCTTGGCCGTGCCCTCCATAGAAAATGAAGCTATGGTGACCCAGTGATGGTCTTCGGTGTTGTAGAATTCAAAAAATTAATGGCAGAAGCAAGCCACTCCTCAAGGTCCTTTCCAGTGAAGATCGAAAATTCCATTTGGACTGGTTTTGGGGCGAACGGAAAAACATCCTCCGATTCAACCTTGACTTTGACTTTTCCCCGGTTCAACACCGTTTCCCCTCCACCTTCTGGACATGATTGGCTGATCGCCGCCATGTTCGCCGCTATGGACGACAGTTGGCTAGCCATTTCCTGCAGAGTTCGATTGGTGGACTCGTTCCAACGATCATGGTTCTCGGCAGCGGCATGTTGCTGCAGAGAAGTCAGTATTGTTTCGTCCCGTGCCGAAGTTTCTTGCAAGGTTTTGATGGCTTCCATATTGTTAACCATGGCTGCAAACTCTCAACGAGAGCACCAAATTGTTACAAGCAGAAATGAAGAATAGGCTGGAAGAAGAAGAAATTTGTATTTAGGAGAAGAAGAGAATATTTTCAGCCAAATGTGGAACAATAATGCAATCTGGAACAACAAGAGCAAGGGAGCTATGTTTAAACTCACATCATTCAGGGCTTCCGTAGCTGCATTGACATCTTCTTCAGCAAATACGTTCAGTTGTTCCAAAACCTGGGGTAGAAAAAGCGTATTAAATACATTTAACTCATCAATTAACACAGTATAAGAAAGGAGTCAGTGTTAACCGAAGCAAATGTATGCTGACAAGCCAAGGAAAGCAAAACAAAATATCACACCCCTAGATGACTTAAAGAACAAAAGAGGCAAATAATATTACCTTCTTTGCATCAGCTGTCTTCAACGTGGGAAGATGGTAGGTGACAGAGAAAGCATCACAAAGGCCAACTGAATCTAAGAAGCCCACCTCACTAGTTGTCCCAAACACCAAAAGTTTTTTTCCCTGAGAAATAAACAAGAAAGAAGCAGCATTTACACATCTAAACAACAATAAACTTAATTCAGATTTAAACGAGATTCTTAATTTACTTATTTGGAATCAGATTTGGTTAACATGTGAATCAAATTGTATCTTTTACAATGTTTAACTAGTAAGCAGCACGGGACTGCTTAATCAAGAGCGAGGGAGAGAGCAGATATTATTCAACTGGTTCAATTATTTTTTTAATTTAAAAAATGGAAAAATTATATATTCCCAAAATAACTATTTGGAGTATTTGATCATAGCAAAAAACAGAGATATTAAGGACCAAAGAGAAACCTTAGGAGGAAGACGTTTGAGTAGGACCAACAATGTCTGAGAAATTAAATTTGAAAAACGGGGCCCGATAGCAACATACTCCAGTAGCCTGCAACAATAGTTCACCAATTATTCTTTCAACGCTGCACATTTCAAGTTAAATTAGTAGCATAAGTTTCTCGTTTCCCCTACCTTTCTATGTCATCAAGGATGATGATGCTCAAGGGCAACTTGTATGCATCCTCAAATACCTGCCAAAGTACACTAAATTAAAGATGTTTCGACTTCTTTTAATGTAAGTTATCCTAGTTTGATGTCTGATGCACAAACATTCCTAGCCACCAATTGTCAAATGCAAATCAGAATATCTTGCATATGTAAAAGAGCTCAGACAAAAGCAAAGTTCCGGTTTAGACCAGTGATTTGTTCAGATAAAAGTATTCACATCATCCAGATTTCAGATATTGGCACCACAAACCTTGACAATGTGAGCACATTTTGTACTCTCATGAAGGCCAACCATCGTTTCAGCCGAGACCTATAAAATTAAAACAAAAAAAATATTAACAAATAGAAGGTTGCAATATATTCATACATACAAAAGGTCAGGAGCTTACTATCTTGACATATGGGGAATCAATGTCAATACCAACAGTGGCTGCCAAGGCTGTTTTGCCACTGTACAATTCAACTTAGATTCAGTTAAAGTTTACGTTAAAGCTAAAGCTAAAAGATGTTCTAAAAAAATGAAATTCCTGCTACCTACCTTCCACTTGACCCTTCTAGAAGACAAGTAACGAGAGGACTTCCTTTGCTTACTTTGACCTGCTCTACCAGTAGCATGGCTCTTTGATAAATATGCTTATGCCGATCACCACAATCCACCATGCCATTAAGTCTAAAATGTGAAATAATTCAGGCAAACTTACTCAAACAAAAGATACAAGTCATCTTCTGCCGGAAAACTAAAAAAAGGGATTTAATTCCCCAAAAAACAACTCAAGGTTCAAGATAAACATTCATATTTTCCAAAGCCAACCCCAAAACAATTATCTTTAACCAAGACAACTAAGATAGATAGAACAGCTAGGATCCAACAAAATAACTAACGGATGTCTGAACGCAGAACCTAGGAAACTGCATATGATGCTCACAGCTTGCATTTTTGTTTCGCCAGTGTTCCAAAAATATTAAAAACTACAAAAGTTTACGACTCGAAGAATCATTGCCAAGAGTATTGCCTTCTAAACCTACTACTAGAACATAATAATGATGAAAATTGAAGCAGAATGGAATCACATCTTGCAATCAAAGAATTGATAATTGTACTAATTTGAACAAAAAAAAAAAAACAACTGCATTGTTCAAGGTCATCAGTTGAGGCTCCAAATGCAGGGACAATTTCATGGAGTGCATTGAGAAAATTTTCCATTGTAACTTTAATGTTCTCTTCATCCACTGGCTTTGTAAGATCATCCATACTTTCTTGTCTATTCAAAGCAAAAGACACTGCACTTTTCACAACAACTTCAAGCTCTGCTCCACTATAATTCTTTGTACGAGCCGCTGAACACAAAAGAAGTAACTAGAAACTTGTAAGGCCTTCCAAAATGCTGGATAGAGCTCAAGATCAGTGTAACCAAAATGTGCATATGCTTTGGAAAAAGAATGTGCAAAGGCAGGTACATTAAGAAGATATTAATGATAAAAGATTTTACTCCCAAGTTTAATCATCCAGAGGACCCAGGAGAATATCTCACAATCTATTGAGAACAAAACTAAATAAAAGGAAAAGGTAACTTTAATTAGAATCATCAACATGTCAGCCAGTGTATCTTTCGGAGTGGATGGAGAGTGGAATAAATGAAATTAACTTTTACTTTAATAATTAACAATTTCAAAGCAGTGAAGAATGAACATCCCAGAATCATATTTTACTAATAAACATACCAAGTTCTTGAAGGTTAACATCAGGAGCAAGAAAAGAGTTCTCTTTCATCTTGTTTGTGTGGATCTGAAGAATCTGAAAACGGCCGTTTTCATCCAGAAGACTTATCTCAACTTGAACCTCCAAACGCCCTGGCCTACAGAAGAAAAGAGTTGAAATATGTAATTAAGATCAATTCATTTCATACAATAATAAAACTAATCAATCATCAACAAACTGAAAAGCCCACAAAACTCACAAAAATACAAATAAAATGTTATATAGCTCCTCAACATGCTGACAGCTTATTGCATGTTCATTCCAGATCCTAAGTACACCTCTTAATCATAGGCCATAAATTCTCCATAAAAATCAAGATGTTAATGCAACTCTAGTACATCTTTGGAGATTTTAATGTCCACAATCCAAAACAATAAAATGCATCAAAATTTTGTTTCTAGTCAATGGTTGTTAACCAAGCTTCTCGCCATAGAGGGTGATCTAATGTGACAAAGAAGTGGGCAGATCAATCGGTTTGCTTGGTGTGTGTATGTGCATGAGAAAGAGAGAGGGAGGGGGAATGGAGGAGGGAGGGAGCAACCTCAAAAGGGCCTCATCAAGTAAATCCTTTCTGTTGGTCATTCCAATAAGCAAAACATTGTTTAGAGACTCCACACCATCTATCTGAAAAGTAAATGAACCCTTAGTTAAAATAATCATATCATTAAGATATGTTGGCCGCGAGAACCCAAGAAACATGGATGAGATAAACATTACTGATAGTTAAGACACAGGTATTGTCAGGAACTTGTCAGTGACCTTGGTAAGCAGCTGGTTCACAATGCTGTCATGAACTCCAGTACCATCTCTAGTTGAGCCTCTTGACTGAAAAATCAAAACAAAGTCACAAATTATAACATGAAGACAGTTCAACAACACGAATAAATAGCCTTACGTCAATTGTCTGGATACTTAATAAGATTGAATCTTTCAATGATTTGGAACACAGCCAAAGAGTATAATATGTGACTAGGGCACATGTCATATTCCTTCATGTATGAAGAATTAGTAAGCTGGTCTTTAGCTTGAAATAACTTCTTTATGAAGATTCCCTTGGTTTTGTTAGCATCTAACAACAACAAGCATATAAATATGCAAGCATACTTGATCTAAATCAAAGAATGATTGTAAGACTTAAATAACATCCAAATTTTTGCCACAATTTTATCGGCTACTGTTTCAATATTTTAAAGAACACTGCATACAGAAAGTTATGAAGGAAATTAGAAACATCACATAAAATTAGGTAGTACTTTTGGGCTAGGGGATGCTTAGATGTATATATAGCAGTCTTGTACCTTACAAATAGCATCAATCTCATCAAAAATTATGACATGCAAATCGCTGTCATCACCTGAAAAGTCAAAGGACAGGATTTTTCACTATAAAATTAAAAGTGTAACCCAACAAATTAAAAACTAGCTAGCACATACCTCTTACCTCGAGTCCTTTGATCATTTTCAGCATATGCGAATAGGTCTCTAACATTCTTCTCTGTTTCACCAACAAATTTGCTCAGGACTTCAGGCCCATTAACAATCTAAGTAGATACAGCAAGGAAAATATTGCATTAAGTCAATTACAGTACTATGTAATAGTCACCATATAGGCAACCATATTAGTTAATCAAGTCAAATGCAGCATCTCTGAAACATGAGGTAAGTAAGCAGCTTCAAAAACAATGCAAGAAGACACCATAAAGCAGACGTCTCTGAATGGAAGTTACACACTCATGCAAAAAACAGCACCAGAAGAAGCATGGAGAAGGCAGAAACTACATGATGAACAAAAACAAGCATGTCAAAGGGCACACAGTTTGCATGCCATCTAAAAGTTTAATCAACATTGTGTCCTTAAACAGTAAACCAAAATGCTATTGACACTAGAAGAAGCATGGGATACATATCTTAAGAATAATCTCTTATTATCTACAGGAAAACTATTACAAGTGATTCAAGGTCATATATGTTGAGGTGAAGCATAGACAAATGCATCAATTTCATTCCATCTGAACCATGAATAATCAGAATTATGATCAAAGAATGCCAGGCTCAAAATGATAAAAACCATGTTAACTAAGACGGCGACAAACTCCAAACCTTAGGTTCCTTTCCGCTCAACATCTTTCCAATTTGACGAGCCATGAGAGTTTTGCCAGTACCAGGAGGTCCATAAAGTAGCATGCCTTTAACATGCTTAATCCCCAACCTGCAACCTCAAGCATTCCCGTCAGAACAAATAAATAGATATCTGATATATAAATTAATAGTATGCTTAGAAGAATAAATTATCTTACTTGTTAGTTACATGAGGAGGAAAGACACGAGAGGCAAAAGCTCTTCGAAATATATCAGCAAACTCTGCACCTAAGCCACCAATACCAAGTGATTGTAGATTAAACTCTTTGTGCCTAAAGATATTACTACTAGCAGCTTCACGTTGATTGACAACCTGATTCACAAAACATAATTCAGTGAGCCATTAGAGCTAGTCAAATCAAGTTGATTAAATCTAGGTTAGTTGAACTCGGAGGTGAGTTTTGGACACAAGTATGTGTTTTAATTGAACTCGGAGGTGAGTTTTGGACACAAATATGTGTTTGACACAAGCATTCTCAATCTTTTCTATATTTTTTCATATGTTTAGAGGATTATACCCTCATACCCATATCCAAATGTGTCGAACACAAGTGTTAGATATAAGAACTTTAAAGAAAAGGCAACTAATAACAATATTAGTATATAACCTTTATCCCACTTGAATTTTGAGCGTCGAAGATAAAGTAGGTATCACCGGAAATCATCCCCCTTTCAGGAGCACCAGATGTTTCTTGCCCCTCCAACTGAGCTTCACTGATTGTGAAAATATAGTTATTACCGTGATACTCAAATGTAACCTTTTGCCCCACGGTCATAACCTGCAAATAAGAAATCAGTATTCCATGATTGAGACGAGAAGAAATTTATAATACATGCGTGCATGCATGGGGAAAGAGAGGAAGAAGCAAACAAGCCTTTTACATGACATATGACAAAAATAAGATGGGTAATGTCATCAAGCAAACTATTTTCCAAGTTTGAATTGATATAATATAAGACCAAAAAAAAAAGTGACATGCATTTGAAAAAAAAATCAACAACAATCCCTTTATTCTAAAACAGAGAATTAAGGAAAAGAAATACAAGTTTAGCCAATCCAAGCCAAAAATATAGCCAGCAAAGCAAGCATTTTACAACAGGCAAATGACACATAGCCTACCTGATTGATAAACCTCTTTCTAAGCTGTTTAGCCAGAAGAACAGCATCAACCTACAAAAATAATAAACAGCATTTAACCCTACTGCCATCCATTGAAGCAATACAATTTCATATAAGACAACAAACATATCATATACTGCATTAATATCTACCTGCTCATTTTTAGTACCCTTCTTCACAAATTCCAACTCAACCCTGAGCAATGCAAGGTTGAAATCTTGTGGAGGAACAAATCTGAATGTTGGGGGGGGGGGAGGGGGCAGTCAGTGACTAGAAATTGTTTTACAACAAATTTTGAAAGCCAAGGTTAAATAAACCTGCTCACTGATACATTGTCACCATTAGAAACTTTTGCAAGACGACGATGGATAGCATTTAGCGCAATATATCCATTGCGTATGCTTTCATGAGGAGTATTTATAAGTTAAGGTTAAGCCAAAAGGTTAGAACCAAAAAAAAAAGGAAAAGGAAAACAAATCTTAGTTCAAATACAAAGAAGAAGAACATTTAAAACTAAAAAATAAGTTTACGATATATGGATATTCGATTTCTTCTAGTAATGAAGGGGGGACAATTTATTTTTAAAAAACATATTCTAATAAATTGAAACAATTAACAAATTTAAATCTCCTAAAATGATCAATCACAATAACATTGACTAACTTCATGAATTTACGTTCCATAATTTCATGGAAATGTGCATAGTAACAAATAATTAACAAAAACAGTAAAGTATAAATTATGCTAGTCAGACAATAATAATTTATGAACATTCGACAATGAATCGTGTAAAAATGCGGTGAAACTGCAAATAAAGCAAAAAGACAGATCAAAAGAGGATATGAGACAGAAAGAACGAAGGCATCGCCGATGTTAGCGAGGAAAAGTTTGGAGCCAGGGACTGCGAAGCTTTGAAGATCGGAAGGCGAGCAATAAGCAAGATTAGTCAAGGCGAGACCTATGGACGGTGTGCTGGTGACAACCATGATTGCAACCGTAGAGGATTGCGACCCGAACAGGCCCGCCATTACTTTTTCGTATGAAAAAAGTTTGATCGAACTGAAGGAATTGAAATGCCACAGGGGAATTATAAAAAAAAAAGGAGAAAAAGTGGGTCTCGCGCGGGGTGGGAAGTGAACAAATGGCGTGAAACAATTGCTCGGGTGATGCAGGCAACCAAGACATGCTTACTTGTACAAAGGGGAAATCAATTTATTCGACTACACCGTGTGTAAACGGATATGGTTGGACTAGTAGTGCTTATTGAGTTAGCCGCTTACGAATATTTCGAATTCGATTATTGTTTGATTTAAATTCGAAATTTTAACTAATCGAGTTGAATAAAGTTTAAGTTGACTCGAAAAGTTCGCGAACAGATCGTTAATATTTTTATAACATGTTAGTTTGGTGTATTCTGAAATTTAGATTTCAGAATTGCTTCCTACATTATTTATATCATTTTTTTGTTAAATTTGTTCATTTATGTTTATATTAAGCAGACAAGCTTAACGAACAACGAGTCGAGTCGAGCAAAACAAGATAAAATTTTGTTAATTTTTTATTAAAAAACAAATAAAAATTCTAACAAACTTAACGAGCAACGAGTAGAGCAAAATTTTATCGAGCATATCGAATCGAGTACAAGTCAAATGGTTTTCGAGTCAAGTCGAGCACAACTTAACTCGTGATCGACTCACTCGATAAGCATCCCTATGTTAGACTTAACAGTCTCAAATTCTAATAATAAAATAAAAATTATATTTTAATACATAAATTTAAATTTTATAACCTAAATCCACAAAATTTAAAATGTAAACTAAATATTAAAATTTACAGGCATATATAAACTAACCTTTTGCGTTAAAATTTTTCTTAGATATATTGCATAAATTTTTGTTTTAAGGATTGTCAATCGCCTCATTAAAATACAGTTAACCAAACAGTTTGTCTCTGGAAAAAAGTGTAAATAAAATACAATAATCTCCAACCTGCCAGATTCAAACCAGCGATCCAAGGATTACTTGGAATACCCACTACATTCCTCCACTCTACCAACTGAGCTAAGGTTGGATTGTTTATTGTGTTCTACTTTTATTCTATATATAATCAATACATATACAATTTTCTCCACTTGCATTTGCAATACTGCTGCAGTGAGAGCGAGACAATGGTTCAACTACTCGCTTTGAGCTTGCATCCAGACATCGTTGATGAAAATTACATGTGAAAGCTAAGAAGAAGGTTATAGGGCCAGGACAAAGGAAAAATGAGCAGAAGTTGTAATGTTGCGGTAGTTTAAGTGCTTAGCATTCTGGCTTGCATTCGAGGCAAATTACAATAACATTTTAAAACCAAAGTGTTACTTTTGGTCCTTCTGATCTCCTTCTAATTTGGCTTAAATGAGATGATTAACAAACCCTTCCCTTAACTTCTCTTAATCTACTTAATTAACTTGTAGCTTTAATGAATCATCTCTTACACTGGTAGAATCTTTCTTGTATACAAAGACTATTGGATTTTCAGGGAAAATCCATTAACAAAATCTGGTTCAAAGTAACTTGTAGCTTCATGGCATGAAATGGGTAAAGTTAAGGGTTGTAAGTAATCAAAGAAGCCAGTATCGAGTAGGTAAGAAAACACCCAAATAGCCTGCAATATTGCCTAACTCAATGCCATGTGAAGATTCAAGAGGAATCACATTACCATATTGCTGTAACAGAAACTGGAGTAAAAAATAAATAGATTGCACCAGCCGGGAATCGAACCCGGGTCTGTACCGTGGCAGGGTACTATTCTACCACTAGACCACTGGTGCTTGATGAGATGTTGTTTATTTTATTTATTTTTAGTTTAATGTAAAGTTGTTAGAAGGAATACCAATGAAGTGAGTGGCTGTGACAGTTGGTTTCCAGATAAACAATTAACAACAAAAATTAAAGAAATAATGTTTTTTAATAAAAATACATAGACTTAATTTTGTAAAAATAAAATATAAGAACTTAAAATTAAATTCTGAAAATAGTACAGGACCTTTGATATATTTAAGCTTTTTAATTAATTACGTAAAAGAGGATAAAAGGAAGAAAAAAAATCTAAACCCACTTACGTCTAGCTAAAGTGCTAAACCCTAGTGAGCCATCGCCTGAACTTAAAAAAAAAATAGCGCCAAGTTTTCAATGGCTCATCGACGGTGCCTCCAATCATTTGTCCGCTACGCGACTGCTCCCATTGGTCTAAGAAAGTCACCGCCGCCGCTCTCCACTCTCGAAATCCTAACACCTAAGCCAAATCCGGTAATATCCGCTCCCTAGTTGGAACGCTCATGGTTTACTCCCTGGTCCCAATTTCGTCACTTCTATTCCAGCAAAAGCGACGAAAGCGAGAACAAAGTGGAAATGGAAGAGAGCAGCGACGGAGAAGCTGAGAACGACGAGGTGGCGGCGGATTTGGGTAGAGATTACTCGCCTGAGGAGAAAGAAGCTGAGGCCGCGGCTATTGGATACAAAGTGGTGGGCCCACAGCCCACTCCAGCGGTCAGACAGCGTATTCAAAGACTATGAACCAGTTTTCGAAGTGGTTCAGTTTTTTTTTTTTTGGTTTTAAAAATCGAAAATTTGGAACGTTATTAATCCAACTGTCGTTTAAAAAAAATAAAGATTGATGAAAGAACTTAATTTTATCCGGGTCAAATTAAACTCGGATTTATTGACCCATTAATCATATACCCGGCACAAATATTCGATATCTAAAAAACCTAAAACAAACTCTAACTCTAAATTGTACTTGCCGCCGCCGTCACCTCTATCAAGCCATTTTTGTTGCCAGAACTCTAGCCGTCCAAAACCAAATCAATCCCTAAACCATTTAAATCCCCAAATAGATTTAATTAACCCTAATTTGAATACAATCTAATAAAAAATTAAACAAATTCAAAACCCTAAACCTACCCCTCACCAACAGCCACTATCACCATACCCCTACCCTACCCTAACCGACCCATACCCTACCAATTACTCGGCCATTCCCAAAAAATCCGACTTGTCATCAATCAAATCTGCAAGATAAAGGGTGATTTTAGAAGAAAAAAAATGATCATTTTCTATATATAAAAAAAGGAGATTTCGAAGAAAAAAAATTGTAAGGAAATTTGTTGAAGAATCAATAAAAAATTTTAAAGGTAAAAAAGAAAAGATTTGTTAAAGTTCGTTTTAGTTTAAATCAAAATTTTTTCTTATTTTTTATTCTAATCAATCTTAAATAAAAAAGAGGGTTTCAAATCATACCTGATTGAGGGTCGCTCTGTATCAGCTGGGTTGTCTCACCCTTGTTTTGAGGCTTCAACGCCGATGATCGGCTTTCATTTCCAAAGATGAACGCCGTTGGTTGAGAGAAAATAAGAGTTGAGGGAGAAATATTTTAGGTTTTTTTAGGGTAAAACTTTGATACACAGGCTGTGTAAAATTAATTTTACGACTGTGTATTTACACTATAAAAGCTCAAATCTTAAATTCTTAACCATAAACCTAAAAAACTAAACCCTAAACCTTAAACCCTATACACTAAATTCTAAACACTAATCTTAAATTCTAAACCCTACAGCCTAAACCTTAAACCCTAAACTAAAACCTTAACCCCTAAAACTAAAAGGCACGTGTAAGCTAAAGTTTACACGGCCTGTGTATCAACGTTTTTTCCTTTTTTATATATATTTGGTTCAAAATAAAAAATAATAAGAAAAATTTAGGTTTTAAACCGGCTGAATAAAACGACGTCATTTTGGAGTGCCGGACCCGCGGTGACCGGAATCCAGAGAGGATCCGCGTGTTTTGAGAAATGGGTTAATTACCTCTCAAGCCCATCCTCTTTTATTTCGCTTCTTTTTTCAATCGGAGGCCAATTGCACTTTTGGTCCCTATAGTTTTAATTATGTCTATATTTCGTTTTTCTTTCCCTTTTAATTTTTAGTTTTTCAATTCGGTCCTTTTTCTAGATTTTAGTTATTTTACTGTTATATCATTTTGTGCACTTATTTTTTGTTCTTTTTTTTAGCACCTTTCTTTTGTTTCTTTTCATTTTGATCCAAAATATATTATGTTTATATTGTTATTGTGTATAATTGTATATATTAATTATATTGTATATATATATATATATTATGGGTAAAACTTTGATGCACAGGCTGTGCAAAATTAATTTTACACAAGCCTGTGTATTTACACTATAAAAACTCAAACCCTAAATCCCTAACCCTAAAAAACTAAACCCCACACTCTAAACCCTAAACCATAAATTCTAAATACTAACCTTAAATTCTAAACCCTATAACCTAAACCCCTAAACCCTAAACTAAAACCTTAACCCCTAAAACTAAAAGGCACATATAAACTAAAATTTACACGGCCTGTGTATCAAAGTTTTTTTCCATATATTATACATGTATTTATTATATATTATATGTTATCTAATATTATGTTATGTAAATCATATATTACATCATATTATATGTATTATGTATTGTATTATATATAATATGTTTAGATGTAATCTTTTTGTACGTGTATTATACGTACCAATTTTTTGTATATAGGAATCGCATTTTAAATTTTAATCGAATTCATAATTTTCAATACCAAGACATTAAATAATCGGCAAGGTACCAATTTTGGGCGGTGTGGGGTGCTAATCCTTCTTCATCTTTAACCGACTCCCGGATCCGAATTTTTTTTATTTCTGGTTTAATTTTTTGGTGTTTGGTCTATCCTTTTAAAATGATCGGCGGCGGCTTCATATTTTTAATTTCAAAACCGGGCAAGAGTTTTCCAAACAAAATTAAATTAAATAAAAAAAAATAAAACAAAAAAGAGAACGTCGGACAAATTTGAGTGATTACGGTTGGATCACACCAGTTTAAGGTGAGCAATGGTGATTCCATTTTCACGGAGAGGTTGAAGTTCTGCGAAGTCAATGACAAGGTATTTTGCAGTTTCTTTACTCAGCTTATTGAAAAATAGCCTCTGAACTTACATTTTGTGAAAAACTAAGTGGACTTATCCATGTTTTTTTTGGGTGATTCTGTCGTGCCTCAGCCTAAAAATGAGACGACCCTACATTTTGAGTAAGAATTTAGATTATAATATAAAAATGTGCATAGTTACACAAATTCTTACCCAGTTAGTTTACCGAAATTCTTACCCAGTTCTATATAAATTCTTGCTAAAATTTTGACAAGAATTTATGTCCGCATTTTAGTCTCAAGGTGCCTTAACTTAGCATGTCCCATGTTTTTTGCTCTTTTTATTTTCCATGTTTAATTGAATACTCATGCTTCTATAGCTGTACATTGCAGCTGATATTAAACAAGGTTCTTGCTAGGATCACCTACACAAACAATTATCTGAAGGCCTATACTCCCAGATGCAGCTGTTTAAGCTGTTGTCGAGGAGCATGTAAGCTTCGCCCTGATCTTTTTCTATCTTAATTGCATATTGCATTTTTAGTGACATAATATTACCTAAATTGCAACAACGACAACAAATGAAGCTACCCTTATCCTGAGAAAGAGATCTTCCTCGCTTTAAGCAATAGGGGTAGACAAGTGAAGAAATCGGATCAAATTTCCACGGTTTCATTCTGCTCCGTGGGTCATTTGTCTTTATAAACAGTAAGCATTATATGAAGACATACTACAATCATTAACCGCGATTGCATGTATTTGTTGTTTTTCATTATTGACTCTTTTGACCTTGCACCTAAATTGATATATATTCTTTAATTTATTCTGTTAGGCATTAGATGCTAAGGTGATTATTTTTAAGAAAAAGAGACGAAAGAATGACCGCTGAACCAAAGGACATCGCCAGAATTGTCAAGGAAACTTTCTATATGACGATCAGATGGGAAACTTTTAGTGAAACTGGGTGCAGCGAACAAGAAACTGACTTTCTATATGATGATCATGCTTGTACCATCCTATCGAGTCTGGAAGAAAGTATTGGAAAAATTGATGAGTTCCTCTCATTCGAGAGGGGATTTCTTCATGGGGACATTGCACGCTCTGTAACAGACCCATGTGGGCAGATGGGCAGAGTAACCAAAATAAATATGTTTGTGGATCTCAAGAATGCTCACGGGACAATCGTAAAAAGTATAAATTCAGAACAACTTTCCGCACCATTTCATTAGGGGATTTTGTGGTTAATTCGAATTGGATAGGAAGGGTGGTTAAAGTGGTTGACTGTGTCTATGTCATCTTTTATGATGGGTCGAAGCGCGAGGTCACTGCTGTGGAACATGAAAAGCTTGTGCCAGTTTCCCCTAACATAATCGATGGCTCACAATATCGGTATTATCCAGGTCAGAGAGTAAATGTTGTGCTTTCAGAAGTTTCTCGAACAACTAGATGGTTATGTGGTACCTGGAATGGAGATCAGGATGAAGGAACTGTTTCAGGTGTGGATGCAGGTTTCGTCTATGTTGACTGGATTTCCTCTGCTCACGCTGATCATGATTTAAGTGCCTCTCCTCCCTCCCGTTTGCAAAAGGCAAAAGACTTGACTTTGTTGCCGTGTTTTTCCCATGCAAATTGGCAACTTGGTGACTGGTGTATGCTTTCTTTGACTGACCACAAGGGACTACTGAAGAGTTTCTCCATGCATCAACTCGCGGTATAGCTAGAGATTACTGGAAACTAGATAAAGGATTTGAAAGAGGAAACCCGCATTCAAGATTGGAAGGAGATCTTTTCAATCATTAAGACAAGGACCAAGGTTGATGTTGTGTGGCAAGATGGTACCTTTGGTTTAGAATTAGATTCACAAACTTTACTTCCTGTTGGTGTCGTGAATGCGCATGAATTTTGGCCTCATCAGTTTGTCCTGGAAAAGGGAACCGTTGGCAATGGTCAAAGATGGGGTGTGGTGTGTGGTGTGGATGCTAAAGAACGAACTGTTAAAGTGCAGTGGAGAGACATGCATGTGAATCAAATAAATGGTTTTAATGCCGAACAGATAAAGGAAACTGTTAGTGCTTATGAACTTGTTGAGCACCCAGATTACTCTTATTGTATTGGCGATATTGTGGTCCAGAGTCAGTTTGGTGATCGCGCTGATAAAGGTCACACAACCTCTCGAAATGCTTCAGAAGGCAAAAAATTGAATTCGTATCAGAATGAGAATCCCAATACATATTCTCTATCCTGTGGGTTTAAAGATGGTGATGTGGAGGTGAAGTGGGCTTCTGGCCTTACGACGAAGGTTTGAATCTTATTCATTCTTATTCCATGATTCAAAACATATGCATACATATTTAAATTAAGTTAATACTCCTAGTTTCAGGATTCAGCTGCCGTTTGAATTAGTATCAAATCCTTCATCTGGATACATGAACTTTTGAAACTCATTTTTGTGGACTACATTCTATTTTTAGCTCATCAATTAACAGTTACAGATCTATCATCCTTGGAATTTATCATTAGACTTTGTCACAGGTTGCACCATATGAAATTTACTATATTTATAAATATGAAGATTCAGCAACTCCTGTTCTCTTTGAAGAAAATAATGAAGCTTTTAATCAAGATGTTTTTGTGCATGAGATGCAGTCTGATAGCCAGAAAGGAGAGGTAAATTCAACTCTCTCATTTCCATTTGCATTTGTTAGCATAACTTTTCTGTCGATCCGTGTATTCTTATCTGGTTGTTTGCAGATGCGCACACAAATACATGAAAAAACTTGTATTGTTTCCCTCACTGAACTAAATAACAATTGTGATTCTATTCTCAGGAGTTGTCGAATTTTGATGATGCTGATGAAAGTGGCGAGAAATTCTCATGGGTACCTACACCTTTCTTCCGTCCTCGAGCTGCTATTGGATTTTTTACAAGCATTGCTTCTAGCATCCTTGGATCTCTTGGTCCCAGTTCACTGATAAGTCGAGATTCATCTGGTCGTATTTCTCACACTGCAAAAGAGCATGACAGTCTCCTAGAGGAAGAGGTATTGGAAACTTTCCATCAGTTTGCTGAACAAGATATGAGTGAGTTGCAGATACTTGAAACAACAAACATAAAACAGGAAGCCGAAGAGTTTGGGGAAAACAGAAGTAGCATGATGCCTAAACCGGGGGAGACATCCGACAAATTTAGGCAGTTTGATATGGTCAGTGATTGCTCGGATCACCACTTTCTTGGTGAAACTAAGGTGTTGGCTGTGTCTCGGGTTCGAAACACACTTTGTCGACTCTTAAAACATGCCATTTGAGTTGCTCAAAACGTCTTGATAATCATTTTAGTTTTCTTCATTTTCCGCACTTTTAGGTCAGAAGAAGTTGGCTGAAGAAGGTTCAGCAAGAATGGAGTATTCTAGAGAAAAACCTTCCTGGTTAGCATTTGATCTTACTCTTTAGAATGATTTTGTGTTACATGTATTGATACACTGCCTTTGTTTTTCCGGTTACTGCTCATTGAATGCTTAAACTTTAAACATGTTGCTATTTTCCGACGAGACTGTTGTTTGCCTGAGCAGAAACTATCTACGTCCGTGTATATGAAGAAAAGGATGGATCTACTACGAGCAGCCCTTGTTGGTGCTCCTAGAACACCCTACCATGATGGGCTGTTCTTTTTTGACATTTTTCTCCCAACAGAGTTCCCGTATGAACCACCGGTAAATTCTACTATTTCCAACCTTGCTACTAATTAAAGAATCAATCGGCTAAGTAGTTGCTGCTTTCGGAGTGTTCATCTCTATAATGCGGAGAAATTATTAACCTCTTTGATTCATATCATTTTGTATGCAATAAAGTATTTCCCTTTCGAGAAAAGAGGAGACATTCCAATTCATGTTCTCCACACAAATTGATTTATAAATACCATTGTTCATGTAAACTATGAAAATGTTAATATACACGAAAGAAATATCATGACACTTATGTTTATCAAAATTCTGCAGATGGTGCACTACCATTCAGGGGGGCTTCGCCTCAATCCCAACTTGTATGAATCAGGGAAGGTTTGTTTAAGGAGGTCTGGAATCCTGGAAAATCCACAATTCTTCAAGTTCTGTCCCTCCAGGCTCTCGTGCTTAATGACAAACCTTATTTCAACGAGGCTGGATACGATAAACAGTTAGAAAGAGCGGAGGGGGAGACAAACTCCGTGCTTTCCTTGTAACCTGTAAGTCTGCTTTATATACTCCGGAAGCTGCCAAAGGTAAAATTCCACATTTAAACATTTTTCCAGCTCCATTTGCATTTGTTGAATTAATGGAGATAAAACTGATGCTATCTCTTTGATTGGATGCCTATTTCTATGCTGGATCAGCATTTTGAGGCCCTTGTCAAGGAGCACTTCAGTAGACGTGCTGAAACTATTCTCTCGACTTGCAACACGTACATATTACATGGAAGGAGCCCCAGTAGGATTTGCTCTTGAATGCAGCAGAAATGGACTTGATGTTAACTTTAAAGGAAGTTCAACTGGGTTCAAAATCATGCTCGCTAAGCTTTTCCCGAAGCTTGTGGATGCATTTTCAAATCAGGGAATTGATTGCAGCCAATTCCGGGATAAGTGAATGTACCACTGAGGCGCTAGTAGGTAAAACACAAATGTACATTACTGAAAATTGCTATAAGGTGAATAGCTTTGTGTAATAGTCATCACCTGAATTCTAGAACGAAATCGAATAAAAATCCCATTAAAAAGGTCAGTTTTGTATCGTATCGGGGTGTGCTATGACTCTACAAAGCTACCCCTAACAGGCTTGTGCTATGACCGCGCAAAGCTGTTATTTTCAGACAATAAGATTGTTATGAAGTGGTGATTGGATTGTTGTGCTTCGATTAATCTCTTTTGGAGTTTCCCAATTCCTAGTTCCTATTATGTTTCAGTTTCTATTTGATGTTAGAACTGTACCTTTTCTAGATTATGCATTCGACATAACCTACTCGGAGTAAAAAAATGAAACCCTCATTATACTTTGATAAACAGCAGCAAAGTTCATCACCAGTAGTCTCGACAAGAACATGAACCATCTTTAAAATGATGAAACCGAAGCCTATCACGAACGATAATCTCCCTATCAGCAATAACTGATATATGTTTGATGGCCGTATGACAATCCTCGCACATCCGAAGGTTCTTGATAATACTGATTGGCACACCAGGGCCAGATTTTAATAGGCCAAATGCTATTGCAAGCTTCTCACTGTGGTACCTGAGGGCTTGTTCCCTCTCCTCTTCTTCAACCTCATGCATCACCGATTCGGATGCTGATATATAGCCGGCTTCTCTGCACCTACTCATCAACTCATCCAAATACAGATAAATTTGATTCATCTCGGGATGAGACTTGTCACCCGTGCTAAACAAATAAACCTTCTGATCAACATCTATTGTGCTATAGCCAACTTCCTTCTTCAAGCGATTTCTTATCATTATGTTTCGTACTTTTTCCACTCGATCCGTCCTGCCTGCCAATGCATATATATTCGAAAGCATTACATAATGGCCCGGATTGTCTGGCTCGAGACTTAAAAGATGCTCTGCAACTTCTACTCCAAGATTGAAATTCTTATGCATCTTGCAAGCCCCAAGCATTGCAGTCCAAACTGCAGGGGCTGGCTCTTTTGGTATGTCTTCGATAAATTGATATGCTTCGTTCAAGTGTCCGGCACGCCCAAGCATATCCACCATACAAACCTGATGCTCCACCGATGGCACCAATCCATATTTCTGCCTCATGCTGGCAAATATCCGGCGCCCGTCATTAACTAGCCCTGCGTGAGCACAAGCTGATAAGATCGCGACAAATGTAACATTGTTGGGTCGTAGACCGTGGATCTTCATTTCACTAAAGAGCTCAAGTGCTTGGTTACCATGACCATGCATTCCATAGCCTGAAATCATAGCCGTCCAAGCAACAATATTCTTTTCCTCCATTGAATCAAAAATTTCTCTGGCTTTGCTCACATTTCCACACCTCGAATACATATTAATCAATGCGGTACCAAGCACCACATTCAGATCGAAACAGTTTCTAGCAATATACTCATGCACCCAACAGCCTAAACCACTCGCGCCTACCTGAGCACAAGCAGATAACAAACTAACAAACGTTGCGGAATCCGGCTTAACTCCCAAATCTTGCATCAAATAAAACAACCCAATCGCTTCTTTTCCAAACCCATTTTGCTCGTATCCCGAAATCATCGAATTCCAAGCTACCACGGTTTTCTCAGGCATTTTATCGAAAACTTTACGGGCAAGCCTCACATGACCAGTTTTAGCATAAAAACTCACAAGAGCAGCTTGAACATATACATCCAAACCGTACCCACAAATCAAAACATGGCAGTGAATAGTTTCACCGATACTAAAAGTCATTAAATCGGCAGAAGATTTAATTGCCGCCGAGAATGTGTAATTTGAAGATGAAATATTGGCTAATAACATCCGGCGATAGTAGAGAAGGGATTCTTGAGGGAAATTGAATTTAGAGGTTAAGGTGATTAGAGAATGGAAAAGAAAGGTATCTGGTTTGGGGATGGACAAGAAAAGGCAACGAGTGTAGCTAATTGGTGAAGTAGCGGCGTAAGCAAAAGAGAGTAATTTGGAGATGAGAGATCGGCTACGACCGTAGCCGGTGACGAGGATCTGTGCGTGGACTTGTCGAAGAGGTTTGAGACGTGGGCCGGCATGGATGATTGCGTGGTAGATTGGTGAATGCTTGAGGGTGGCGGTTGATGGCGTTGTTTGGCTTCCATGGAAACTTGCCATGAGGAGAGAAAAGGGGAGAAAGGGAGGGAAATTTTGAATCAAAGGTACAGTGAGTTAAATGATCTTGAGTGAAAGAAGTTGAAACGTATCGTTTAGCCAGTTGCCCGCCAAAATGCATAATTATTATTATATTTGCTTATGTGGAGGACTTTCCGATTGGCTCGACACCTATGCCCTTGGGGGAAATTTAAAAAAAAAACACATCTAATTTAAGGTTAAAAAGACGGCGGATAAGTTGTAACTGAAAATATTATAAAAATACTTAACATTTTAAGTTGGGTGTACGTAACCTTTTAAATTTCAACCGAAAATATTATAAAAACATATAATATTTTAGGTTTGGTATGAGTCATATATTAGATTACAACCTAATATGTTACTCATGCCAACCTAAAATGTTACATGTTTTTGATAACTTTTCCGGTTGCAACCGACAAGGTTTTTTTTAGCTGCCCCACAACAAAACTCCTCCTATGCTTAGTGATAGAAAGGTTGAGCATTTCTTGGGAATCAAGCTCAAGGCTGATTCGGGAAATTCAAGCACACCAAAGAAGCCTGAAACTTGAAATTTCGACCAAATAAGAAGCTATGATAGAATGCAAATTAACATGATATGATTTCGGTATCTTTAGCCATGATAACAGTACCCTGGTGGCCATGGTATCTTTAACCAACTATTGAACACAAACGCAAGTAGTATAGAATTTCTGAATACCGTTTTTAATTCCAATTCCATGGTATGTATAATTTGACATATTTTTGTTACCTAAGATAAAGTTCAAGGATGGAGGATAATTCAATAAAAGAAAATACGAAAGAAGCCATTGCCTTAAACAGACAGATCAATAAAATGCTTTTTTCTAAGAATTCTGCCTAAAATAGTAAGACAAAAATGGAAATTTTGGATACTGCAAAGCATAAGGCTAAACAAGTGAAAATATTAAAAGAGTTAAGACGTCACCGTATTTGTGAATTAAAGCAAATCTTCAATCTTCAGGTGGGAAGTCTTCGTCCGAACCATTGTCCAGAAAAGTGCCAAGAGTTTTCCTCAACATGCTGAAAGTTTTGTCATCCTGCATCATGCATAATGTAAACGGAATATAATTCTATATATTATCTATTAATTAAATAGCATCATCTCTTTACAAATGAAATTATTTACATTTATTTTCATTTTTATTGAAATGACATTATCTAAGTCATTTAAAATAACATTGCATTAAATATAAATCTTATTATGATACATTAACAATATGAGTGACGTAATGCGGTTCATGATTAAATATAAATTTGTACAATGACGGTGCATTGAATGTAAATGATTAAGGGTGTGTTTGGTTTTACGGTGGTAGAATTAATTTTGGATTATCGTAATTTTATAGAATTGATTTTGTGTAAAATTGGTTTTAGAGTAACGTGAATTATGTTTGGGAGTTTTTTTTTTTAAAAAAATCACAATTGTGTAAAAATATAATATAAAAATCACGACCAATCGCAAAAGCAACTCTCCCCTAATTTTTCTCAAAATCACTATTGATGTCTATAATTGATTTTAAATTTTTACTTCTAAACATGTTGGCATGGCGATCGATGCATATTTTTCCGATCAACCAAAAATTTTGGCCTCCCACCGGATATCCAAACATGCACTAAAGTTACTCAAGTCATAAAAACACATATTCAACTGTTGGATTTTGGTTATATTTACCTGTTTCTTTTCCTTCAAGGACTCGCCCAACTGAGAAATTCTATCCGTACAGAATTTCTCTTGCTCAGATATTAAGCTCCTCTCTTTTCCCTAATGCCAACCAAAAATCAGATTAGTAGAATCAGGTTTCAATAAAAACAGGGGAACTCACAGAGTTTGGTGCTTAATTGCTCAGTTGTTCATATAGCCCGAACAGCATTTCTTTGTCTTCCTCGAATCTGGAAATAGTATCTGTGGAACGGTATTAACAATCAGAAAAAATCTCCATCTACAACGAAGTATAGTTGTTAGCAGTATCAACTTAAATTTCATGGTTTATTTCGTATCATAAACCTCAAATTCTGAAAGAGTCTAAGTCAATAATGGTAATTACTTATCAGTTATCACAATCTTTATCTACCATCTTTCTTACCCAAACTCATGGAGTATCAAATATGGTTATATCTACCCGATATGAATTTGCTTAGTTTTTTCCGAGTTTATTTATAGATTTGAAAGATCATACGTTAACCAATGTCCTAATATAAAGAGAATGCCAACATAGTCTACTTAGGAACAAATCCTGGGCTATTTGAGATTTCACAATCCAGTTTCAACAGCAAGGAAAAATAAAGAACTGCACTTATTAGGCTGAAACTTAAAACATACCAAGTCATATAGCTTTAACAAGCAAATTAACTGGCGTGGTAACAAACGAAAAAATATGTATATGCGAAGGACAAGAAGTTTGAGCATGTTTGTCATATGAGCAGCAGTTGAAAAGGTTGAAAAATAATTTAAAACTTTTATCAGAGAGCACTAGCAAATGAAAGACACAAAACATTAAGATTTATTCCATTGTAATTCATCAAAACCCACCTTTCAGGGCCTGCAGATGGGAAGTTTTTTCGTTGCAGAATTTCTCGTAAACCTCTTGAAACTTTGTCGTCTCATTCTTTAAGCAGTTTTCACACTGCAAATAAAGCAGTCGCATTGGCATTTTAAGCTTTCAAACCATTTAGTAATTCAAATAACAAATTCACCTCTTTTGAGCTCTTTGAAAGTGCCTTAGCAAATATTTGTCTACATTAAAAAACAAATTAAAAGCAATAAATTAGTATTTTTTTCATTAGCAACATGCTTAGAATTAGATTCGATAATTTTAGACACAATACGAAAAAAAAAAAAAACTAAAATTTGATACAAAAACATAACATGATAAAAACAACACAAACATAAAACGGATACCACATACATATATCAAAATTATATAAAACTAATTATTAATTTATCAATATTTATATAAATACATCAACTTCAAACACAATTGTAACAAGTGAAAAATATATGAACATAACACAAACACGAGATAGAGTTAATTAGAATTTTGCTTCAAGTTTGGATTAGAAGTAGGCTAGTTTACCTTTCCTTCTCAATTTCTGACTTCAGTTCATCAAGCTTAGACTTTATCTCAGCAGCTACACTGTAACCGCTGACAATATACAAGTAAGAGACTAAATAAAAACCAGAAATTAATAGGTAACTGAGAAGAAAAAAACTATGTTCCTGTTTTATTATTTCATTTTCTTAAAAATTAAATTATTTATGCGAATAAGAGATCTAATAAATAATTTCAAGGACGATTAAACGAGCTTATAAAATCATTTGAGAGAACGTTATGATCTTCGCGGGTGACTTATGAAACTTGTATAAATGACGAGTAACAGAATTCAAATTAACAAATGACTTTAAGAAACTCGTCGTTCTATCGAGGATATAGTGAAACAATGGAGAACGATGACACATAACAACTAGATCCAATTTCAAAATTATACATTAATTTGTTGGGGAAAAAAACACATAACAACTAGAAACATGGAGAAAAACAACTTCATCGTGGAATCTATCGAGGATATAGTGAAACAATGACAGTCTTATGCTGAATTTTCATTTATTCCTAAAATTTCAAATCAATATCAGAAAAGAGAACGAAGATATAATTATATTACCTGGAAATCGTCTCGTCGTTCTTCTTTTGACCGTCCTTCTGCGCTTTCTCTTTGATCAGTTGCAGCGCCGATATAATCCCTTTGAGATCTCTGCAAATTTCACCAAAAATTCATCAACACACAAAACTTTCAACAAAAATAAACTATAGAAAACATGAAGGTTGTTGATAACAATGACCTGGAAAGATCAGGATCGAAATCATCGACTAGTCGGGTCTTCGGATCGGATTTGAGCAAAGACTCCGATATCCGCTTTTTGGTTCTCGTTTTGCTTGTTGACATTGTTTCAAATTTTGTTTGGTAAATTTTGGAGTTCAAAATGGAGAAGTAGGAGAGCGAGTGAGGTTTCTCTATGTGTGAGAGAAAATACAAGTTTTTAATTCTGCTGAGTTGTGGAAAATGAAGAGATTCGGCTGTTTGGAAACTGGAAATGCCGTTCTTTTGCTACGCGCTCAAATGGCGCTCTTTTTCTCTTAAAAAATTCAAGTATACAATGTTTAATTTTGGTTAAATATATTATTTGGTTCCTGGTTTTGACTCCAATATTTAATTTTTTTTTTCGTGTCCCAATTAAATACCCATCTTTAACATTGAGATCAACCAAGCTCAAATACAAAAACAATTATAAGGGGAGGGGTTAATATTTAAAAATAATGTTTAAAACATAATTTAATCTTTAACATTGAGATCCTGGTTCGATCTCCACCCTCTCCATATCTTGAGTTGTTACCGTCAAACGCATTGTCTTGGAACCTATTTGGGTGTACCTATCCTTCATCAACGCTTACGGGTTTCTGACTTTGATTTTTTACTTGATCGGATCCGTGCTAAACTTAATGGTTGGACGGCTAGTTCGCTTTCCTTTGCAGGCCGTGTCACTTTAGCTATATCAGTGTTGGCAGCTATTCCTTCGTATTTCATGCAGACTGTTCGTTTACCGATTACTGTTTGCAATGAGATTGACAAGATCATTCGTGGCTTCATTTGGGGCTCCTTTAATACTATGCGAAAAATGTCTTTAGTTAATTGGGCTACTGTTACTCAACCACGAAAACGGGGGGTCTTGGTATCCCCATGCGAACGAGCGTAATTTGGTGTTCATACAAAAGCTTGCTTTTACTTTGGTTAGCTCCCTGGATGTATTATGGGTCAAAGCTCTATGACAAAAATACATAATGGTTTCGCCTTGCCCTCGCTCTATTGCCCGGGCAAATTACTCTCCCCTCTGGAGTTCTTTGTCAAATGTGTGGGAGATGGTTAGTAATAATACTTTATGGGTCGTGGGTGACGATGCTGCTATACATATTGGAATGATCCTTGGGTTCCTTTTTTGGGTCCGTTGCGTCCTTGGTTACTATCATCTGCACCGATTTCAGACGATGTTCAATTTGCTGATTTGGTTCAAGCTGATGGGCTTTGGGATACGGAGAAGCTCTCGACTTTCTTGCACCCTACTGCAATTCCGCATGTTGTCGAGTTGCCACCTCCGTTTTTTGGGGACATGAGTGATACTGTGGCTTGGAGGTCCACATCGAATGGGGATTTTTCCGTCTCTTCGGCCTATGAGCTTATTGTTGCTCCTTCATGGGATCCTTGCAACTCTAAATAGTCTCGTATTTGGTCTTTACCGGTCACGCAACGCATCTGAACTTTTTTGTGGCTTGTTCTTGGGCAAAGACAAACCTTGAGCGTGCGCGTCGTGGTCTTACCATCGATTCGTCATGCCCTTGTTGTGGGTGTGCTAGCGAAACGATTCTTCATGTCCTTCGTGATTGCCCTCCTACTCGAGCCTTATGGCAGTCTATTGTTCATGACAGTATGCAGTCATCTTTCTTTAATGGATCTTCGGACTCTTGGATTGTTTCTAATATTAGCAGCGGTGCATCTTTCGGTACTAATGACATCCCGTGGCAATGTTTCTTCATTTCTTTTCTATGGCAGCTTTGGAAACGCATGAATGATTTTATCTTCAATGGCACTTGTCTTCCGTTATCTGAAATCTGTAGGATTGGGTCGTCATGGGCTTCTTATTTTGCAGAAACTCTCTCTCCTTCGTGTCCGCATATGGCCGATGTCGGGTTTCTTCGCCGATGGCAGCCTCCGCTTCTGGGGTGGCTTTGCCTCAATACAGATGTTGTTGTTTCGTGTATTGATGGTATGGGCACAATAGGGGTGTCCTTCAGGGACCCTCTGGCAATTGGATCCGGGGCTTTTGCCAAGCAGTTGGTTTTGTCACCCCGCTGCAGGTAGAGTTATGGAACGTTTTTATTGGCCTTAAAGTAGCCTAGTCCCTTGGTGTAAGCTGCTTGTTGGTTCAATCCGACAATTCTACGGCCATACGGATGATCAAAGAGCCTTCGGCGGGGTCTTGCCCTTTAGATCTGATTCGAGCCATAGCCGTGATGAGTTGCCTTGATTGGACTTTGGACTTCCAATGGATTCCACGGGAAGAAAATATGGTTGTCGATTGGTTGGCTAGATACCCTTCTTCATCTCAATTTCAGCTTTTGGTTCTGTATGAGGAACCTGTTTTGCTTCGTCCCTTGCTCTTTCGTGATCGTGATGCCCCCTTATCGTCGCTCAGACCGTTCGGCTAATGGTTAGTTGCAGGGTTTCTTTTGAGTAAGGTTTTTTCCTTTGGTTTTCTTGTCGTGTCTTATCTCGTTGTTTGTATGTTGTTACCATATGCACTCTTTTTCCTCCATCTAGATTAGGGAGGTTTTTTAACAAGGCATATGGTGGCACTCTCTCCTTTAATTAAAAAAATGTTAAATCACTCATAGAAAGATAAATTAATCCCCAATTCTTATACAGTTGAGCAACTACAATTAAAATTCTTGCAGCAATCAATCTATCTCTAATAATATATATATATATATATATCATGAGATATATTTTAAGGGTATTATAAGTCTTTGAACTTTTGAAAAAAATTAATTAAGCTCTTAAACTTTTTTTGCGTCCAATTAAACACTTAAACTCCAAAATTTCATCAATTCACCCATTTGACCAACGTTGACTGTGAAATCTAATAATTTTTTTAATCAGTTGGTGCAACGTGTCGTGTTACACTGTTGTCACTTGAGATTTTTAAATTTTATTTATTTTATTTAGAAAATTCTTTAATAGTTCTAAAAATTATAAAAAACTTATAAAAATATAAAAAATCTGTAAATGTCGCATGACAAACTATAGTGTGTCACATGACAGTAATATCTCAAGAAAAAAAATCGTCAAAAATTGATGGTTCAAATTGGTGAAAGGGCTTAATTGATTTACTTTATTGGTTCAGGTGCTTAATTAAATGTAAAAAAGTTTTAAGGACTTAATTGATTTTTTTCAAAAGTTCAAGGGCTTCAAACAGCCTTAAGCCTATATTTTATAAATACTAACCTCTTAAATTTTATTTATTAAATGAATTTTAAATAAAATGACCAATTTACCTTTCATGATATATATATATATATATATATATATATCATGCAAACAACATGAACAGAGACAGATTTCACTTCGATTATTTTGTTTCATCACAAATTCTATGCCTTCATTTTTTACGCAAAAACTTTACTTTATAAATCTTCTTTATAAATCAAGCTAAAATCACAAAAGCTTAATTCCTCCCAAAGATGACAGCAAATTGGGTTCTATTAACCTTACTATCCTCACTATGTTTACCGACTTCCTATGGTAAGAGGACCGGTGTTTCCGCCATGGACGACAGAATCGAAAAAATTCCATGCCAATCAAGCAGAGGTTTCACGCACGAACCCGATCATAGTTCTTCATCCTCTGGCAATCGTGATCCTCCCGATTTCTGTATTTCCCGGCAATGAAAGAAACCTTTACTGTCTCTACTGCGACAATGTCAATATCGTTTGCAACTCGGGCTACTACGTCGGCAACTCAGGCGTCAGCGTCGGCATTGGAATCGGCCCCTCGTGTGGCGACATCGGCAACTCAGGCTACGTCGGCAGCGGCTTTTGCGGAGACAGCTGCAGTTGTGGATACAACCCTTGTAGCATAGACTATGGTTATAGTCTCGAGGGACTCAAACAAACGATTAGGGATCTTACCATGAAACTTGATGCCAATGGTTTATTAGGGCAAAAGAAGGCTATGAATATGAAAGCTACGGCACCAGAATCTTCATAGATTTATACACATAAGATTATATAAACTTAGGGTTCTATCAAAAGTAAAAATAAATTAATAACCAGACAGCTTGAGTATGATTGGATTCCAATGTGCTAGCTGCTTTTATTATAGGAAAAATAAATAAAAACTTAAATTAAGCTTGATTTGAAATGAAAGTTGATGAGGAATATTATTAGGGAAAAATATTTAAACTCTAATTTAGGTTTAATAATTTTTTTATTTCTATAAGAGTCAATTGCACCACACGTCCCCAAACTACGACCTTCATTCTAGATTGGTCCTCAAACTTTTAAACATTTCAATTTCATCCTCAAACTAGGACTTTCATTCTAAATTGGTCCCCAAACTTTTGAGCATTCCAATTTTATCCTCAAACTTTGACTTTCGTTCTAAATTGGTCCTCAGACGTTTTGAACATTTTAATTTTATCCCCAAATTATTAGTATAAGCTAATCATATTTTATGTTAATAAAACCGTTATAAAAATTGTTAATTTTCATGAAACACCGATGCATATTATGTAATAATATGATGTGATATAAAGGATAATTTGAGGATGAAATTAGAATGTCAAAAAAGTTTGGGGACCAATTTAGAATGAGGGTGTAAGCTTGGGAATGATACTAGAATACTCAAAAGTTTGGGGACCAATTTAGAATAAAGGTCATAGTTTGAGGATAAAATTGAAATATTTAAAAGTTTAAGGACTAATTTAAAATGAAGGTCATAGTTTGGGGACATATAGTGCAATTAACTCTTTCTATAATTTGAAAAATACTTAAGTTTACGATTTTTTATAATATCATATCGTTTTTCGCTCACAATAACATTTGTTTTTGTCCTTAACCGCGATAAACGAAATCGAAAATATGGCCGCAACCGTATAGTGCACATAATTTGTTTTCATGTGACTGGTTGTTTAACCTTGGAGACGTTTTTCTTTATTAATACGAACACTCTTGTGGACTCTGTTTAGCTCCATTTAGGTAAACAAAACGTTAAAAAAAAAACTAATTTTGTCTCCGCAAATACATTGTAAAATAAAATACATAGTACAAGTAAATTCTATTATCATTTATTTATATTATGAGAAAGATCATTTTAATTTAGTTTATTCTATTCATAATGTAAAGATTTAAATTGCTTAATGAATATAACATTTCATTCAACTAATAAATTCGTAAAGGATTAAGAGCTACATTATGCATTTGAATGTTTATTTATTTAAACATATATAGTTATATTTTAATGCACAAATTGTGTTAAAAAATATACGCAAACTATGTAAATTTTAAATTTTAAATCTCTAACCTTAAAACCCTAATCTCATTTTAATTATAATCTTAAATTATGAACCTTACAACATAAACTTCTAAACTCGAATTCTTAAATTAAACCTCTAAGCCTAAAATTAACAAATTTATATAAACTGAAGTTAACGAAAACTTATGTATCAAAATATTTCTTACCATACATTACTTGTTACAATAGTTGTAGATCGTACTTATAACTTTGAATTTATATTATTGATTTAGAAAAAGTAAAGTACATTGGTAGTCATTGAACTAAACAAAAATGATATTTTTAACTACTAAAATTTTAGAAATTATAAAATAATCATTAATTTATTAAATTATTACAAAATAGTCATTACACATTATAAATAAATAGCGATAGATTTGACAAATTTGAAGACCATTTTGAAACCGTTCGATAAATTTAATAATTATTTTATAATAGTTTGATAAAATTTATTGGCCATTTTATAATACTTTAATGAATTTAATAACTATTATTTAATTTCCAAAATTTCAATAGCTAAAAATATCATTTTATTTAGTTTAATGACCCTAAAAATTCAAAGTAAACCAAAATACTGGCGGTCTTAAATCCTAGTATCCTAAAGCAAACAAAAAAAAATCAAATAGCAAATTACAAAATTATCCTTGATTGCCATGCCATTCCCGATGCGACGCCCTCCGAATCCCAAAGCTTTAAAAAACCAAAGGTCCAATTTTCGTCCGTCGGAGACGCCGCGTTCGGAGGAGGAAAAGCAAGGATAATGATACCTCCGCCATGGGCTTCCGCTTGTGGAAATCAATGCACTGACAAATACGCTGCTCTTACGCAAATTCCTTGTATTTCTTCCATTTTTTTTCATTCCTGTTTTAAACTACATACGATTCTATCCATCTTTTTAGTAATTTCGGATGGCCAATTCTTCCAAATACCGATTTAATAGATCTTAGTATTTTGTTTATTCTGTTTAGTTGGTTGCATTTGAAGCTTCTTCCGTCGAGGTCAAGGTTCCATTTAATTCGCTATTTTGTTTGTTTGTTTTTTGTGTATCTTGGTGTTTTTCTCTCCAAATGTTTTTGAATGGTTACTCAACCTCTGTTGCAAGTTTTGGTTGTTGATTTATAACAATGTGAGCTATAAAATGGCTATCAATTTCCCAAAAAATTGTGCAACGAGGTATTCAAATTATTGTGTTTACACAGTCGGTTCCGTATAAGATGAATTTGAGTTTCTTGTAGCAATCTATTGATGCTACTAACAATAGTGAATTCTTGTAGGGAGAGTGTTTTGCAAAAAAGGGTGTAGCGCGGATGGAGAGACATGGGAAGAATGTAAGCAGTTTTGCGTTAATTGTTGCTTTTGATTTAGAAACCGTTACCGAGGATGAAGTTTTATGTTCTCTCAAATCTGGTTTAATCAGTGGTTTGATGTTCCTTGTTCGGCTTTTCCGGTGCTTGGATCATATTTACGAGCAATTAGTCTCTCAAAATAATGTCGGCTCCTTGTTGATTAATGTATTAAGCATTTAATTGTTCTCCAGATTATTCATGATGATTTCTTGGATTGGCATGGTTCTTTAACCAACCTTAATGAGTACCGGTGAAACAGCATATATTTTAAAGCTGATTATATCATTATTGTTACGATATTCACTTTTCAGGTTTATCAGAGTGCGATGAGATTTGCTATAAGGATCCTGTATTAAAGGACCAGAAATGGAGTGCTTACATTGATCGCTCCCCTGGAGCTGCCAATTACTCTCAGGTGCTAAATCTTGTGGCCGTTTTTCATCCCACTTTCTCACCTGTAATGACCCTAGATATTGTCATTTCTTTTGAACTTTTTCATGTCTGATATGGTTGAACTGCTGTTTACTTGGTCATTGCACTTTTATGAGATGTTTTTATGTTTGAAAGAATGAAACTCTGAAAGTCTGCTATTATATAAATTTAGTCAACTTATGTTCTCTTTAGAAATCGAATGCAGTACTCTAGAAAAAGTTCTTTTTAGTACTTTTTGAGTTTGGTGTTCACTTCTGTTATTCAGGGTTGATTATTTACACTGGTCTGCAATTGCTTTCTAGTGTTAGACAGGTTGAGGCACAACAAACTTAGTCTTAATATGGCCCTTCGAATAAATTAAAGGTGAAAGTTCTGTGGTTTAAAGAACATTAATATTGAGATCCACTAATTGACCTTGTGGTCATGGATGCTCATCCTCTTCACCACATGTGTGGGTTCGAATCCCGACAGTTGCCTTGGGAATGTCATTGTAACACTAAATAAAAAAAATGGAACATTAATACTCTTATTTAGCGGAGATACATGTGACTCATAATGTGCTCTTGAAACATCTCAAAATTCAAAGTACAAGGATGTCTATTCAGTGCAATTGGCTAAATTATAGGAATCCATAATAATGATTAGTGAAATAAGCAATATTTTTGGTCAAATACTCAAATATCTTAATATTAAATTCATTGTTGATTTTTTATCATACAGGAGTGCTTCAATGCTTGTGTAGCTGGATGTGGTTATAAGGTCGGTCTGAGCTCACGTACTTAGACTTGTCATTTGCTTTCTTCACCTACGTTTCATCTGCAATTTCTTGTTTCTTTACACATTACAGTTTGAAATATGTAAAGAGATAGTAGCGCAAGTCAGACCAAGTCCATCGCCACCCAGTCCTCCTCCAGTGGTGAAACTGCCCCCGGTCACTACACCCGATGAACGTGCCGAAGATGTACCAAGTACTTCAGTATAGCAAGAGGTGAAACATAATGTTCGATATACTCTTTATTAGCTGAATAGTCTGCTAGGAGAGATTCATCATGCTGCTGACATGCTTCTTGTCGGGCCATTTCGGTGAAGAAACATTTTCTTCTTTTTTGTTCTGTGGTTTGCCCCGTCAGTCGCCACCTTATTTAACCCTTCAAAACATTTCTGCTAATTAATATGGGAAGGCCAGTTTTGTTAAATCATGTCGCATGGAAAAGCTTTTCTGAGCTTTGGTGATTTGGAAATTTTCATATTCTGAACGAAACAAAGCTTTGTTTGGAAACTATACGAGTCATCGCCATTGTTGCATCTTATTTTATTTTGAAATAAAATAATACGAATTCCAACGTCAAATACAATTAAAATCTTCTTAATTTTCATTTTGAGAGGTAATGTCCATGGAGTTAATTAAAAATGTCATATGATATATGAATTTAATTGATGGTGCAATTCTATTATTAAATTTTAATTTTATATATTAAATCTTAATTTGATTTTATGTATTAAAAATGTATTCTTAGATAATTTTACACTTAACCAACTAAATATCATAATTTTATATTTCGACTAAACGAACTAAACAAAATAATATGACATTTTCAATAACATGTCAAGTAAATGCGTCATTCTTAGTAACTTAATTATGTGTAATTGGGGATTCTCCCCTTAAAAACAAGAATAGAAGCTTGGGCTGTATCCTTGCAAATTCCCATCTCTGCCTGTGAAAATAGGCTCTTTCGAACCGGCGATAGACAGCTAAATAAGTCGAAAGAGTAACAACAAATCCGTCATCATTCGGAAGATGACATCGATAAATGAAAGCCGAAAACACCATGAAAGCCCAACCAAGCAAGGGGCAGCTTTATCCCTTATACAATCAGTCTTGCATCTTCAGTGCAAAATATAATTACTTTAATGACTAATCAACAGATAATATGGTCATCATCTAAAACAACATGATAGAAATTTGATTCCTCAAGAATGTTGCAACCATTTAACAATATTGAGTTAACCTCCTAATGGAACCAAGGGTGGAAGGGGAGAGAGCAAATTGGGATAGGCCTATACGGATTTTTTTGAGAGCTTCCTCTTCATCCGGCTAAAAGGGCCAACACTCCGGTCCATAATATACATGTAAATAACCTGGCTCCATGATTTATACGAATCCAAGCCTTCGTAATATTCGGGAGCAATCTCCTTCACCTTATGCAGTTTGTTCCCTGGAATCCTTGGGAAATCATGGTGCTCATTGTGATAGCCAACACTCCATGTCATAAGATTCAGGGGACCATAATAAGAATACGTTTCTTGTTTAGGATTGAACACATAATGCTCGGAGATGAAATGGCCCGCCATTGGGTGCATTCCCCCACCAACAAATGTTGAAAGGATCAAATAAGCAAAAGATTTCCAGCCCCAAAAGTAAACTAACATAACGTCAAGAGCAACCTGAATGGTTAAGTTGATGAACTCCCAATAACCAGGGGGCTTCGGTTTGAGAAACAGAGGGCGGAGAGCGTAGAAGAAGAGTTGGAAGATGACCCATACGGCTTTCGTGACTGCATTAGTCACAAAACGGGCTTCAGTGTGGCTCGGGACATCCATGTCAATGCCATCTACCCCTTGGAACCGATGATGCTCGAGGTGATACTTCTGGAAGGTGACGGACATTGGCACACCAATAGGGAGATTAGCGAAAATCCCGAGCCAACGGTTGTAAACCGGAGTGGAGAAGGCGAGATTGTGGCTGAGCTCATGGATGGCTAAGAAGAGATTATGGTTGAGGAAAGAACCAAAGAAATATGCAATTACCAACATCTTCAGCCAGCCGGCATCACGGAGGATAATTGCAGTGCATAGCTGAAGTACAACAACCACAGTAATCTGCAAACACAGTTTCAAGATTAGTATTGCTCATATCGGTCATTTTGAAGTTTCTTAAGCTGAAAAGACCAGCAATAGGGGGAAAACAACAATGACACCAAGTAAAATAGATACATTTGGTAAAAACTTGAATTTGACTCCAACTAAATTTGATGTGAACCACCACATTCTCAAATGCCAAAGCCACTTGACTCTTCATTTTCCTATAAATAATTGTGTCCGACACACGGATATCACTCTCCGAGAACCCTCCAAATACATGAAAAATCGAAAACATATCCGGATCTGGTAAACCCAAACCTGAGAAAAATGACTAAAGAGACAACAATGGAGCTAAATTAATTTAATAAAAACTAGTTTATTTTTCTTACCTAGAATAGTACTTTGGAACCTTACAAAAGATCTTGATGTGTACGGCACAACTAATCCAAACAGATTGCAAATAAATATACAAAGCAAATGCTGCTTATTCGGTATAAAAACATCACTATTCCAGAAAGTTGGCAAAGCAAATGAGATACAGATTCCACCAAATCCACGACCATTTCAATGAAATAGCATCAAAATCATTTAAAACAAAGAAAAACAGAACTACCCCTGGAATCAAATCGCTTAAATAGTTTAATCCCAAACAATGTGAGTTGAAAGATCCGAATTTGGGGCAAGACCCAGATTTCCAATTGAGTTAAATAAACATAATAACTCAGAATCAAATGGATTCAATCCACTTGCATTTGCATTCCCTGGGATCTAAAGAAAAAGAGGGGAAAGAATACCTTAAGGAAAGCAAAGGGATCAGGGCCAAAGAGCTCTTTAATTTGAGGGTATTGAGAGAGGATCTGACGTCTCCTAGAAGCATGAGGCTCGTCAGTGTATGACCAGAAAAAGTCATTCGCCGTTAATATCCCTTCTTTATCTTCCCCTCTCTTTTCCCCTCCTTTCCCCATCTCTCTCTCTCTCTCTCTCTCTCTATCAACCGTTTGATTACACTTTCCTGATCTTCCAACACCGCTTCTTTCTTTGGAAATGGTTTTGCTTTTTCTGTAGGTAAATTGCCAATTTATAAGAGGCTATTAACGTATGGACGATGTTGATGCAATTGCACGGTTCTCACTTACAAAATCCAGCTTGGAATTTCGACCTCTTTTAGCTTTTAATATCTTTACACCCTATTTCCAGCTCTGGGTTTTGGTTCTCTTTTTTGGTATTTTAAATTAGTGTTTTATCAATATTTATTTGGAAAAAAATTAATATTATTTTAATAAAATTTCAGATTTTAGTTTAGTAAATAAACAAACGTGAATTAGTTGTACTACACGTCAAATCTATCTGATTTTTAATAAAAGTGTAAATGACCTATCAAGTCCCAATAATTTAAATTTTCTACGTTATTTGATATATATTTTAAAATATATAATAAAATATTTTGATACACAAAATTTAAATAATTCTTTTAATTTTAAAATTTAGAGATTTAAGTTGTAGTTAGAATTTAAATATTTAAGTTGTAGGGTGTAAAATTTAAAGTTTATAATTAGAAGGCTTAATGCACAATTTGTCCTCTAACATTTACTACTTTTTTCCAACTTGGTATATAATGTATTTTTTTTTTACTTTTCTACCTCCTAAAGTTTAGACAGTTATCCAAAATACCCCAATTATTTTATGCCTGTTTAAAAAAATAATCTTAACCAATCAAATTATGCCATGTCACCCTCTTTATTTTTTAATTTTCAAATAAAATAAAATAATAAATATATTAAAATATTTATTTTATTTTATTTTCCCAAAATTACCTCTCTCTCTCTTTCTCAAATCTCATTCCCATTTTCATTTCCATCCCCATCCCACACCATTTCTTTAACAGAATCTCCATCCCAAAAATCATGGGTCATGGAATATCCGGCGGCCTTAATCAGCAAGGCTTTTCAGGTTGCCGATCACGAGATTTTTGGCTAGAGATTTGGGGGCATTAAACGGAACAGGAGGAGGGGAGGTGGTCGGAGAACGATTCTTACGGTTTTAGTGAGCCCGATTCAAACGATTCGGGTTAAGGAAGAGATTTTTGTGGTGTTTCATGGGATTCGGTGGCTTTAAACAATCAGCTGGTTTCAGAACTGCAACAACCATGACTGGAAAACATATTTTAAAAATCTCATTTGGGTTTGGGGTGTACTTGCACGATGTGGGTGATGCGGGGTTTTGTTGCAGTGTAATACTGTTTTCTTGGATAATAAAACACAGCTTATCCAAACAAAAAAAAGATGTTTAAAAACGAAGATTGGAGAGATTTACAAGACGAGATTTAAGAGAGACAAATCAATTGTTTTGCTTTATCAATGGAGGTTGAATGTTGAAGGAAAATCAAACATTCACTGGTTTTTAGCAATGAAGGAGAGCGGAGATGAAGGAGAGCGGAGATGAAGGAGATAACTGGACAAAGAAGGGAGGAGAAACAATGTTTTATCAAATGTTTTTTATAATATTATATTATATTTTTATTTAATTTATATGTTAATTTTGAAAATAAGAAAAATAAATAAATAGGGTGATGTGGTCCGATCCATTGGTTGAGATGTTATTTAAACGAAGTCAAAACTTTGGGGCGATTTGGGTAATGATATAAAGTTTAAGGGGCATAAGAGCCAAAAATACTTTAGGTATCAAATTGGAAAAATAGGTAAACTTTAGGGGATAAATTGTGCATTAAGCCTAGTTAGAATTTAAATTTTAGGGTTTAGGATTTAAGGTTTAAGACTAGGGTTTTAAGATTTAGATTTTATAGTTTAAATGTGAAAGGTTGTATAATTTTTTTTACACAATTTATGTATCAAAATATAACCTTATTAAAAAATTAATAGATAACCCTTTGATTCAAAAGAAGACAACTAAACATTAAAGTCCTTATATCTCTTCTAAAAATGTGTTGCACGTAGGATGGATGTTCATAATTGGCCCAATGAGCAATAAGTTCAATATCACTATTATAATATTATTATTTTTCATCTTTTATTTTATTAACTTGTCTTATGAGCTTATTGGGCATTTGGTACTTTATGAACACTCTTAGCACGTAGTATAGCTCAATTGATATTTTGTTAGTACAATATATAAAAGGATGCGTGGTTGAATATCGATGAACTTCAATTTGTTGATGGGGAAGAATCTAGATAGTATAAATATTATACACGAAAAGTTCAAAAAGGGCATAACGCTAAAAATGCTCCTAACGTTTGATTGAATTGTCACTTTGGCCCATATTATTTTTTTGAAGCAATTTAGTCCTCAACGTTTCATTTTTGGTCAAAATGGTCTCTCTGCGGATGAAAACTGCTAGTCAACTGACGATAAACAACTTGAAATGACAAGTGAGAAGAACAAATATTTTATATTTTATACAATTTTGTAAAATTATTTTTTGCTTGATGTGTTATTCTGTAAAGTCAGTATATTTGCCTATATGACACTACTATCTCAACGAGCACTTCAATGCAGGCTTTTAATAATATTTCAAGCCATTTACCATTAGTTGACTAACAATTTTCATCCGCATAAGGGGCCATTTTGACCCAAAATAAAACATCGAGGGCTAAATTGCTTTAAAAATAAGAATCAAAATATCAATTCAGTCAAACGTTAAGGGCATTTTTTTAATATTATGCCCAAAAAAAATGCTGCATGTTGGTTGATGTTAGATTCACGTAATAATTTCTTGTATTATTAAAATTAATTGATTTTTCCTCCTAAACATGCATCATTAATTGTTGTTTAAAGAATTATTTTTTATTAAATCACGAGGTATTATATTTCTATGTTGGAATTTGAACTTATATAAGATGAGATAAAATAAACATCCTCAGCCATTAGACCAATTAGTAAATCTCGTTTTTAAAGAATCATTAATTATATATATATATTATAATTATATATCAATCAAAAATAATATTTTCAGTACTATATATAAATGCATTATCATCGAAAAGATATTTATTTTTATTTAAAAATATCACAGGAAACCAATTTTTGGTGTGATTTGATACATCATGTTTCCAAAAAATATATTTTTTTTCATTGTTATTATTAGTTAATGAATTCAAATTTAGTTATTTTCATATTTTTTAGGGAAAATTACATATTTTGGACTTCAACTATGCCCGCATTACTGTTTTAATAGCCTAACTATTATTTTTGGTAAAATAGGACCTAATATTATGTTTTTGTTCTATTTCGGTACCCGGCCGTTAAAAACTAATGGAAATACTGACGTGGCTTGGGTTAATAATAGTTTTAGTCCAAAAACTTATACAATCTATCAATTTAGTAATATTCTATCAATTTAAATATTATTTTAATTTTTGAACTAAAATTGTAAATTCCTCGTTTTCTACTTCCAGTCGAATGTAATTTGCAATTTTACCCCCAAAATTAAGATGGTGTTTTAAATTGATGAATTTTGGACTAAATTGATCATATATATAAGTATTTTAGACTAAAACTGTGATTATACCCATCTACGTCATCATTTTCGTTAGCTTTTAGCGGTTAGGTACCAAAATAGAACAAAAATATAATGTTAAGTACCATTTTACCAAAAAAAGTACTAAAATAATAACGCGAGCATAATTGAGGTACTAAATATATAATTTTCTCTATTTCTTATGATGCGTACATTATCAAAAGATTAATGATAAAAATAAATATTATCATATAATTATACTAAAATATTTAAAATATATATTTTTATTTTCAGATAATGCCAGGCATACACATGTTATTTTCACTATTATTTTACCAAAATATCCACAAACTTTTCGTGTATTTACGAAACTACGAAAGTAACCTTTCAGTTCAAACTCCAGCTGATGTCAACGAGATCGGCCCAACCCTAAACTTATTACTTCAACCGTGATAACTACTAAAACTGTTTCGGGCAATCAGTTCCTCTGTCTCATGGAAACCTTAATTTTCAAAACTCCAATCAAATTCAAAATCTCGAACTCCCAAATTTCGCCCTCGATTTTCCCTTTCCATTTTCCCTCACGACAAAGGATCAAATTCCGTCGTTTCTCCCGTAGAAACAGCTTCCAACTCTGTGGAAGCCTCAATGTCACTCCCGCCAAGGCTTCTTTATCTGCTGAACCCTCGAGTTGCGGCGGGTGGGGCGATTTTGAGCCGGGTACTTGGTCTTCTAACTCGGGTGAGTCAATTCGGCTGCGTGATTTCCTTGTATCTATCGGAATTTATGATAAGAAACATGTATTTATGTTTTTATCGGGACTCGTTTGTGCCTTGGCGATTTCTAGGGTTAGGGTTTCTACGATTGTATTATTTCCGGGTTCTATTTTGGTTTTTGGTATTGGGTTTTCGTTTGGTTTTGTTAAAGGAGGAAGTTTCAACGAGTTAAGTTCAAATAAAAGGAGGTCAAAGGAGGAAATTTCAGGAGTCTATAGTAAGAACTTGAGGAATTTAATGGACTTTTTTGATGGGTTTGATGTTAAAGTTAATAATCTGAAGAATAATATACAAAGAGCTATTGATTCTAACAGAATTAATGTAGCTGATTTGGAGAATTATGCTAATTTAGTGGAATCGATGAGGTTATCAGCTTCAAATGCTAGAAACGTTGTTGAAGCTTCTATGGATAGCGTTGGGAACTCTTATAATCTGAAACCATCAGGTAGAAAAAAGGAGGGCGGCGAGGCTAGGTTTGAGTTGTTACAATTTCTTGGGGGCATGTTTGCCAAAAAATCGGTGGCATCAAAGCCTAATAAAGTAAAAGATGATGTTAAGCCAGAGAGTGTGGATACTAATTTAAATAATAAAATTCGAGGAGATGTATCGTTGCCTGCTGTTGAAGATAAGGTTTTTAGTTCACCTAATAACGGAAAACATGTTTCAAATCAAGGCTTTGCTCAAGATTCTTTGAATAAGTCTGATTTGAATCGAGAAAGGGATGGGAAAATGGATTTTGATTTGGAGAATGAGAAAATAAGGTCTGATTTTCTGGGTGGAAATGCTAAGAGATTTGTGGATAGTGAAGAGTATAACTACGAGAGCAAAAGATTACAGTTCACAAATACTCATGACATCTCTTTCAACTCAAGTCATGCGAATGAGAGGAAAAGATGGAAATCCGATGATAATCTGTTTGATTCCATGGATTTCAGTGTCAGATTGGAACACATGAAAACTGAAACTTCCTTTATACACGAGCAGCTGCATCGTGAATCTAGTAGATCTTACAGGTCTTCTCACAACCCAGAGAAGAGAGAAAACGAGGCATATGGAAAGAGGCAGCACTATGAAGATAATTCCCACCTAGCTGATTGTGTAACTGCAGCAGAGAATGAAGTCATTTCATCATCATCATCAAAGTTTGTCGATGATGTGGTCTTCGATAAGTATCTTACAGAAGCTAGTGGTCTTCTTAAAGAAGCCAAAGAGTGTATGAGGGGAAGACAAGATGAAGGGCATGTAGAAGTCATCTTGAATAGGTCCGCCACATTACTCTCGCAAGCTATCGCAATGAAGCCCATGAGCCTGTTAGCTGTGGGCCAGTTAGGTAACACTTACCTTCTTCACGGAGAATTGAAACTACATGTCAGTCGTGAGCTGAGAACTCTTCTTACTAAAAATGATCCCGTAACTGGTGGGAGGCCACAAGGAAGAGTAGTTAACAGACTAGATCAAGTTTCAAGCAGAGATGAAGCTATATCCCTCTTAGTTAGTGCTTGTGAAGAGTGTGAAGAGCTCCTTGTGAGGGCTGGGAGAAAATATCGTCTCGCATTATCAATCGATGGAGATGATTTTAGATCCCTTTATAATTGGGGTCTTGCTCTGTCTTTTCGTGCACAGTTGATTGCAGATATAGGACCGGTAAGCATTTCTGGAGCTGAAATTTAATTTCTTGTCTGTTGCATAAATTTTCTTGGTCTAAGAGAAACAGTTTGATGATTTGATCAACCTTCATCAGGTGTGAGGGAGGATGGGATTTCTTATTGTGGGGAATTGCATTGTTAATTACAGAATTTTTAAATGTTGGATTACATCTTTCTGATTTCAGGAAGCAGCGTACGATGCTGACAAACTATTCTTGGCTGCAATTGATAAATTCGATGCCATGATGACTAGAGGCAATGTTCATGCACCTGATGGTACGTCTAACTTCTTTTGTGTCCGTCAAGTTGATGTCACAGTGTTGATATGTTAAATGAAACTGGTATGACCATCGACAACTGATTTATACCCCCCCTCCCCCCCCCCCCCAAACGGTTTAGCGGAGTCACAACCATGAAACAGATATTGTTCCGCACTCTGCTAATTAATTGAAGTTTTCTATTGAGATAAAGAAAACATTTATGTCTTGGAGCTCCAAATATAGAAGTCCCTAAAATTTATCTTAGCACCTGGCAGCGTCTGCACATCTATATGATCATGCGTTCTGTATATCTTTAGGATTATGCGAATAGAGCATTCATATTTGCTGGATGAATATATTGGATGAATGGTGAGTAAGGAATTCCCCTTAATACTGCATATATTTGATTTACAGCCCTGTTTAGATGGGGAGCCATACTGCAGCAACGATCTCGCTTAAGACCTAGTAACAGTAAAGAGAAGATGAAATTACTACTGCAGGCAAAGAGGTTGTATGAAGACGCACTCCATATGGACTCCAAAAACCTGCAAGTAAGAGATGCCTTATCATCATGTATGTATGAGTTGAAGTACAGGTATTTTTAGTCCTTACGATTTACGATAGCAGTAATGAAGAATCGATATCTCTAAACTTTCTCTGCTATCCCGTACATTTTTCGGTGCGTTCTACAACGTGCAGGGCTTCTTGTCTTCATAGTGTAATATGAAACAATGATATTGCTTATATATTAAATAAAATGAAAATACATCCTTTGATAATTTTCTTTCATGCCATTAAAATTTTAGCTTATAATATCAGAATTGTATCCAACTTTTTGTACGCGTGATTTGCTGTTAAATTCTGTTTACTGTAGTAATGCTTTAAATTTACCAATACATTCAGTTTTTTACTAGCTGTTGATTAGATTTATGTAGTATGACGCAGTCTAGAATCTGTTTGATTGATAGGAAAACTGGGGGAATAAGGTTGATTTTCATTTCTGGATCTGCCTGAATTAATACAACTAAATACAAACACCAAATATAGTGTTTTTTTTTTATTGTGGAATTCTTATTGTTTTTGGTGTTTTATGTCCGGATTTCTTCAATGCTACCCTAAGCCATGGTCCTCAATTGTTCCCGGAAAACTTTTAGCATCCCAGCAAAGGTAACAATCCCGGCTAAAGTTTGATCTTCTTCGACAACCCACATGTAATTTACACGGTGTGAGAGTGCCTGGATCATCACTGCCACCAGCGAGCTCCATGGATGACATACAATGGCCTCTGATCTCCTCACCACCTTTGCTGAATACCCTCCCAGCCTCCCATTGCTCCTCCCAACACCGAACCCCTCATCCTCAGATGAGGAACATGATGATGAAACCGATGAAATTCCCGAGGAAATCCCTGAATCTTCTTCCATCAATTCCAGGGCTTTCACTAGATTCCTCTCTTGCAACCTGTCTTTCACCAACTGAATCAAATCCTCCGGTGGTCCACTGCAATCGATATAAGCCATCAAATCACCAGCTGAAAGTGTCGCAATGCCCGCCACGACATCCTCATCACAAGAATTCAAAGTGAAGGGTGAAATTTCTCCGACCAACTTGCCATCACCGTCGACGATTGCGATGGAAGTTTGTATCTCAAGGGACTGAGCGACGAAGGGCAAGGCCGAAGAAGCCGGATCATCATAATGAACGTTTGTGATGTTCTGAGCATCAATGATGTCGAGAGCGTTGATAGGATTAACAGCAGTTTGGCTAAAAAGACCAATTGAATTCACAAGGTAACGAACTATATCTTCTTGAGTTAGCCAACAATATTGCCGGTTATTATGGAAGGTTGAATTCGATAAAGTATTTTGAAGCAGCTTTTTCCTTGAATTCCTGCCGCTGATCTCCAATGGTATCACGAGATTTTGTGCTCCTTCCAGGATCAAATCTATAGCTTCCACCAAACTGAAAAATCAAATAAATAAATTAGTAATGAAACAGAGGAAAGATTGGTATGGCACAAGATTGTCAGTTTTATGCTTGCATTGACCCAGCAAATTACGTAATTTTTAATATTATAATTTTTGCAAATAAAATAAAAATGTCTTATTAAAAGAGTTTAATTAAAATATTAATAATAATATAAAATTGAAATTGTTTAATTAAAATATATAAACAATAATTAATATAAAATCTTATACTAACAATTTAAAAAGTAATTTAAAATACAAAAAAATAGTTTAAAAAATAAAAAATGTATATTTGATAAAGTTTTCAAAACTAGCGGCGCCAGGTTTGATTTAGATCGACTCCGGCTTCAACTTCAACAGATTGTTTTTTTTAAATCCCGATTTTTTTTAAAAAAAAATCCGGTTGAATTCGACTTATTTTACTATGCGGGGGGAAAATCAAAACGCGTTATTTAAGGGGGAAAAAAGGAAAACCGAAAAATAAACCGACCTTGCGTTAGGTTCTAAATGACGGACAACGCCTCCTGTTTTACGAATGATAACGGAAACCGGAGCTTGAATAGCAATAACAGGATTCGAAAGGTTTTCTTCCTTGCATAAGAAACCGATAATATCAATCATGCATACTTTTCCTACGCAACGGCACTCATCAAGACCGGCGGCGTCAACCTTGTCGGCGGCTTCCGGTAACTGACCGTGGTTACAGCTCCAAACACTGACACAGTTATCCCCCGATCTCTTCAACGCCAACAAGGCGTCAGCAACCGTGGCGGAGATAGAGAGGCACCGCAGCGGTGGCTTGCCGAGACATAGGTCAGATACCTCACACGCCAATAAGCTCGCTGCCATGCACCAATGAACGATCCAAGAGAGAACAGAAATGAGAGGGGGCTTTTTTAGAAAAAGGAAAATGGATGTTTCTAGATCTGGAGAAACCAAAATGATATGAAGGGAGCAGAGGGTTTCACGGGAAGCTTGTGTGGTATTTATAGGAAGTTGTTTACCGGGTATAACCGGTCGGGTAATATTTAACAAAACGGGTGGGACCCATTTTATGAGGTTTTACATCTATAATAAATAAGGGTAAAATATATTGGTAGTCCCTGAACTTTTAAAGAGCAAGCAATATGATAACTAAACTTCTAAACCTTTTAATACTGTCACTGAAATTCTAATTCACTTTCATTAGTCACTGTTATCAGTTGCCGTTAAAAAATTAACGTGACAATGCAACAAGAGCTGGTACAAGCGTTAATCACACCTAGCTCGCAGCAGGTCAGTTTCTCGGCTTGGCTCCTTCACGTGAGCTGGTACGTTGGAAACTGCCGCAGGAAGGATGGTGTAAGCTGAATGTTGACAGGGCAATGGATTCAAGTTCCGGGATGACCTCTTGTGGTGGAATTATGCGTGATGACTCAGGCCGATGGATGATCGGCTTCTCCAAAAGGTTGGGTATGTGGTTAGTGTTGGATTCCAAAGTGTGGGGGATGTATAAAGGTTTATTGTGTGCCTGGTCTGTGGGTGTTGATCGTGTTATTTTGGAATCCGATAGCCTTAACGTTATTCGGTTAGTTAGACCTGATTGGAATATTGCCATGGCTTCGTCGTTAATCCACCACATTACGGTACTTATGCAACGTCCATGAAAAATGAAGATTAAGCACGTGGTTCGAGAAGGTAATAAGGTTGCAGATGGTATGGTGAAGATCGCACGGCCGGAGGACTTATTATGCCACCGTTTTCTTTCGCAACCAGATAAAATTCTTTCGATCTTACACAAGGATTGTGATGGTTAGGCAATGTTAAGTCGTTTGATGAGCATCTATTTTCTTCCATTTTTCTTTGTCATACTAGAATGGTTGCAAGTTGTTATGACAGATATGAAAGTTTTTTCATTTTTTACTGCAATGCCACGTGTAATTTTTTTATTGGTCTAAGTTCACGTCAAATTCAGTAACATAAGTGGGCAAAGTAGTTAACGGCAAAAAAAAAATATATATATATGTATTAAAGAGCAGAGAGTCATTTATCTTATTAATTGTTTTCATATTCGAGTAGTTCATTTTCCAGCCCATATCAAACGTGAGGAAGGAATTATAATAACAGTATGAGTTAGTGTCGATAATAGAAATACTTATAATCATAATGACAAAATGCATGGATGCAAGAAACCAACCTTTTCACAAATCATTTGTGTTACAGTGGAATTCAACGTTATTTGTTAAGGGTTCATTTTAAGAAGAAAAAAAAATTGGGGGGGACAACAGTACTTTTTGAAAGTTGAAGAACAATTTTACCATATTTTTTTTCTAATTTTGAATATTTTGTGGGGCTGTGGCCCCATTAATTCCTTCATAATTACACCCCTGGAGTTACATCTAATATTTCACTAATACTTTCAGTCTCACCACCTATAGAGACTCTGGTGGCTCTCGTTTGAATAAAGACTAAAAAAGGAAATTAAAGATCTATGTCATATATTCGGTAACTAATTTTCATATTATCCCTTTTTAGTAGTTTATAGTTTTCATGCACAGTACGGACATGGGGCGGATTTTGCCAAAACAATTTGAAAAATGTATAAAAAAATTTAAAAGTCTAAACTAATTTTTTTTAAGAAATTGAGACCTAATATGAAATTTAAAAAATATATAAGGGGTTTAATTAAAACATTTAAAGAGAATTGTAAAAATTTTGAGGGTCAAATTATTTTTTGTAATCTGAGGGGCTAAATTTTAATTGTCCAAAATTTGAGCCTCTGGCCCTACCACCGTCCGCCTATGAGTACGTATTGTCCTTTTCTTAGCAGCCGGAAAAAAGGATGAGTCTATTATATGTGACGAATACCGTTAAATATTATTAAAGTTAAATATCGATGAACATCATTAAATTGATTAATAAAGGTAAAAAATTTCAAAAATTTAATATATAATTATAAATTATTTAAAATAAAATTTCAATTAAATTATTTTTCATATATATTGTATTTTTAATTATTTTTAAAATAATTAGATCAAATACTAACCTTAGTTAATTTAAAAAATAAAAACACTAAACATAATACTCTAAACTCTAAACCCTAAACCCTAAACATAAAAGCCAAAATTGTAAACCCAAAATATAAAACCCTAAACTATAAACCCCAAACCATAAACTCCAAACATAATATTTGAATTTATGGTTTAAGGTTTATGGTTTTGAGATTAGGGTTTAAGGTTTATGGTTTTGAGATTAGGGTTTAAGGTTTATTGTTTAGGGTTTATGTTTTATAGTTTAGAGTTTTGCGTTTTGGGTTTTTATTTTTTAAATTGACTAAAGTTGGTATTTGATCCAATTATTTAAAAAATAAAAAAATATATTATATATAGAAAATAATTTAATTAAAATTTTATTTTAAATAATTTATAATATAGGTTGAGTCCTTAAAATTTTTAATCTTTATTAATCAATTTAATGTTAATCAATGATGTTCAACGTTAATAATGTTTAGCGATATTCATCAAGCATTGTAGATTTTTTTTGAAAAAAATTTTTTTTAAGCTGTATGATTGATCCCGCAAAGCTTTATAGCAGCCACAAATTTATTTGCTCTTCCAAAACACTTGAAAAACTTAATCAAGTAAAAATATCAAATTTAAATTTAAATTTAGAAAATTTTACAATGACATACATTGATATACATCATTATTTTCTATTTTTAGATAAAATCTTTTTAATAAATATGTGGGACCTATTAATTGTCTTTTTGCTATTTCGTTACCTTTTATTTATTTAATTAATGTTAATATAAAATTATGGTATAAGAATGATTTTAACCCATAATGTTTATAATTTATGTTATTTTAGCAATTATTCTTTTTTAAGGATAAATTTGACCTCTAGCCTATATCATTTTGTTAAACTACTCACTTTTTAACTAACATCTCGATTAAACCATTAAAAATTTAAAAGGTGATGACATATCAATATTCTTATTTAAAAAATATATTTCTCAACTAATTTTAAAAAAACTAACAAAAAAATAAACATAAACAAACAACTAAATCATCACGGAAAATTCAACCTCTAAACATAAAGTTGATAAACAAATTCTTAAAATTAATTCAAAATTCCTAAAACCCAGTTTAAGTTTTTATATCAAAGTTTTCGAAACCAATAATTTTCTATTTCGTGTCATTTTTTCAGTGTTTTCGGAATTTTTTAAATTTCATAAAAATTTCAACTGATATTATTTTTAAAATTTATTTTTAAATACTAAATACCCAATTCAAAACCTCAAACCATCCGAATTAAATTAAAACACTAAACTTTCAAAACATAAATTAAAGAAATAAAAACCTAATTGATTAGTATCAAAAGTGTTCTTTGATTAAATAATAATTTTTTTTTACAAATTTTAATAATCGCTTTAAATTTTTGTGTAATCTTTTATCTATTGATTCAAAGTGATTCAAATTTTAAAAAGCAAAATTTGATTCAAAGTGAATTCAAATTTGAGGGTAAAAATATATTTTTTTGTATGGTATGAATTGTTGGATTTTAGAATGAATTTACTTTGAAAATTGTAGACTAATTCCATGAATCTTTACCTAAGATTTTAAATTCCAAAACCATTTATGATTAACGCAATTCTTTTTCAGATTTCTATTTTTGTTTTAATTTTAATTATCTTTAATAGTTTAAATCAAAATAAAATTTTATTATACATGTAAGTATGTAATAGGTTAGATTACACATCATTTAAAATGTATTCTCACGTGTATATGTCATATTATCACCATTAAATTTTTAACGGTCTAATCAACATGATAGTTAAAGATAATTTGACAAAAATATATAGGTTGAGGATCAAATTTATCTTTAAAAAAGAATGAGGGTCAAAATGTCAATAATTGTAAGTGTTAAGCGTTAAAATTAACTTATGCCAAAAATTATTCACACAAAATTGTAGCAGTTTCAACATCATTTTATGCCTAAAAGTTGTAGCAGTGGAGGAGGAATAAGGATGATGGATATTGTGGCGGTGGGTGATGGAGATGATGGCCAAATTATAACAAAGTTAAAAAGTTGAGGGTTAAATTTTTATTATACCAATTTAAAAAAGACAGTTTCAAAGAAATAAATTTTGTGATGGGTACCAAAAATTTATGTAAAAATTTATTTAAAATAAAAAAAGAAAAAAAGAAAAAATAGTGGTGTATTAGTATATATCGGTGTGTAATATTAGTAGTGTATATCGGCGTATGACATTTATTGAAGACTCATTCTTTAAATTTATTATACTAAATTGCCATTTGCCTAAATATAATCTTATTTATTGTTTACTGAGTTAAGTTAATGTTTGAATTCATGTTGTAATTATGGTCATAACTTGTAAACTTTTATAATAATCTCAAGTTTATCGACAAGTAGTGGGTGCAGAAGTAAGACAAACAAATGTTTTGTTTTCCCATATAACTGTTTAACTGAATTTATTTTTGACGCCCTCCTTTTCTTAGAGATTATATTCGATCGCTCCTATTATATATATGAAAAAACAAAATGATGTTGAACTTCATAGCTTTCGACTCTTGTATATTTATTTTTTATTCAAAAGTAAATTTATAAGCGGATGGTGTGCAGAGCCAGTGGGGGCTTCGGCACCCCCAAATTTTTGGGAAACTTGTATTATACCTCGAAACATTTTTGAAATTCAATTAGCCCCCTCAAAGTTTATAAAAATTTCTCATAAAGTTCTAAAAGTTTTTTATATTTTAAAATTTGCCCTCAAAATTGTTAAAAAGCGTCATTAAACTTTTCAAAAAATTTAATTAGACCCTCACATTTAAAAAATAAATTTCTCACTAAATATTTCATTTTTTAAAAATTTTTTGGTTAGACTACTAAAATTTTGAAAAATTTAATTAGTCCCCCTCAAACTATAAAGTCAAGATCTACCACTGTAAACAAGTCAACAAACATTTAATTATTATTTTTAAGTTGAGAACCTCGTTTTAATAAATTACACATGGTTCATTGAATCTTTGAGCCTTCTATGGATAAGACACATTTCACACATTTCACTCCTAAGAAGGAGATGCAAGTTCGAACATTAAAAGCGGTATTGTTAGGAGGTACAACCTTAAATACTAAAAGAAGCCATAAATTTGAACAATAATTGTGACATTGTTAGAGAGGGCAGCTTCAAACTTAAATACGAGAAAATCTCCATTTTTGAGGCATATTTGGGGTATATATCGATAACCCTAATAAACGCTTTCTTCAATCACAGCCACAACTGAGATTGTTAAGCCTTTTTTGCCTACTACCGGCCATTCACTCTTGCTCTATGCATTGTATCACAATGCACCTACTCCATGATTATGGACCACCCCTCACATTTTGCTTCTTTATCACTATAAAATCGAGCTGTTATTCGAGTTTTGTATTTTGATTATATTCCGATCAAGCTCTATATTTAAAGTTTGGTTCAAAGTAAAAATTGAATTATTTGAGCTCGTCTTGATTTAACTTGATTAACTCATTTGTTTAGCAAAATACGACTTCAATACAATACTTAAACCAAACATTGGATACCTAAGTTTAGTTGTCTAATAACTTGAACTCAACACGATAATAATTAAGTCAAATTCAAAAATAATTCAATTGATTTAATAGCTCGAATTCGACACTCTGATCTAAATGGAACATGTAAGCAAAACAATTTCAAAACTATATAATAAAAGCATCTTGATGTAATAGTAGATTTTGAAAATCAAAATAATCTTGATTTATATGTCAAATATTGGAGTAAAAATAAAAGAATATAAACATCAAATTATTAATTATTATATCTTAGTAAATGTGTGACTCAACTAACGTACTTGATGTCAAATATTGGAGTAAAAATAAAAGAATATAAACATCAAATTATTAATTATTATATCTTAGTAAATGTGTGACTCAACTAACGTACTTGATGTCAACATATACTTGTAATAAAACTTATTAACAAAATCCTTTAACTGGTCGAATGATTAAAGATACTATCTATTTTCGTTTTTTGTCTGAATTCGTATCTCTACATTGTATTGGAAATATTAATATTGTTCTATTGTATAAAAATTATTAACTAAATTTAATGACGATAAATAAAATACTATTATCTAAAAGAAATTAATCCCAATTTGTTAAAAAAGTTATTATTTGTAAATATTTTTATATTCCCTAAATTGTTTTTATTTTCCCTTTTCACTGAGTTTTCATGTCGTAGTCTTTCTGAGGTGTCAATTTTGGATTATTTTACTATAAAATTAATGCGACTAATCATAAAAGACAAACATCTAGTTGTTGAATGCTTTGAGAAGGGGCTTATATTATATACTACATTTAAACAGGGAGAAATTAAAGGTAAAAAAGAACATTATTCATCCACAGAAGTAGACATTCATGCAAGTAGGTCCAAAAATAAATAAAAAATTTACAAGAAGATTGAAAAAGGCTAGACATTTACTTAATTGAACTCTGAGAATAATTCATGAGATTCAAGTTCGATTATATGTATAAAAAATATGTTTTATAAAAAAATTATAAATAAATATTCAATATATTAAAAAAATTTGAAAAGGACATAATTTTGATTTTATATGTGTGTGTACAATAACATTTTCTAATGTTTTGACTATGTCAATAGTTGCGGCTTGCATTTAACAAATGTGGTGTTAAATATATATCCAGTGCCTGCGTCAGCGCTGACGTTTATACACTCAAAACAAATTGGTCTCATGTGCCTGCTGCCTGGTTACGCGAGGAAGAAAGGAAAAAGTTGAGATCTACGCGACGATAATACGTCAAAGGCGAAAAGTCATAATTTTGGGTGATTCTTTTAAATACGCATAACTTTTTGAGATCTACGCGATCACAGGCTTTGTCGGTGTTTTTGCCCTGACAAATAACCAACATGTCTGTTTTTGTATTGTCCTCTTTATACGAGAATTGAATCTGCAAATTCTAACGCACAACAATATACCTTTCAAGAATGAAGAGGGTGCAGAGTAAGAATTGGTAATTAACCCAACCACAACGCTGTAATCAGACTCAATTATTAGTATAAAAGCTGACTTTTGTAGATTGATTCAGGTCATAAATTTAAAAATAAAAATCGGAACCAAAATAACCGACTAAACCGAGGGATCTCTTCATCCTCGTCACTAAGCACTTCCAACTTCTTCAAGTTAAACAAGTACATCACAAAGCTTGCTAGACCTAAATTATATGCGACTGGAAAAACATGGAGCAGCTCAGGATTTGATCCTCCAAGAGATCGAAACAGACATGTGAGAGAGGCCAGCCACCCGCCCTTTGCAACAGAAATTCGATCGTAGGCAACAGTTGCAACGAATTAAGCTTTGCTGCTCAATCTAATTAATGCCAATGACACATCAAAGCAAATGTTTTGTTCAGTCGGTTGAGAGATGATTCTCTTCAGCAAGCTTTAACAATCAGCTACATTTTGATAATTCAATCAGACTCCACAAAGATCTGCAATGCAGTGAAAAGAATTCATCAGAACCGATTTTTTATCGATTTGAGACAGCGAGGGCCGTCTCGGAGATTTTCAGGGCCTTGAGCGAAAATTAAAATTGGACCGTTATATAAATAAAGCATATCTCATTACGAATAAAAATTCTCTATCCATATTTAGGCCCCACCAGTAAAAAAATTAGGTTTAGAGTTTAAGGTTACAGTTTAATGTTATAATTTAGGATTGGGTTTAAAGTATTGGGTGCATAGTTTAGGATTTAGTATTTAAAAGTTAGGATTATAACTTAAAATTTAATTTTTTAATATTGAGCATAGAAATAGGCACGGAAAAGGGATAAAGAATTTTTATTCATATCATTACTTTGAACAATTAATTTAATATTTCATACACATTATTTTCATTGTTAGATTAATTAATAAATTAATTTAGGAAAGAGAATTAAATTTTACCATTAAATTAATGTATTTATTTGATAAATTAAAAAATATGGATAATAAAATTTTAGGGACCCTAAACTAATTGGGGGCCTAAGCTGATTGGGGCCCTTAAACTAAAGTTTACACGGCCTCTGTATCAAAGTTTTTTTCATAAAAACAATGTGTAAAATAAATTACACAAGTATATATATTTATTTTAAATAATTTAAATTTAAAATTTTAATCTGAACTTTAATTCTAATAATAAATTTTAAATTTTACCGGCTAAATCTCTAAATTTTAAACTGAATTTCTAAACCTAAACCCTGAAAGGTTATAAAGATTGTACAATATGTGTATTGAATAATTTTTCAATCTATATATGAGAATTCAAAATTCTCAAATATTAATTTTTCTCTTCTATTTAGTTGTCCAATCTTATTTAGTTCAAAGCTAATCGAAACCCGAAAATTTAATGAATGATAAAAGAAAGGGTTTAGAGAAAGAAAAGGCAATATTTATCCACAATCAGCTAGTTATATCATTTTGCTATGTTTGGTATTATTTGGGAACTACCGTTAAACTGAAACGGACGTTTGATAAAATTAATTTTTTTTAACTTTTACGTTTAGTAACTTTTGACACAAAATATAAATTTCAAACAATTGTTCTGCATGCCTGGCGTGACGTTCGATGTTACTTATGCGTTCAGCAGTCCAAAGACTATTTGAAAAGTATTCCTAAACGAAGCCTTAATCATATAGTGTTAAAATTTAGCTTTTACAATTTTCTAAATTTTCGTTCTCATTTTCCAAAAAGATTATTATTTTAGTTTACAATTTAGAGTTGAATATTATAATTTTAAATTTATAGGTTAAAAATTATATCTAAATTATAATCTCTAAATTTTAATTTTAAATTCTTAAACCATAAATTTTAAAATCATAAACTTTAAAATAAGTCCCTAAATCTAAAATTAAGACATTTATAAAAAAATTATTTATATATTAGTGCATAAAATATTTTTCTTTAATATATACAAATATATTTATTTAATTTAAATAAATAAACATGAATATATATATTTAAAATTACAAACACAAATATAATTTTAAAATTTGAAAAAAAAGTCCCGTTAATTCAAGACCTATAGTGAAGTAGCAGGGCCAGGCCGAGGAAGATTCCGACTACCCAGATTTCTCTTTTCTACTTCTTTTTATCTTTCTTTCACCGGCCAAGAGAGAGAGAGAGAGCTTCGACTTCATTTCAAGATCTCATTTTTTGCCCAGAATACCTGTCTTTCTTTTCAATGCCAAATCCAAGGTAAAAAGCTGCCACACCACAAAGAAATCCAGATTCCGAACCATGATCGTCCGAACCTACGGTCGACGCATCCGTGGCTTAGTCAGCACATTCTCCGACTCCCTGGACGACGACGTTTCCGATTCCCTTCCCTTGTCCAAAGAAACGGTGCCGTCTCACGACATCTACGACTCCCCCTTAACAGCCACTCAAGAATCCTCTTCCCTATGGCCATCCTCTCAAGAATTCAACGACAACGGCTACAAGAACCAAACTAAAACGTCCGTTAAAACAACAACAACAACCCAAAGGATTTTTGAATTTAACGATTTGAGAAATGACGTCGTTAGAAGATCCAAGAAACAGAAGCAAAGCCAGAGCAAGGAAGAGATTGGGTATTCTTCTATGCCGTGGATTTCGTCGCCTTCGAGTCTGTTGGAGGCTCAAGAATTCGGGGAAATGATGGAGCACGTGGACGAGGTTAATTTCGCGCTCGATGGTTTAAAGAAAGGCCGGCCGGTGAGGATCAAGAGAGCGAGTCTCTTGTCTTTGCTTTCGATTTGCGCCACCTCTCCACATAGGAGACTGTTGAGAACTAATGGGTATGATAAAGTCTTGTTGGGTTTCTAGTCTTAAGGTTCTTTTTGTTGAAATCTCTTGCCTAATGGCATCTGGGTAGTGTTAATTTTGAAAGTATTTTTGAATTTTGAATTCAAATTTGGTTAAAGGTGCATTTTGCTTCATTCGACGTTTTGTTTTAGGCTTTTGGGCTGTATGTATTAGTGATTACATGAAGAGTTTGGAAATTTGAATTCCCTTCTCAGAACCTATAGTTGACATTTAGCTAAGTTGATGACTTGACTCTTATGAACAACTCAAGACGCATTATACATACTATAAAAGTATAGATGCCATTGACTGCATTCTTGTAGTTTGTTAATTGTCTATTATCTCTTTTTAGGAATTGCCAAATGACATTTCCAGCTTATTTAATCTTCTAAATTTAGTGGTCGGTACTTGTTTTACTCTAAAAGATGGAGTGGTTTTCCCTTAAGACCAAGCATAAGCATGAATATGGTATTGTTTTCCAGAGGTAAGAATTACTCTGGAGCACTTTGTTGTCGTTACACTGGCCTCACAAATATGTTATTTTCAGGATGGCTGAGACAATAATTGATGCTATTTTGGGGCTCAACTTTGATGACATCCCAAGCAACCTTGCTGCTGTGGCTCTTTTTTACGTCTTAACTAATGATGTAAGTTCTTCAGCACTTGAATTTGGTCTTCAATTACTGCTATTTATGAATCTACAAGTAATTTCTGCTTAACAGTTGAGGATTTTATGCACGCATAGGGTTCATGTGAAAAGGTGCAGATCCAATATTTATTAGTACTATGATTTATTTCTACACAAACAAACTTTGTAAATGACTAGTGTGCCTTACTTTCGTGTCTCGCATTACTGCTATACTATAACTGGTTACAATTAAAGGTGGATGTTAATCTGTGCTGCCACACATTTGGTTTTCCCTTAGGCCAATATTTGCATATAGTTGAATCAAATGTTTTGAACTTGCAAATTACAATATTCTTCAAGGTTTGTATGAATTTATTGTGTCAGGGTCAAGATGACCATCTCCTGGAGTCACCTTGTTGCATTCGGTTTCTTATTAAATTTTTAAAGCCTATTACGCCCACTGCTAAAGAAAACAAAACAGAGAAAGTGGGCTTCAAGCTTTTGGCATTACTCAAGGATGCTGGCATCTCAATGGGATACAACTCAAGTGTTGGATTCAAGCTATGCAACCATTATTTCCAAAGTTGAGGAAATACTCGTTAGCTGCAAGGAAATGAAGTCAAGATGCGGAGATGATAGTGGATTAAGAAGGCCAGAATTAAGCCCAAAATCGATAGCTTTGTTGACTTTGGAGAAAGCTTGTTTGTCTAAAATTTCTCTTGAAGGTATTTAATGGAAATATCTTAGATTTATAAGTACTTATTTATAGATTTTGTTGTTGGAGCTACATATGTACATATAAAATACATACTCATATGCTACAGTCAGGTACTCTTTTCACTCTTTGTTGAGTGCTTTCATGTTTTTTGCCCTGGTATCATTCATTCAGATGCAACTGGTACTGTAAGAAAAACTGGGGGTAAGTTCAAGGAGAAACTAAGAGAGCTTGGAGGTCTTGATGCTGTCTTTGAAGTGGCCATGGAGTGCCATTCCTTTACGGAGGTGTGAGCTTGTATGTTGTATCTGATTTCTGTTCGTTTGCATTTCAACTGAAGGAGACTAGAAAATAATGTTTAAATTTTGGAAAAGTCTTCTGGTTCCGAGTTCCAACTCTTACATTTACATGAACATATTCATTGGTGACATGTAATGCAATATCTTCTCTGCAGGGTTGGGGGGAGCAGAATTTATCTTCTACTACCGAAGATAAAAAGGACCTGGAGAGCCTAGTTCTGCTTTCAAAATGTTTGAAAATCATGGAAAATGCCGCATTCATCAGTAGTGATAATCAGGTACTTAAGTTATGATTTTCAGTTATTATGTTTGCATTTTCTTTTTACGCTTGATTTGTATGACTAAATTGCCACTTGTATCAAGCTGTTAAGACTGTGTTTTTCTTTACTTTTATGGTAGAGTCATCTGCTGGAAATGAAAGGGAGATTGAATTCTCGTGGATCTCGACGATCTTTTACGAAACTCATTATCAGTGTAATCAAGATTCTCTCAGGTTACTGGTGTTGCGATTACTACCTCAAAATGTCTTATCTTCTTTTTTAAACTGTTTTCTACTCTCTTTTTTATCTTTTGAAAGAGATTTATTGCATTTGATTAACCAATGTCGTCTTTTCCAGGGATTTACTGCAAGAGTTCTTGTGGATTGTACAGTGCTGAAAAGGCTTGTGGTAATTCTAAAGCAATGGGTGATGTTGATGAATTTGCTGTAACTGCAGACTGTAAAGGTATTAGACAGTCTGATATTATCAAGCAAAATATATCTTTCTAGCGACTGCTGTTGGACTGGATTGATTCTTTTCAATTATAAAGTGGATAGACATTATGTTATCTACATCAGTTCGTCTGATAAATCCTCCAGCATGGAGTGGCCCTTCTCTGAAAAGAGCTTCAATACATCTCAGAATGATCCAGGGCCCTCTACTCAATGGTTGGGTCATCAAGAACCCAGTTTTCAAATTGAAAGTGTTTCTATGAATGATAATCGTTTACCAAAGATGAGAATCCATTCTTCCTTGGTCAGCACATGTAGTGGGAAATCAGGAAGTTCATATGATGAATTGCCTGTAACAAGCAATGGCTTTGGGGACTCTTTCTGAGAGACCTGATGGTTCAAAGAATGGCAAAAGGCAACTTTTAGATTGTTTTCAGGATCCTTTTGCATTTGATGAAGAAGAATTTGTGCCTTCAAAATGGGAGTTATTATCTGGGAGAAAAAAGACATCCCAAACTAAAAATAATCGTAAACGCGGGCCTAAAAATAAAGAAATCCAAGTTGAGCATCAATGCCAATTTACAATGAGCCAAAAGGAATCAACCAGCGAGGAAAATTTCCAGAGAAAATCTATCAATGAAGAATATAATCATTCAGATGCAACTTCTAGTTCTCGGTATGCCGAAGAAGAATATTCCAGCCTTCTTTCGGACTGCCTTCTTGCTGCTGTCAAGGTATTCCGAAATATGTAGTTCACATTCCATCCATCCTTTGCAGTGCTTGTTTTTGGCTTCAAAGTGTTATAATATGCATGATTACAATGAGGCAGAAATTTGCCTATTTTCCTTGGTCTGCTTCGAGAATCCTTCAATCGTATTGAGAGGATTGGCGGGTCTCTGTTTAATAATGGACTGATTAAATCTGGCTTTGCTGCATATAACATTTCCATCTTCTGTATGTTTTCTCTTAGACTAGTGGTTTATTTGATCAGTGACTGGTGTTATCTTGGCAGGTTTTGATGAATTTAACAAATGACAACCCACTCGACTGCCGGCAAATTGCTGCTTCGGGGGCCCTAGAAACCTTGTCTACATTACTTGCCTGCCACTACCCTACATTCTGCTAATATTTGCCTCACAGCAGTGAAATGGAAGTGGATTCTCTAAGTGTAGAACTTCTCAACCAGAAGGACAGACCTCTTACCGATCCAGAGTTGGATTTCCTTGTAGCAATACTGGGTTTGCTTGTGAACCTAGTGGAGAAGGATGAACATAACAGGTTGATGTACCTTCTTTGCATTCAGTGCAGTGGCTTTCAAATCAGAGTTGTGTTCATTTTATGCCTGTTTTATATCATAAACACGGTCATGTTAACAATTACATGTCATACTTCTATGCAGATCACGGCTTGCAGCAGCTTCTGTTTGCTTACCAAATTCAGAAGGATTGAGAGAGGGGAGTCCCATGGATGTGATTCCACTGCTATGTGCTATCTTCCTTGCAAACCAAGGAGAAGATGATGTTACTGGAGAAACCCTTTCTTGGGTGAGGAACCTCCCCCCCCCCCCCCTCTTCCGTCTTCTTTTACTCTCTTTTTTCATGGCTCGGAGCACCTTTTTGACACTAGTGAGCTTGAAGAATTTATTGTCATTGACTTGCCTTATACCTTTGTGTTCGATTATACAGAATGATGAGGCTGCTATGCTACAAGAAGAGAAAGAAGCGGAGAAAATGATTTTAGAAGCCTATGCAGCCCTACTACTTGCTTTCCTTTCTACTGAAAGGTTGGTATTGTCTATATATTTCCAGTGCCCAGTTTCCTTGTTTTCTTACCAACTGTTTTAACACTTTGTCATCGACAGTAAGAGCACACGAAATGCAATTGCCAATTGTCTCCCGAAGCGCAGCCTGTTGGTTCTTTTACCCGTGTTGGAGAGATTTGTGGTATGTGTAATCCAATTACCAAATCTGTTGACAGCAAAGCAATTTACTACATTTAGGCCTTGAGAGTTGGGAAGTCATCCGCTAACTTCGGAAACATAAACATAGTTGCGCAATTCCGTAATCTTCAAAACTTTCTTTTTCTCCTCGTGCAGGCATTTCATTTTACATTAAACATGATTTCTCCGGAGACTCATAAAGCAGTGACTGAAGTGATAGAATCATGTAGGATACCATGAGAGAAGTGATGAAATATTCTGTACAGCCTTGTCTACTGTTTTAGATTAGCTGTTTTGTTATAACAGAATGCCGGTGCTGGTGGGGACCGGAGTTGGCAACACACTATATGGAACTGACCGGCAGACCTCGATTATAATCCATTGATACGTTTGTTTGATTTTACCCCCACCTCTACAATTTGTTCCCTTTTTTTTGTTTAGATTGACAGTATTATTCTTTGTAGCAGTATTTGCATCGTCTTGATGCAGGCGAGGACTCAGTGTACATGAAAGTGAAAGGTATAATGAAGAAGTTTTCCATTGCCTTGTAATTAATGAAGAAGTGAGTTTGTTTTTGACAAAGGTTCCGATTGGATATTGTTCAACCATTTATTCGGACATGAAAAGACCATCTACTAAATCATCCACCCAAAATGAGTTAACAGCATGGTTCAAATCATTGCAATCCCATCCCACTCCCAAGTTATCAACCAGGTGAAAACCGGATCATTGTAAATTGTTCTCAAAATTTTTTGAACGTTCTAATTTCATCCTCAAACTATAATTCTCATTTTAAATTGGTCCTTAAACTTTTGAGCTTTTCAATTTCATCCCAAACTTTTAAATATTTTTATTTCATTCTCAAATTATCAGTATATATTAATCATGTCACATGTTAGTAAAACAATTATCAGAATTGTTGTCTATCATGTAAACACTGATGTTTGAAACAATTATCAGAATTGTCAATTATCATGTAAATGCTGATGTGTATTATGTAAGAATATGATGTGGCATAAACGATAATTTGGAGATGAAATTGTATCGTACACAAGTTTGTGGACCAATTTAGAATGAGAATTATAATATGAGGATGAAATTAAAATGTTCAAAAGTTTGTGACCAATTTAGAATGAGAGCCATAACTTGGGAATGGAATTGAAACACTCAAAAGTTTAAGGACTAATTTAGAATGAAGGTCATAGTTTGAAGCAATTAACTCTATTTAGTATAATAAATTTAAAAAATACTTTATCATATATGTATAACATAAATAGAAAACACAAGAAATTAATCATTACAAACACCTTCAACGATATAGTATAGCACAAACAAAACAATCAAGTATGCCAAACATCTTCAAGTGCTAGAGCTCAAGGGGTAGAAGGAGCCGGAGGTGGAGACAAGAAAGGAACCGAAGGCAAGCTCGGCAATGGAGACAAAACGAACCCTGGTGCAGTAGGCAGCAAGTTAGGCAAGCTTGGAATTGGAGGAAGAACAGTCGCAGGATTAGGCAAAGCCGGTTGTGTTGTCGGCAAAGTCGGAAGCATCGGCTGCGGTGGATTCGGGATCGTAGGCAATGGTGGTAGCGTTGGCAAACTTGGGATCGTGGGCATCGCTGGCAATTGCTGAAGATGCCGGCTGCTAGGCTAACGCCGATGCTTGAGAAAGACAATGCGACGAAGAAAGCTAAAACGAAAACGTTGGGACCAGCCATTTCTAACGTAAGCGAAAAAAGGGTTGAAGAAAATTAGTGAGAGATTCACCCACTAAATTTATATGTGCGATCAGTGGCGGAACTTGGAGTAAAATTTTGAGGGGGCGAACTTAATTTTTTTAAAAATTTGGAGACTTAAACGAAAAATTTCAAAAAATTTGAGAGTTTAACTAAAATTTTTAATAGTTTTGAGAGATTTAACAAAAATAAAATAAAAAATTTGAGAGGAAACTTAATTAAAAATATTCAAAATTTTGAAGTTTAATATGGATTTTTAAAAAACTTGAGGGGGCCAAATTAAAATTTTCAAAAATTTTAAGGGTAAAATTCGAATTTACCAAAATTTTGTGGGGCTGTAGTCCCACTAGTCCTTCAAAGATTCCGCCACTGTGTGCGATGCAGATCAATCCGGATTAATTAGGGTAAAACACTAAAGAACAATAAATGCAACAAAAAAAAGATTAAAGATTGTTTCGGGCTTGAATCGAGGAAAATCAATGTTATTTTTGGGTATTTATAGCCTGATTTTAAGCTATTCCAGTAGTTAGCTTGCCAATTTCTCATCCACCTTTGATTAAAATAAAGTTAATCTTACATCCTCAAACCATGGATTAGATTTTAAATTGGTCTTAAAACTTGAAAGATGTTTTAATTATATCTTCAAAATCTAAGTATTATATCAGTTAGGCCATTCTGTTACTTTAGTCGTTACTTTGAGCATTAAAAGTCAGCTCAAATCTAACCCGGAGTATGTTTAGAACAATAAGAATTGAATTGTAAACACGTGTGCATACCATATGGATAACTTAAATCTAACATGTTAAATAAATAGCCTCAAACATATCGGATACAAACTATCCATTTAGTATACAAACATGTTGATAATCTGATCCACATATTTTAAATATGCTCCACGATAAACCTAAACTGATATTTAACATTAAATTTACAAGTAGAATAATGGAAGGGCTTGATTAATGTAATACCAATACTTTAAAGGCTCACTTAAAACGTTTTACAGTTTAGGATTAAATTATAATTCAAATAATAGCTTGAGGACGTACGGAAAAATTAACCCCATAAAAAAAACTAAGGTTGGTTGACAGGTTCTTGTTTTTGGCTTGATAAAACACCAGCTATTGTAGTTCAATAGATTTAGGACATCCAACTCCTAGTTGATCTAATTGGTCCGTTATCTAATTTTTAGTTAGCCAGAAGCCACCTCTAAACGTACGAGCCACTGGAATTCTTACCCGATTTTGACAGTTACAATTACTGCTCAAAACATTGGTTGAAAAAATCGGTAATTTTTTTAACTTGATTAAATATTATTTTAAGAAATTAATGTTTCATCCAATTAAATTAATTGGTAGTTATAATGATTTTGTTTAGCTTTTATAAAATAATTGATTTGATAGGATTATTTTTTATAATTTTCTTGCACTTTATTATTATTAACAATTTTAATGTTGTCATCCCTCAATATATTAAAAGTTTTTCGCAATATTCTATCAACTAAATATTTTATGATCAGTTTAATTATTAGTTTGATATTAAATGTCGGTTTAAATATAACATGAAACATATTTAAACATGTTGATTATAACTAATACATGACCATTTTAAATCAGGCATATTAACAAACAATCCTCTTAAATTTTATCGAACAATATTTTTAACATTTTTATCAAACGTGTCTATAAAAGTAAATAAGTAATTTTATAATACACATGATGGGTAAAAAACTACACAATCATGTATACTCGCTAAATATTAAATTTAAATTCATAATCAAGCCTAATTGTAACACTCTCGACCCGGATGTCACAATTGGGCCTCAAGCTCGAACCGAAACTATTAAATTTATCAAACTGAGTTTAGCCCAAACAAGTTATTTCCAAAACATTTAGATCAAATAGTTAAAATTATAGATAAACAATTTAAATCGTTACAAAGGAGCTCTACTTTAATTTAAAACATTTAAACAATTGACTTGATTAATACAATTTCAAAAGTAAGAATTACAGACTTGACCACGTAAGGTCCTAAGAATACATAGCCCATTAAACACAAGTATCATACTCTAAAAACCTCCACATGCTAGAATCTCGTACTGATAGTGCTTCTTGATCTCACGATCTAACGATCAACCTATGCACGGAAACAACGATTCTCAGCGTTGAGCTTTCAAAGCTCAGTGGTACACATATACTATTCTATACTTCATGCTAATCATAAACATAAGCATGCAAGCTAGTAAGAGCAATAAAGAGAGATAAATAAACACATGACGCTACCACTAGTCACCTAAACATGCTCTCATCAAAGCAATCATCATACATGGCGCACAAGGCCCAACCATACTCGGGATCTCTCTAGATCATCCGAGCGAAAGCACACAAATCATACCACAAACCTGGAGTGATGTCTGCGTCCACTAAGCATCGGGATCATGCACTCTGAGTGAGGCCCGCATCCACAAAACATCGGGATCCTACACTCTATGCTCAAAATCTCTTATCAAACATCTTCGAATGAGGTCTGCGTTCACTAAACATCGGAATCCTACACTAAGAACAAGCAGCCTGAAAACCCATAGCCGCCATTGAATTGTCCGAGGTGTGATTCTTCGAACACGAAGTTCTGTTATTACAACAACTATAACAAGTCACAGCCAAGGTATTACTGCAAGACTTGTAAAAGACATTGGACAAAAGGTGGCACTCTTCGCAACGTCCCTGTCGGTGGCGGCCGCAAAAACAAGCGGATCAAGACATCCAAAAGCTCCACCACTTCCTGCCTTAACAGTAGGCTCAACAATCAGCTTCGTCTATCATCTTCATTAGAGATCAGCGAAATTTTCAGCACAAGCAATGGCGTATTCCTGGGTTCTACCACCATGTCTCAAGGCTTACAGTTCCCGTTTTCAAGTTCGAGCTCGAGTTCCTTCGAAAAATCCACATCTGATCCAACCATTGTCGTGCCGGCCGTCATAAATGGCCCGGATGCACAGACATGGCAAGAAGCTAGTAGGAGCTGTGGCATTGAAATGGCAAACTGCTACTGGGATTGGGATGATATTGATGAACTTGTCTCTACGGATCTCAACATTACATGGGATGATTATCAGATCATACCATGAAAAAGGAAGGTCTTTTAACCATGCATATAATATATAGGATTGTCTCTAGAGCTTTTTCCTTGATTTCGGTGTCCTATTGAATCAAGGATGTTTCAATTTTTTCTCTTTTACATATTTGTTAGTCAATAAGATTTTTTTGGGGGGGTTTTCTTTTACCTTTCTCTTAGATTGATAATTTACTATAATTTGTTCCATTTTTCTTCTATTTTTTCAAAAAATTGTGTTAAACTTTGTAGGTCAAATACTAAAATCTATGGCCACATATTTATTGTTAGCTTCGTATTTTTTTTCTTTAGTGCTATATATTCAATTACCAAATGTTTTAAACTCTTAATTCAATATGATAAGTTCTGGTCTGATTGATAAGTTCTGTGGCACTTGAAGGGGACGTTTTTCAAATAAGTTAGTTTTGTTTTATGTTCTTTATCTATGGACTTAGCTTAATAGTGTTATCTAATAACTCAAAGTAACAAGGACTTTTGAACAGATGATCTCGTAGGGCCTAGTAAAAGCTAGAGTCTATTTCAAAACTCAACTATGAGCGTGATACAAAACCCCCAACCCTCAAATCATCCTAGGTATTTTTTTTCAAGAAAATATTGTGCCATCCACTTGGCTCTAATGCCCGCACATCTAGGCCTCATGTGAGCTCAGGAGAAGGCCGTTTCTACCAAAAAAGCTCAATCGTTAGCCCAAGCAAAGAAAATGGTAGACCTGACACCATACTATTTTTTTACAGAGCTAAAATAATTTACCAAGTATGAGTCAATAGACATTCAAACGTCTCAACAGAGGACACTTTCTGAACATGATTTTCATGGCCTTTTAAAGTATCTCGATTCTTATCTTAGTCTTAACAACGAGAAATTATTATATGGTTCCGGCTTACCACATCATCTATGGTCCCATCTAATGAGATTCATTCATTTAATGACATGTAAGAAAAATGTGAAGATTCACCTTAAAAAAAATAAAATGAAAAAATATTATTAAATGAGACTATGAATAACATGATGAGCCAGCCTATCTAATAATTTTTCCTTAACAACGAATGTTCGTCAATTCTACAACCATACGATCAAACAAGTTGACACCAAAAGTGACTAAGGTATCGTCACAACATCTATGAGGACATCAATAGGTTAAGTGGGCCATATTTCTCTCGTGTCATTTATCTCTTAACTTCCTTATATTATTTTTCATTGCCGATAACAATTTTAGTTATAGGCAGGTCAATGACCGTTGACTTTTTTATTTTATTTTTCTTTATTATTAAACTGTCATAATTTTTATCGTGTTTTTATTTTGTTTAATTAGTCTTTCATTTTTTGTATAAAAATAATGGATGATTTTGTCTATTCTTGTAACACTTTTCTTTTTTGTATGAAAATGATAAGTAATTTTGTTTGTTTTTATTTTTTTAATATAGTATAAAGGCATGATAGCTTTTGTTTGTTCTTGTAATACGTCTTTTCTTTTTCACATAAAAATGGTGAATAATTTTGTTTGTTTTATTTTTTTTCAATATAATATAAAGATATGATAGCATTTTAACTCTAGTACCAACATGCAATATAAAAATTAAATTTAGGATCAAGATTTAAGGTTAAGGGTTAAAATTAGAGTTTAGAGGAGGTGTATTTTTAGGATTTAAGATTTAGATTTAAGGTTAAACTTAGAATTTAATTTTTAATGTTGGAGCACGAAAAAAACACAAAAGGGACAAAGTATAAAATATCATATTGTAAGATGAAAATGACATAATAATATTTTATTTTCCCTAAATTTTAGTGAAAACTGAAAAATTAATGCTTGTGAAAGGATCAAAACAAAGAAAGAAATAGAAGAATTTCCTCTGTAGGAACATTGTGAAAGGATCTCAGCAATGATTGTGGGCTGCACATATCAATTGTTAGCCAAGAAACCGATGCCCGACGGTACCAAGAACTCAGGTGGGCGATGGCCCAATATTTACACCTCTACCAAAGCCTGGAGCCCTGTGCTATTCGTCCTGGAACAAAAGGATCAAAACCTTTCTCACCCGATGTCGGATTTACAGGTCGTAAATTATCGGTTAGTCCTTAAAACTCGAACACTCATGTATATTCTAGGATCATACAATCCTAAACGAATATATCTTGTCTCCACAACGGATAATTAGAAGGGTTAAAAACGGCTAATTGGTATAGAGCCATTGAACCAAAGATTTGATATCAAATCTTCAGATTTTGTGTTTAATTCCAGAATAATTTTAGAAGATCAATAAACCAAATTTAAATATGTAATTAATTTAGAAAAATAAAAATTGGAGGGCGACATGTACCTTAGACTTAGATGGAAATGGCCAATTAATGGAATCGTCGTATTCCAAAATTAATAAGAACTAGAAGTTTTGTGAAATTGCATGTCACTACTTTAATTATCATTGTTTTTAACAACGTTACTCTAAAGTAGTGTCATGCAAAGTCACGGAATCTCATGACTTTGTTTTTCTCAATTTATCTGATATCTAATTTAATTAATTCAGTTGTATTTTTTTCTCGGTTATATCTTCTTCTCTACAACCATAAATTTAAACATAAACAATAAAAATATATAAATATGCAAATAAAAAGCCAAACATTTAATTACCTTAAGGATGTATAGGAGGTAAATGATGGATGAGTAGTACCTTAAATTAGTTTTTTTCTGAAAAAAAAAGACGAACATGGTGTACGAAGATTTTATCTCTACATATAATATTATTGTTAAAAAGGCAACTAAGCAAAGCAAAATTGCATGAATGGAAAGGCAAATGACAAAAGAATGAAAAATTGAATGATGAAATCTTAACTTATGAATTGTGATAAGTTTCGTAATATATAAATTAGAGGTTTATAATGGCTCTTAATGGGCAATACAATCAGTACAGTGTACTACATTTGTACTATGTAAGAAAGGTTTGTCAAATAAACAAAGAAAGAAAGCCAGTTCAGTACTGTTTGTGTTTGTACTATGTACTTCAGTTTAAAAAGTTCTTTTTTTTAATAAATGTGTTTTATTTATCGAACATCTTGACAATTAATCAAGAAACAAATTTTCTATAAATAATTTCTACAACAGATCTCATCCTATACAAAGCATACCATTAACATTACTAATTTTATTTAAATATATAAGTAATACATTTAGGGAAAAGGTTTTTTTATAAATTCAAAAGAGTTTTGCTGTAGGCAGTCATGAGGGCTACATATAAAAATTAGTTAGATTTCTATTATTAATATTTTTTTAATAGAATCTACTAGAATGTAGTTAATTACATTCCAAAATAAAAATCAAACTCCATTAATTTAGGGGTTTAATATAATTAATAATCATGTACAAGTTTAGGGTTTTATGATTTTAGGGGTTATGGGGGTTTATGTTTATTGTTTAGGGTTTAGTGATTTAGCCTTATTGTTTATGGTTTATGGTTTTATGTTTATCATTTATCGTTTAGGGTTTAGGGGTTTATGTTTATTGCTTAAGGCTTATTTTTAGGGGTTTAGGATTTAGGGTTTAGGAGTTTGTGCTTATTGTTTAGGATTTTTATGGTTTTAGGGTTTATCATTTTAGGTTTATTTTAGGGTTCATTGTTTAAGGTTTAGGGTTGATTCATGGTTTTAATTTTATTATTTAGAGTTTATGTTTTAATGTTTAGGGTTTAATTATATTAAACACCATTATGGTTGCATATAACAAAACTATAAACCCCTAAAACTCTAAACCTTAAACTATAAAATACTAAAACCCTAAACCCTAAACCAAATACTCTAAACACTAATACCCTAAAACTTTATATCATAAACCCTAAACAATAAACCCAAACTACTAGACCTCAACCCTTAAACCCATAAAACCATAAACTCTAAATCCTTTTACGTGATTATTAATTATATTAAACACCTTATATTAATGAAATTTAATTCTTTAAGAATGTAATTATGGTAGATTCTTTTAAAAAGTAAAATAAAAATTAATGATAGAATTCTAGCTAGTTCTTATATGCAGCCCTCAGATCCACGTATAGCAAAACCCTAAATTTAAATATCATTTATCATTATACATAAATATGATTAACGTAATTTACATTTAAATCTTGTTTATATAATAATGATTAATATATTGAAAAATAGTGTATTTGTTCTCAACGTTTTACAGATAAAACCAGCTACATCAGAGATTGATTCTCATGGATTTGTTCTCTTGTTTTATGTATGAATCTTTCAAGTTATAAGTAAGGTCATCACGTCCATGACCATAGAACCCATCGTAAAGTACATTAGGTCAAATTATAAATATATATTTATATAAAAGTTATATAAAAAATCAAATGTTATACAATCTCAAGCAAGGGAGTTTTGGTGGTTTTTTAAGAGCTTTGTTTCAAACTCCTGAAGCAACTTTCGATTTCCCAGTCCATCAAAATCACAACTCAAACAAAAGTAGATTTAATTTACAAAGAAATCCGATTCATCAAGTTGCTCATTAATATATACTATACCTTACATATATGGGGGTTACAATTACTTATGTTCAGGATCAGTCTCGATTTCATGAGCCAGTTCTCGGGTCAGCCTATCAGCACGGTCATCATGTCCGCCGGCGAATGTGTAAACCCGGAAAGCAAATTGGAAAGCCCTCCACAGCATTTTAATGCACACTTTCTTTTGTGCTTCACCTTTGCCTTTGGACACTTCATTTGCTGCCAATTTTGATTCTTTTCTCTCCTGAATGTGTAAAATCCAATTATCATGTGCTAGACAAGTGAAAAAAAACAGGCTTTGAATTTGGTTGAGAATCGAGAAACAGAGTTACCTTCAGTACAAACTCCACGCAGTTGGAGGAAACATCAACCGTTGCTTCTTTGATTCGTAAAATAATTTGGAAGTCGAAATCGATGTTGTGAGCCTTTAATTTCTTGGCTTCTTCATCCTTGGTTCGCTCCAGGGAGTCTATTTCCTTTTTTATCTGTTCAAGTAATGATCGGTTTTAATTCCTATTGATCAGAAATGGATTACAATCTTATATGTGAATTCAAGAACCAACCGATACCTTGTCGAAGGAACGTTCGACCTTCTCGAGAAGCTGAGCCAAAGGAGGCTCAATCTTCATGTTTTGTAGCTCTGTCAGCATTGATTCTAACTTCAAGTAAAGAGCCGCTGCTATCCTTATTGCCTCCAACTTTTTCCCAGGGAAGCCCTCAAACCTTGCAAGAGCCTGCAAATTGCAAACATTTGGCGGTTGGCCAACGATTCGTGAGGCAATGGATTCATATGTTTGTAGGACGGTAAAACTAGAAACAAGAGAGAATTAACCTGAGTTTCGTCTGTTAAGTTCTCGAGAACGGATTCCACAGATCTGTGGAACTTAATTAGCTCAGACATGTTATTGGTTTTGAATGTGCTGATGGAAATTTTGATCTCTTTGATTTGTTTTTCGTATTTCTTTACATCTTCTTCGATTTGTATGAAGTAAGTTGATCTGAGACCAAAACAAGGTGAGGAAAAAAAATACGAAGAGCCACTTATTGGATTTTGATATAAGAGACATATACATATTATATATACCTCTTTGTCATTTCTGCTAATGCATCAGCCATTCCTTGTTTCCCATTGCCATTGCTTGCAGCACCTCCTCCTCCTCCCTTTCTTCCATTAGCTCCTGAGGGGCCTTTCTTTGGAACTCCTTCTACTTTGCCCTTGAGATTTCGATATAGATTACCCATATGACTTGATCTCTTCAATCTAGTATCTGCTTTCTTGGAGCGCAAGCCACCAGGTGGAGGAGGTGGAGCTGCTCCTTTTGCCCCTGACGCTCCTGGTGGAGGCGGTGGAGCAGCTCCATTCGCCCGTGACGCTCCTGGTGGTGGTGGTGGTACTGCTGGTCCTGATCCATTTGAAGCCATAATGGGTGGTGGTGGTGGTGGTGGTTGTGTAAGTGAAACAGTTCTAGTGAGAGGAGGTGGTGGGGGTTGTGTAAGTGTAACTGAATCAGTTCTAGTAGGAGGAGGTGGTGGAGGTTGTGTAATTGGTGCTGATATACTTCTAGGAAGAGGAGGTGGTTTTGGTGTAACTGGTGCTTCTTTTTCCACTACAGGAGGTTCTGGTGGAGGGAGTGCTGCTGTTTCCTCTATATTTGGCTCTGTTGGTGCTGATAGTGGTAGTGCAGGTGCTGCTGTTACCTCTATATTTGGCTCTGTTGGTGCCGATAGTGGTAGTCCTGGTGCCGCTGTTTCCTCTATATTTGGCTCTGTTGCCACTGATGGTGGTGGTGGTGGTGCTGCTGTTGCTGTTACCTCTATATTTGGCTCTGTAGGCACTGATAGTGGTTGTGGTGGTTCTGCTGTTACGTCTATATTTGGCTCTGTTGGCGCTGCTGCTGCTACCTCTATATTTGGATCTGTTGGCGCTGATGGTGGTGTTGGTGGAGGTGATGGTACTCCAGTTGCTGCTGTTTCTTCCTGTACTGAACCTGGTGAGGGCGACTCTGGTTCTTTTGCTTCTGACGTTGGTTCTGCAGCTTCTACGTTTGGTTGGGATGGCTGCGGTGGCGGTGACGTTGGTTCTGCTGGTGTTGCTGGTGGTGCTAATGCTGAACTATCTTCATCCGCTTCTACATCTCCAGACAACTCGGGAGGTGGTGTCACCTCCGATGGCGGCATTAACAGTGGTGTCATTGGTGCAGCATTGCTCCCATTTATCATTGTACCACCAGATGCACTGTCTGAATCAGAAACTGGATCCTCTAGTGTCTCGTTTCGAGAGTTCAGATCCCCGGTTTCATCAACAACTTCACCATTTTCATCTTGTTCCTCAATCATAACCTTGTTTTGCTTCAAAAAACTGCAAGCTTCATCTCCATAACCAGGAAGCATATGTAATTTCAGTCTCTCCACATCCATGGGGCTCAGTTTCCCCAATGCTTGAACATTGACAGACAACAAAAGAGGCGACGGATAAGGAGGTTTTAATGGACCGTCCATCAACTCGGGCAGCACCGAATTCGGTGAAGGGCAGCAATTACAAGGATTAACCTTTTGACATGAACCCTTATCATTCTCTTCATCTTCTTTACTCAAATCACATTTCTCTCTTGCTATCTTAATCAACCCATTGAGTGTTGCCACAGTAATTTCAACTGCCAAAATGTGAAAAAAGGGGAAAGTCATTATAAATTTCAATCAAGAACAAGCAAGTTCATATGGCAACTAGACTCATTTTCGATACCGGAAAACACAAACGAAAATGTACCCAAAAGTTCTTGCAAGTGCTTCTTTCTTTGCAGTTTATCAGATTCAAACAAAGATACATATAACATCTTAGAGAAAATTTCCTTCATACCAAGTTGTTCAACACTTTTGGGCTCTTCATTGTCATTTAGATCAAGTTTGCATTTGTCTATCCCTTCACCGCTCATATTCGATATGTCTGCTAGATCTTGCAACGCCTTGCAAAAGTACATCAGCAGCTGTTTATAGGCAATTTACATGTAGATTGTTAGCATGGGATCAATCTTGAAGTCATGCTCCAATCTAAACAGAATACCAAGATAGTTTTATGGAAAGGTTGCAAACCTTATCAAGAGGTAATCTTTTCAATTTCGATCCACGGAACTGGGGTATACTTTCAGGGTAGTACTTATGGAGATCTTGCATTGTCCCTATTATCATCTGCAGAATTAAGACATACATGAAGGTTAAAACTATTGAAACAAACTTAACGAAAGGGCTCTTCAAATGCGCGAAAATATTCGAACAAAACGAATAAATGTTACCTCATCTGTGGATAAAGCTGTATCACAAGGTGGTAGACCGATGATGTCTCTAAATGTTATAATTTTCTTCCTAAGCTCCATCATCAGAATGAAGTTGATTTGCAATGAAGATGAATTGTCCCGCTTGGACCCCTTCTTTCTCTTTTGACTCTTGCATGCCTTTGGTAGAGAGGTTTTTCCCTGCATATATATATGTGTGTATATATATATATATCAAAATCTTCATTTGAGGATTGCTAACAGCAAAAGAATTTGCAGGTTTTGTGAAGCATTATGTATCATATAACATCAGGATTTTAATCAAACATGCCTCAGGCATGTGGATACAACACATTCCATACAAAGGTTCTGCAATGACTCATGCAATCATTCAAAAAAAAGAGAAGTTGGGCAGAAATGGGAATTTTGTAGAAAATTAACAAAAAATCCAGGAAAATTCATAAAAGGGGAGTTGGAAAATGCATTAAAAATAGCATTTTTAACAAGTTAACATGTTCTTCACGTTGCCAACAATGGTGGGTTAGACCCAGAATTCCAAAATTTTAATCTAATACAAGAAGAACAACCCTAGATTTCTGCAGATTGCACAACAATACATACATGTATATATATATATATATATATATATAAACATTTACATATATATATATATATATATAAACATTTACCTGGACAAGTTTGACTGCTTTGGAACCAAAAAACATAGGCGTGAGACCACAACATATTGCACGCATGATCACCAAAAACGTGGACCAGAATTCAATACAAAGAAGAAAGAAAGAAAACCAGAATGGAACAATGATTGACGTTGGATAAATCTCAATCAAAGAATGTAAGATTATCCAAACGAGAACAATCAAGAAGAAAAAACCCAGGTGCGAAAAGAAACATTGATTTCCTGCAGCGCATTGGATTTGTGGCTTGAAACTCAAACCCAAAATAAAAAATGAAAATGAAAGACAACAAAACCTTAAATGAGGAAGACGAAATCTTGTTTCAACATTGTTTGGAACCTTCTCTAAAAAGTGTAAAGCCAATTATAGGAAATTGCTTATTATGGACTGAACTCTCATCTTGTCTTTGTTTAAGGTTTCCCTCAGTCTTGTTACTTGACACTCCTGGTTTAGTGTATGTGCTTTTACAATTGAGACAAATGGGTTTTGACCTCGTAAATTAGGTACCTGAACTTGACTTGGTCTTAATAGGATGATATTTTTAAAAATCGAGTTCAGAATAACTTATATATTGGATTTTAATTAAAATTTTCAAGATCAAATCGAAGGTTATTTCAAATCATATTCTTTCCTTTTTTTGAATAGTCTAAATGTAATTACAAGATAATATCTGTTCATATATATTTTTATCTATTTGACAATGTACATACACCTCGTAGACAAAGCGATTTGAACCCGTGTAAATTTTTATCTTTAAATATTCACTTTGAAATTTTTTAATATTGATAAGATTTGGACTGATATAATATGGAATATTATGTAAATTTCATGGTGTTATGGCTAAGATAAATATAGAAAATTATGAAGTTGGCAAGGTTTGTACCCCCAAGAAATCATGGAATGACAACCTGTGATTTATTTTCTCTTAGTTACCATTTTCTAATTTGAGAATACGTTTTGCAAACTGTAAATCAAATTAAGGTAATTAATTATGACTCTTTCATATCTTCAAAAAAATCGACTCTTTTAGGTAAATTATTCAGATTTTTTTCGTATAAAAGAAACTAATTTTATTTAAAAAATATTTAAAATTATAATGAAGATTTATAACACTAAACGTAAACTCAATATTTAATCCGGACGTTTTCTTATAACCATTGAAATAAGAACTAGTCACATGAGATTATACATGAATCATTTAATAAAAAAGTAAAAAATTCTGCCAAAAAGGCTCTAATAAAAGATAGATAAGAACAACACTAGTAATCAACAATGTAGAATAAAACCATCAACACTTAAAAAATGCATATAATTCTTATGGTACGTTGACAAAACGATCATTACTAAAATTTAATCGTGAACAAGAAACGATGACTTTGAACAAGTATTCAAATCCAGTTCGATGGTCCAAAGTAGGAAAGATCAACATAAAACAAATAAGTGTCATCTTAATCAGTCGTAACATTGTCAAAACCACCTTTAAAAAACATAAAATAAAAAATAACTAAACGACCAAAAAGAAAACAAACGTGTCAAAAGACAGAGAAAAATATCCACAAAGGCTACGGTGTTCCTATTGAAAACTAAAAGAAAACAAAAGGAAAAAAGGGAAAATTACGGTAGTCAGTGATCAACATTAAATTTGATGTTGTTTCCGACCAAACATAGATAAAAAATCAAGTGATTAGGTTAGAGAAAAACTATGAATGACTAAGGTTTAAAAATTATTTAAATTTTTTTTAACAAATTTTAATTCTAATCCAAATCTTACCTTGAAGGGAGGAGAAATAAATATTTTAGGAGAAAAAAGAGGTGCTCTAATGGGTCTAAAACTCATGACCAAAGGAAATATGAATGAATAAAGATGAGTAGCTTAACCAACCGGTCAAATGTACTAGCTCGAAATTATTCAAAATTTTGAATTCAAGTTGAACATTTTTAAGGTATATGAACTTATTATATGTAGATTATACATTATTAGATTATGTTATATTTATGTGAATTTTTTAAAAGTTATTTAAAGTTTTTCTTTTAAAAATAAATGAGAGTGATCTTTTTTAAGACAATGGTAAGTCTTAAAAAGTAACTGAGTTAGTGGTCGTGTTTGGCAATTAGCGGATAACTGATAGCGAATAACGAATTACATTAGTTGATAGTAGATAGTAGATATCATTAGTTGATTTGACTAGCGGATTACATTAGTTGATTATATAAAAGTGTTTGGTAAAATTAACTGATAGCTGATAGTTGTTTGATTATTTAAACAAGAAAAATGACATATAAGAATATGATTATATTTGATACTTGTTTGAATAATTTATTAGTTATTAACATTTTGTACCTATTAATATTAATTAAATTATAAAAATTAATTTTGTAATATCATTACTGAGAATATATGAAGGTGTACATATTAATTTTTTATTTGTAAAATTATATTTTTAATATAATTTTAATAATTATTAAATATATATTAATTTCTTATCTATGAAATTATATTTTGAATATAATTATATTAATTATTAATTTTTTATGTATTTTCTAATTTATATATTAATTTCTTATTTATGAAATAATTTTTAAATTTTATTAGTTAATCAAATTTATGTTATTCAGAGAAATTTTTATAATTATCAAGGACAAAGTAGTCTTTACAAGTCTTTTATCCAAACCTCTAACTTAAAAAATCTCCTAAAAGATTTTTTTTCTTCAAAATGAGAGGTTTCACCTCAATCCTCTATTACAATCATCTATTTACCAAACATCTAAATTAGCGGATTTGATTGGTCAAACCTCTAATTTTAGCTCAAAAAGTTGTTCACTAAACGTGACCAATGTCATCGACTTGAGTGACAAGGAAATCAAGTAAACACTTTAAAAATATTAATAAAAAGCAATTTTTAAAATCAATAAATTTATTTAAAATAATTACATTTTAAAAATATGTAATTAAAATTTTAAAATATACGTGAAAAATTAATTGTATTTATTATCTAAATAAGAGAGACCATGTCAATAAACCAAACAACAAAATAAGCAAAATTATATATAAACGTGTTTGAAGGTACAAAAATAAGAAGAAAATCGTGAGAGGTCGTCAAGCCATTCAAAAAGTTTTTCTTTCATTTTCAGTGCATTATGCCAAACTAGCCCCTCCCCTTATACTATTCTTCGCCTTGAAAAATCAAAACTTTGTTTATGAGTAGACCTATAAATACCATATCTCCCACCCTCTTTTGCATTTTAGCTTCTTCAATAATAATGCTGCAGAGTTGTTCATCGCCTGCCAAGAACCTTTGTCGCAAACTCGTTCGAATGACTCGACCGGTTTGCGACATCTTTATCAACCATCATCGTGGGATTGATACGAAACGAACCATTGCCGGTTTGCTTCACGACCATTTATTCAGGCTGGGTCTAAGGCCTTTTTTGGATAGTCATAATATGAAGCCCGGTGATCGGTTGTTCGGAAAAATAGATCCGGCTATTCGGAACTGTAAACTCGGCGTGGCGATATTTTCGCCGAATTATTGCGATTCGTATTTTTGTCTGCAAGAGCTTGCCCTATTAATGGAGAACAAGAAAACTGTGATCCCAATATTTTGTGATGTGAAACCTTCTCAGCTACAGGTTATGGATTATGGGACACGTTCGGCTGAAGAATTGGAAAGGTTTAACCGGGCTCTTGAGGAGGCCAAATACACGGTCGGACTTGCATTCGACACTTTAGAAGGGTATATCCGCTATCAACTAGTAAATATATGTTTAAGTTAATTTTGTCTTGTTTTCTTATTTGTTTTTCGTTTATGTAGGGACTGGTCGGAGTTCTTGAATTTTGCGACTAAAGCTATCGTTAAAAACTTGGTGGAGTTGGGAGCTCAAAATCCAAGCAAGAAAAGTACATATATTCTGCATGGTCCTGAATAATATATGTATATGTATATGAAGATTCGTATGCTAATTTTTAAGGCATAACTCAAAAATGTATAATAAATTTAGTGTTTCATTCTATTAGATTTTATGATAGTTAATTGTTGTAACATAAATTTTAGAACCGAAACAACATTCTTTTGTAATACATCAAACATTTAATAAATTTGGAGATTTTTTCTTCTTTTTTATCATTTTACTAGATCAAGGATGAACAGCGAGTGGAGGTAATGGAGACCAGTAGGATCATGTTCCTATAATAATTTAAAATTAAAATTTGATTCTTTAGATTTTAAAAAAAAAAAATTTATCTTTCTCAAATTTTTTTAAAATTTTTATCAAGCTTAAAAAAATTTAAATGTTTTTAATTAAATTGTCTCCGCAATAAAAATTTTCATTAAGCTTATTGAAATTATTAAAATTTTTAGTCAAGCCCTAAATTATTTGAAAATACAAACTAAATCTTTTGAACATTTTAAAAATTTTAATTTAAACCTCTAATTTTTTTTAAAATTTCAAATTTATTCCCAAACTCTTTCATCGAATACCATCTAAAAATAAATCTGAGCGGATAAACCATATAAACTCGGATTAATGACTTTGATATCTGAAAATTTGCCGGACGTTGCATCGATCGATTGCCGCTCCATTGTGAAAGCTTTCGTCAATTTATGTCGAGTGTTTAAGGCGAGAAGATATAAATATTATATTCAAAACGCGCGTATGTAGATAAAATTTCCCGCACGGTGCATCGACCGATTGTGAAAGGTATATGCATAGTTCACTGTCTTATAAAAATCAGGTCGGGCGACATACCGACAATCATTTTCTTATTATTTATAGCCATCAAAATCTAAAAGCTTAACTACAAAATAAATATTTAAATTATGTCTTTTTTATAATAGGTATTTAAAATTTTATTTTGGTTGAAATAAGTGTTTAAAATTTTATTTTTTGTTAAAATAAGTGTTAAAGTTGGTGCCTTAGTTGATTTTAAAACAAGTCAAAAATGAAACTTTAGGTACCCATTTCAGCAAAAAAAAATACTTTAAGCACCTATTTCAGCCAAAAGTAAAATTTTAATCACCTATTTCTACAAAAAAATTATTTTAATCACCTATTAGAAAAGAAACATAGTTTGTGCACTTATTTTTATAGTTTAGCCAAATCCAAAAGGCTTAATAGTCAGATTGGTGCCCAACCTATATCCGTTTTTCCAGTTTGGTGCCCAACGTTTTTTGGGGCACTTTGGTGCCTAACGTTTCCAACGTTACTCAAATAGGTGCCCCACCGTTACTGTCCGTTGATTTTCACCGTTAACTTCCGTTACGTGCCACGTATTAGCTTCTTAAAATTCTAAAACTATATTTAAAAATAAATAAAAATTAATACATGAAAAAAACCCAAAATTATCCTAAATTTTTTAAATAATCCCAAAATAGTCTCCAAATCTCTAAACCCCAAATTCGGCCACTATCACCGACGTTGGTCGCAATTCCAACGACGGAATGAAGCGCCCTCCCCTCACCGAACGACCCACACATCGTTCATCGTCCGTTATGCTCCCGTTCATCGTGAATTATTCGAATGAACCATTCGTCAATTTCGACGTTTCACACGGCGTCGGTCGATTTTTGACGATAAAGTGATGAGGTAAATGGTCGTGATGGTCCGGCGATGGTTGTGGTGGGCAGCAGCATGAAAATCGGCAGCGAAATCATCCCAAATCTGGATTTAGGGTTTGAGTATTAGAGATTTCAAAATTTGGGGTTATTTTTATTTATTTATTTTTAAATATAATTCTAGAATTTTAAGAAGATGACACGTGGCACTTAATGAAAGTTAACGGTAAAAATTAACGTACAGTACGAGACACCTATTTGAGTAACGTTGGAAACGTTAGGTACCAAAGTGGCAAAAAAAGGTTAGGCACCAAACTGAAAAACGAGTATATGTTGGACACCAATCTGACTATTAAGCCAATCCAAAACTTCGACTTTTAATTTTGAGTCCTCGACAGCCCACCCAATTGGAAGGTTGTTCCGCATGGGTTTACAAGATTTTATGGCCCAAACCTATTTCTATTAACTTTTCTCCCTTCATTTTCTTTTTGTTATCAATTGATGAAGTTACCTCATTAAGAAATTGTTTTGTTCCAATTTTATTGTAGAAACCACCAAATTACATAGGAACGTTTATTACAAAAGACATAATATTAAAAAATATTCTTAATATTAAATTTTTAGTCAATCAACGGTTAACACCTTGAGGTGTCATGGTAAACTTACATAGCATCACATGTTCTTATTTTCATTCACGGAGAGTCATTTTGACTCAAAATGAAATATTAAAAATTAAAGTGCTTAAAAGAATAGAGATCAAAGTAACTATTTAATTAGGAACATATTTTTGACATTATGTAAAAAAAAATTATATACCCCTTCTTTTTATATTACGAATTTAGATATGAAAGTCTAGTATACTATACCAACAAACAATAATTTTATCATTTCGACCACGCTGTTATTGACTATCCTATCTTATTTATTACTAATTTATTGAATTATGAATTTGAGAAGATGACGAGTAACATAGAATTTAAATTTTATTATACGGTCCAAAGGGAAAATAATTTTATCATTTCAAGTGTGACATTATTTCTACAAAAATAGAGATTATTTTATAACCGGTCGCATAAACATCGGAAATAGAAACACTTGTTCATTTGCATTTTTATTCAATGTAGTCTTAGCTCATTTTCAGATCATCCATGCCTAAATTGAAATGACATTTTTAATGGGATATATGTATCCTCCAAGGGACTTCAATATCGAGAGGAAGATGGGGATTCCCCGTGGAGAAAAGCAGAGAAGAAAGCCAGTGAACTGCTCGGTTTGAAGCAAGGCACTGCAAGCCCAGCTCCTCTAAATGTTGCAAAGGTGAGCCCTTCGTATTCTTGAACCCAACCGCTGACCTAACCTAATCAACAACATGAGCTCCGTGTTATCGTCTGCGATAATGTTGAAAGTAAATGTAAATGGCTTGTAAATATTAGTTGAGGTTGTCTGTTAGTAATAGCAGTTAGTTTGGTACCAATGTGTTATAAATACTCTTTTTGTAAGTGATGAAATTAGAAGTATCATTCTTCATATGTTTTACTATTTTAAAAGATAATAAAGTGCCTGTTTAATCGAATTCGGGTGAGATTGTTGAACACGAGTGTCGGACATGATACCTGTTTCTCATGATACCATGGTCTCCATGCCTTTGTGATGGGCAATCCCAAAGCATTTATGCTGTACCGAGTGGACAAAACAGGAACTCTTCCATCCGTGTCTCCACTAAAACCAATCCTAAAGACAGACATTAAAACTGTAATGTCTAGAAAACTGTTTGAACCATGGGGAATTTACCTGTAAACCCAAATTCTAATTCCTGCTGCAATAAGCTTTTGGTATATTGGAAGTACTGATGGCTTTGTATCTGCCCAACTATAAAATATATCCATACTGCATTACAAAAGGCAATGGCATTACAATCATAAGCCACGACTGCTCGACCGGATATTTTCATTTATTTTTTCACACTGCACCGTGACATTTCGCACGGTGCGGTGCGAGGTAATGAGAATACCCTCAGGCGGATGACGACATTATATATAGTAAGATATCTGTGATATATTTACTTGCAGATGCTGAGATGGTGACCGTCACTAACGTGAAGAGCTTTTTGAACATCGAATCTGTTGTAGAAAGCATTTGCGTAGCCATCAAGGCAGGGATCAAAGCCACCCAAAATCCTTGGCATCTGGTAAGGAAAAAAATCCATGAGACCACCATATGGAAATAAAGGAGAATGCAAGTTGCATTAAACGATCACCATATTCGATTTTCGCTTCATCATGACTTTGAGTACTGATTTGTCGTCCGAACTCGCGGTGTCACCCATACACACAGGGGTGTATAGGCTGAAGATATCGATCTCCTTATACTATTTGAGCACTTCATCAACAGCTTCACTACAATCTTCGTTGCTCCATGTATCATTGCTTTTGAAATCACAGGTTTCGGCGATGATTTTGTGAGTTTCATCGGATACCACGGCATGGCTCCATGCATAATCCTCCATACCTCGCCAGTCCTCGGCATCGTATGTTTTGGGATTTCCCATCTGTCCAAATTTTCAGCACGTCAAGCAAGAATTGAATGGTCTAGTAGGAGGGAAAGTTGGACTGGATTAACAACATGGTCGTACCAAAATACCATTGAGCTCAATATAAAGTGAAGGGTCCTTGTTGTTGTCATAAATGAGTTCAGCCAGTTGTGGCACATATTTTCCTAGGAAACAAACAAGTCAATTCAGAATCAATCTGTTGAGCTGAAGGACAATGTAAAATTATTAAAGAGGGAATACCTGCATAACTTTCCCCAGCTACATAAAAGGTTCTTTTTCTGTATGATGGAAACTTCAGAAACCACTTATGCAGGAAAGTGCAAGTATCATTTGCTGGTATTAGTAGTCCAGAGAAGAACATAAGCACAAATTAGGTCATATTGAGCCACAATTTACCGTACGTTACTCCGATTCTTCATTTTTATTTGTATTTGATACTTATATCCGATACATATTCGATAACGGGTGTAAAGAGAAAACATATATGATAAATGAGTGTGATTTTATGTGTTAAACTCACCGGTGAACTCATCTCCTAGATTATCATAATCAGCAGAAGTGTTTGAGTATGAAAACCCAACTCCAATTGGAGATTCCAGGAATAACATATTGGCTTCTGCGTCAGCGAAGACATTAAAATACACAAAAATTCTCAATAATGGGTGTATTGGAATATTGAGAGAGCAGCATATGCATAGGTTAATAAGTGCAACCAAAAAGTAAGTTTACTGATTTTATATGAATTTTCTGTGATGCAATAACAGATATTTTAATGACGACGACAACAATGAATAGTGGACATGTTATATTTATATATATGTTCATTTTCGATTCATATCTAGACATATGTGAAGTTATAATTTTTTTAATATTATATATAATGTGTCGAACATATATTCCTATTCGACTCTTATTCTCGAATCTTATGCCGGATAAATAAGAAGAAAAATTGCAACAAGTTGGTAGATAACTATAGATTCTGAACTTTATACCTTTATTCCATGAGAAGTTAAATTTAATCCCACGCCCATCAGTGTCCACTTTGAACGGACCAATCTCCTGCGTGGCTCCATATCCCACAGGAGCACCCAGGACCTGAAACACAAACAACTTTTGTCATCTTATTTTAAAACATATACAATAAAATAAATAAATAAACAAATTGAAAGGAGTTATTGGAAAATTCGGCTTATTATATCAATGATCTCCACTAACAAAGAACATGTGACAATGATGACATATATCATATACCCTATGTATGATATTTAGCAGAAAAAAATATATGATATTTACTCATTTTTTGTTGGTCGAGTGATGAAAATACGATGTTTTTAAGGATCTGACCCGACTCGAGCTTGATAACAAATATAGTTCCAGCGCCAAGATGTAAAAAGCCATTATTGTTACCTCCATTAAGCCAAAGAACAAATGGCTTTTCATCAGGTTGAGACATTGCCTCATAGAACCAATAAAAGAGTGCTCTTCCTTTGATTTCATTCACGGTGACATATCCAGCGTAATGGCGGAAATCCACAGGCGGCTGACCGGGCAAGTCAGTAACGAGATCGTCACCGTTCCCTAGGGAACTAGATCCCTTCTTGTCTCGCCATCGCCAATGTCTTTCCCCCGCGACTCGATGCAATGACTGAACACTCGAGAGGAAGACCAAAGTGAAGAAAACCACAGCTCTCGGTCGGAAACACATGTTGATAACAGACAAAACAAGTCAGATTGAGTTCAAAGAAACGGAAAGGATCGGTGACTACAAAGAAATATCACATGTCTACATATACTGTCATCACAATGGTGGCACTGTGATTTTTTTATATGGTTTTTGGCTTGTTTGTGGCAATCTGACATGGCTTTTTTAGACAGTTTTTTTTCGAGTGTTTAGGGGACAATGGTATTGGGTTGTTGACATGAATTGCGTGTATCATTATCCCCCAATAATTTATTATTAACACTATCCACATGGTCTTATTATTCTTATTTTTTTAACCACGGCATCCGACTCATTAATCCACTAATTCAGATTAGATTGTGCAGAGGTCTAATATAAGAGCGACCCTCACAACTCAGCTATTCAGTCACAACGTCAGGATTTGAACTCTTGACCTTATTTAAGGGATTTATCGCCTCAACTCGTTAGACTAACTGGTTTATTATTCTTTCCTTTAACACAATGATCACAATCTAAAAAAAATGTTGGATTCTAAATTCAGATTAAAAAACACTTTGTTTTCAAAAGTGATGCAAATATTGGTATTGATCCATGATGCAAGGAAACAACACAAAATATACAACAAACATATGGTGACCACACAAACACATAGATTGTCATCCATGAAGTGGAACAACAGATTGGAAAGCAAATTATTAAAGCTTGGTTCGGGGATATATATTGTTATAATCAAACAAACGATAACTGTGAAAAGAAAACGATCATAAAGTAAAAATAGAAAAATAAGTAATGTGAAAAACCCAAAACGGAAAAACGATGAGAACTTTCACTATGTCGAAAAAAAATTACAAGAAAGTTTATGTTTAGACGTGATGTAGGGTTTATTCAACTTGTATCTAATCCTAATTCATTGGTTCTTTATCGAACACACTAAGAGAGAAGTAGAGTTTCACACAGATTTGAACTATTTCATCTTCCACCGCATACCCTCACTTTAGTCACGGGTTCTTTATAAACATATTGGACTGGACCAAAATAGAATTTAGGTCACACAACTCTAACATATTATGTGATCAATCATTTCCATAAAATTACAGGTAAGAAAGGAAGGATATTAAAGAAATATTTAATAACTCATGAATACATGTTTCATTCAGTCAAAGTTTTCATAATTATTGAGGAAAAGACAGACCAATGTTGTTGACGTTGAATCTTATGGATTCTTTTATGCTTCTTTCGACGAGCGTGTTGGAATTCAACAGTCTAAGCTTTGAACGACGGGAAAGGTTAGCTTTAACTTTGTTTACTTTGCCATGCTTTTCAATGTTTCCCGATCGAGAAATTAAGCTACGGTAGTAAAGCTTTATGCATTAAACTAGGTTTTGGTCTAAAGTTTATGCACTAATCTTCGAGTAATTTGTTTCCTACCTTTAGTAGGAAATGTGGGCGAGGGATAGTTTTTAATTAAATAGAAAGATATTGTATACCCAAATTAAATGTCGGATTCGAACATATATAAGATAAGATAATATAACTATTATTGATCACTCGATCAATTAGTGAATTTCTGAGAAATGGTTCACTTGTTTGTGTAGAGTTAAGTTCGAACTGCGTAAACAACTTCAAAAATCGTGTTCTCATATGCCCAAGTTAATATATATAAAATATTGTTTGGTAAAGATGGGTGGAGAAAATCAGCCATTTTCCCACTAAAACGCTCAAGGAGTGGGAATAGCTGACCAATAGGGCTAAGAATAAGCAAGTTCGACATACACGAACCAAGCCACAATGGTGCTAGCCTATTATTTAAAAGATAACAGTAAATATGTAATCGCAAATAAAGAAAAGACTTCAAAATTTACATAAAAAACGAGCAAGTACAGTTGGTCGGTTAGCTAAACTGTTCATCTTTAAGTATAGTTGGCTGGTTAGTTAAACTGTTCATCTCTGTTTTTTCATATTCTCTTAGGTCATGAGTTCTAAACCCACTAGGAGCGCTCTCTTTTTCCTTCCCCTAGAGTCCTTCTTCCGCTTTCCTATAGGTAGGATTAGGATTAGATTTATAATTTATCAAAAAAAATTTATATAAAAAACTCTTTCGGCTATATTTTAACCCTAATTCAAAGTATTATGGGTTATTTAATTATATTCCAACCCTAACTCAAAGTATCTATTTATCGAGATAAATACATGTCGGCTTGCTTTCTTCGCATCCACCATAAGTCCTCATTTTTCCCCAATTTTATTTTTTCACCAAGTTGGTTGTACCAAAACTTTTCGGACGAGAACAAAACAAAATTCAAGTCGCAACTTCTTACATATTACACATTTATACGATTCTCAATATATTTTAAGACTCTGCACTAAAGAGGGATGGGATTTCATCTATCTATATTACTTGAACTCAGGTGTTAATATTGTACGAGCAATCGAGCATGTATAACTTTTTGAAATTATTAAAGAAAGCGAATAACATAATTTTTTTTTTACAAATTTTAATTCTAATCCTAATCCTACCTAGAAGGAAGAGGAAAGAGGACTCTAAGAAAAAGAATGGGGTGTTCCTAGTAGGTCTAGAACCCATGACCTAAAGAAAATAAGAGAATAAAGATAAACAGCTTGACCGACATGCTAAATGTGCTAGCTCCGTAAGTTTTGATTATCCTAAACTTGCATTTGTCAGTGTTGGCATCAACATCCTACACAAAAGATGCTTAGTTCAAATAAAGCTCAGAGAAATGTTACAAAGTCCAGAACGGTCAACATCAGTAATTATACGAAGACTACAACATCACATGGGCAATGGCAGAATCTTCATAAGAATTGGACTGGCTTATTGCCCATTATCTTGTTAAAAGTTTATGAAAAGACATTGTGGCATATGTTGGGGAACTACTGATCCCAAAATACAGAAGATATATAGAGCACATGTTTTTAAGCAATCTCATCATCACAATCTTGAAAGATGGAGTTTTGTGGCTAACTTCGTACTAACTCTTGAATCCGATGAACATGTGAATAAAGGTGTCGTACATGAACACCAAATACGTTGTTGAACAATGACCTGGATTCATATTATTATTATCTTCTTTATTTTACCAGTTACGCGTGTCAGATATGAATATATTTAATTTTTTATGTTTAAATTAAGTTTTCTACAGGCATTAATGTACATAAACAAACTATGGAAATCTGGAGCTAGTTGTAATGCTGATAAATCCCACTGTAATGAAATGAAAAATACTCCCTTTCGTTAGTTAAATTTCGAGAAATCATGTTGAAGCAACACGTGCATTATTGTGTTTTCTGCACAAAGCAAAAGACACCCAAAAAGCAAAGAATTACATGTAGTTCTGACTCATATGCTATTGCAAACCTAACTGTATATTGGCCAAAATGGATGCCCACCTAATCCCTTTAATCAACTCTTCTTGTTTTTTTTTTTTTTTATTTCATTGGCTCTGGTGGTGTTGATCCACTGCCACTAGCCTGGAATGTGGATAATGGGTTAAGAAAGAAAACTGCAGATCTGAATCTGTGCTTGTGCTCAGGAAAACCTAGTGTTTTTATGTAATTCATGAGTCTTTATCTCTTCTTTTTTTAATTCAAAAAGTAGCAGGCGTATTGGCAGGAACGAAGCTCGCAGGCAGTGGCGGGATGGAATCGTTTACCTCTAATTATGCCTTTTTTGTGTGTCTTACTTTAAAAAGTATGTTTAGGATTTAAGGTTTAAAGTTAAAGTTGGTTAAAGTTTAGGGAATTAGTGGTAGGGTGTATGTTTTATGGTTTAAGATGTAAAATTTAAGGTTAGAGTTTAAAATTTAATTTTTAATATTTTTTAGTGTGAGACACAAAAAGAAACATACTTAGGGGCAGAGGATTTTTGTTCGCAGTGGCGGCACTCAATAGAGACAGGTGGAGGCCATGGCCCCTCAAAAATTTTTAAAATAAAAAGTTTTAAGTTGAAGTAATGGTAAAATTATATTTTAGTTCCCTAAAAATATATAATATAGGCATAGTGCCAAAAATTGCCCCTAACATTTGACTGAATAATCACTTTGACTCCTTTTTTTTGAAGCATTTTAGCTCTTAACGATTCATGTTGGATCAAAATGGTCCCTCTATGGATGAAAATTGTTAGTCAACTGCCGATAAGCAACTCGAAATGACTTGACAAAATGACACATCAAAATAAAAAATATTTTATATTTTTTACAATTTTTTAAAATTATTTTTGACTCATGTGTCATTATGTAAATACATCATATTTGTTTATATAACACTGCTATCTCGGCGTGTACTACAATGTAGGTTTGTTACGTCATTTCAAGCCATTTATTATCAGTTGACTAACAGTTTTCATCTGTAGGGGGCATTTTGACCCAAAATGAAACAATAAAAGCTAAATTGCTTAAAATATTGGCTAAAATGACTATTTAGTCAAACGTTATGGACATTTTTAATATTATACCTATAATATATATTTTTGCCTCCCTTTAAATTTAGACATTTTAAAATAATTCCCTCAATAAATAACGTTGAGATCCACCATTACTCGCAAACATCACGGGCCTAAAACTTTTAAGTTGTTTTCCTCTTTTACCTTAAGCTTGTCATCCATTAAAAAAGAATGTTTATGTTTGGTTCCTCAATATTTTTGGGGAAGTGAACCAAAAAGTCCTTAAAAACATATAAAAAAATCATTGAGCTCTTGTGAACTCCAAATAAATTGATTAAGTCTTTCTATTAACATTGATTATCGTTTACCATTAATTAATAAATAAACTAACAATTAAAGGGGTTAGTCTAAATGGTAAGCAGTTTGGTATCGCTTAGGCATGTCTCGAGTTTGAGGTTTTGTGTATGCAAAAAATTCCTGCTAAAAAACTCACCCACCAAAATCAGGTATACGATGCAAGTCGGTCCAGATTAGTCAAAACAAAGCCCTAAAAAAACCGAAATGACAAAAAAACTAACAAGATGATGGCATGTGACACATGAAGAAATAATCACACTAACCGACAATGAAAATTATAAACAATATTAAGAAATCATAGCAATTAATTAAATATTAATTTTATTTTTTGAATTTTAAAACAATTAAATAAGAGTTTTATATTTTTAAATATACTTAAATAAGGATATACTTTCGTAACAAACGAATGAGCAATTAATATTTTCGAATACGTTCAAATAATATATATATATATATATATATATATATCCAGAAACAACTCGCATGATAAAAGTTATATATAAAATGTAGTTTCTCAACAATAAATATTTTATGATATAGAGTTTACATCTATATTATATGTCAAATCTATGATTGAGTAGGTTGTCTGAGTTAACCATGTAGGAGTATCAATTTAGTTGAAGATTTTAAGATAATTTTATTTTAAAAGATAATAAATATTAGGAATATTTTGTATAACACTTTTAACGATTATTTGATTTATGAAACTTATGAATGAGCTAAACTTATTTGAAAAAAAAACCATATGTGGATTTGGGCTTGAGGCCTAATGTGACACCGGGTTTAGGGTGTTACAAAAAAAAGAAGTGTTGATCCTCTGCTATAAAGATAGTGTGAGTTGTCTACTCCTGCTACATTGTCTCTCCAACAAAAATTGAACCTCTGCTTGAGATGCTTCTGTCCATTCAATGCCACCGACATTGCGTTTTTCTCCAAGGGTGTGGAGATGCCCATACTTCTATGTCTTGAACAATACTTGATATACAAAAGTGTGATTCCTTGCATTGGTTTATGTCTTGGACGACACGGGCTCTTCAAGGATACAGAGGGCTTCCTCAGTCATTTAATGCGTTTCACATTGTATTTTCTCCCAAAGGCGCGAAGATGCCTAAACTCTTATACCTTGGATGACACCTGATCTGTAAGAGTGTAGATGCTTGCCCCAGTCGACGATGCCTCTGCCCTTTTAATGCTAACAACATTGTGTTTTCCTCTAGAGGGCGCCAAACCGACTCTACAAGAACACAAAGTACCCCTCTACTTTTGCAATAGCCCTCTGCATTGTTGTTTCAAAAGTACAAGAACATAGAGGACCCTCTAATTATGCAATAGCACCGACTCTGTAAGGGTATAGATGTCTGCCCAGGCAAAGGATACCTCTGTTTATCCAATGTCAAGCGCATTGTTGGTTTAAACAATCCGGAGATGCATGTACCTATTTGTGTTCTGACAACACTGGTTCTACAAGGGTGCTGGTGACATTTCTCGAAATATAGCTCTCGATAATACTAAACGCCTCTGCTTATACAACGCCAAGCGCATTGTTGTTTCAAAACAAAATGGAGATGTTTGTACCCATTTATGCTCTGACAACCCCGGCTCTACAAGCGTATAAATGTTTGTTTCCATATTTTTCCCTTGACGGCACGACATTACTAAACAACATTGACCATGCTCCCCCGTATGTGTAAGAGGATCCCATATACATATATATTCTATGCACTGGCGGTGAATTTTTTTTACAAGCGTCTAGTTTTTAGAGTTTAGATATTAGGGTTTTAATGTTTGTGGTTAGGTTTTAAGGTTTTGAATATGTTATATGGTTTAAAGTTTAGAATTTAGGGTTTATAAATTCAAGGGTTAAGGTTTAGGGACCCTAAAAAGGACATGTAGAAGCTTTATAAGCACACTTGTGAAAAAAAAACTTTACACTGACAATGTATCAAATAATTACCCTATTTAAATATAATTTATCGAGGTCTTGTGAATTCCAAACAAATCGAATAAGTTGTTTTGTTAATGTTAACTATCTTTGGTCATTAAGAAATAAACGAACTGGTAAGATGAAGACATGTGATATGCTATGAAATAATCACATGATCAGAAAATGAAATTATAAAAAATATTTTAAAAATTCATAATGATAGTATAATATTTAAAATTGTGAAAACTTTGATTTAAATTATATAAATCATAAAAAAATTAAAATTTAAAAAAATCATAAAATTATTATGAATCTACTGTAGAATTATAAAAAACAATCTCCGAAACAGAGAAAAAATTTGAACTAATGAACCCTTTAGCATTTTTATATATTGAATTTTTATTTTTAAATATAGAAATGGAGTTCTCAGTAGAAATAAATTATGTCTAGTTTGATAAGCAATATTTTGAGTCGAAATTAAATGTTTGAATCTGTAAGTTATCCAAGAAGTGTTAGAGCTTGAGGCGGAGTGTAAGTTGACAAGAAGTGTTAGAGCTTAATTTAATGTGTAATTAGAGTTTATTTCTAAGTTAATAGTTTAGATTTACTAGGAGTCTTATTTAAATTAGGGATAAATATTATTTAAATTATAGATAAAAGTATAGTTTTAGTTATACTGAAACTCTGTATCAGCCTATTTAAAGGCTTATCTCATACACATTTGATTAAGAAGAATAAGAGAAAATACAGAGAAACACATTGTTCTCTGTTGAAAATATTATTTTTGTTCTATTGTTAAACTGTAGCTTTTCATATTTTATTGTTCATTGTTCACCGACGTTCATATTCCTCCGGCCACCATGGCCCCTTTCTCACATGGTATCATGAGCCAACAATGATCCTGATGTCGTCACCACTGCTGCCATCTCTGATCTGAATCAAATTGACAATCTGATTTTTTTTAGATGCATATTATTTTTTTTCCGTTGTTGTCATTAGGTCACGCTCGTTCATTGCTTCTCTCTCGTTGGAATCTTACATCTATGGTGAAATTTCTACTCGTTTAATTTTGTTATTTTGTTCTTTATTTAATGGTTCTATCTTAGCCAATCAAAAAGAAATATGAAAAGGTTGTAGTTTAGCCTTAAAAACTATTTGGTTCTATCTTAGCCATCCTTTGTAAAAGATAGGGAAATGTTATAGTTTAGCCTTAAAAACTATCTGGTTCTATCTCAGCCATCAATTATAAAAGATAGGAGAAGAGGTTTTAGTTTAGCCTTAAAAACTAGATAATATTTTTTAAGGGATTCTACATCAAAGATCCAAGCTAGAATTCTAGTTTGTGCAACTACCAGCTTGAGGGGAGTGTAAATTTCTGTGATCATTGTTGAATGGAAGCAGCTACTTAGTCCGTGAATGACAGAAAAAGCTGGAAGGCATCTCAGAATATGCAAAAACTGAAAAAGATCATCACTGGCAGAGGAAAGCTGGAAGACATCTAAGGAGGGTGCAAAAACCAATAACAACAGTAAAGTTGGTAGACATCTCAAGAAGGATGTAGAAACCAGCAACATCGTTTGCAAATTTTCAACAATGGTCGTTCAAAGAATAGCATGAGTATGTCCTAGCTGTTCAACTCAATGGGTCCAAAAAAGGGAGATTTTTTCCCTAAAAACCAGCAAAGAAATATGAGTAGGGCATCACATCCAAGATCCAAGCTGGTGCTCTACTACACTTGCTCACCAGCTTGAGGCGGAGTGTAAGTTATCCAAGAAGTGTTAGAGCTTGAGGCGGAATATAAGTTGACAAGAAGTGTTAGAGCTTATTTCTAAGTCAGTAGTTTAGATTTACTAGAAGTCTTATTTAAATTAGGGATAAATATTATTTAAATTATAGATAAAAGTATAGTTTTAGTTATACTGAAACTCTGTATCAGCCTATTTAAAGGCTTATCTGATACACATTTGATTAAGAAGAATAAGAGAAAATACAAAGAAACACATTTTTCTCTGTTGAAAATATTATTTTTGTTCTATCGTTAAGCTGTAGCTTTTCATATTTTATTGTTCATTGTTCACCGGCGTTCATATTATCCCGGCCACCATGGCCCCTTTCTCACATAATCACTTTTAGAGGCTTGACCAGTTAATCCGCTAATTTGGATGTATGATATATAGAAGATTGTAACAACGGATTGGATAAAACCTCTCGAATTGAAAAGGTTACTAAAAAGGAGCTTTGGGGTTTAAAAGATTTGACATAAGAGTTGTAAAAACTCTTTACTCAACAATTATGAAAAGTATCCTAATAACCTAAATTTGACCTTTGGTATCTTATTTTTTATCCTTCAAATATATGAGATTAATATATATGCTTCAAATATCATTTAAATTTAAGGTATAATACCAGAAAATGTCCTTAATGTTTGACTCAGTAGTCACTTTGACTCCTATTTTCTTTAGAAGCAATTTAACCTTTAACGTTTCATTTTAGGTCAAAATGACTCCTATGCGGTTGAAAACTTTTAGTTAACTAATGGTAAATAGCTTGAAATGACGTGACAAACCTACATGGCAATGCACGCTGACATGGTAGTGTCACATAGACAAATGTGTTGACTTGAAAGAATGACACATCATTCAGAAAATAATTTTATAAAATTATATAACATATAAAATTATTTTTTATGTCGATATGTCATTTTGTCAAGTCATTTCAAGTTGTTTACTGTTAGTTGACTAACAATTTTAATTTGCAAAGGGGTCATTTTGACCTAAATTGAAATGTTGAGGGGTAAATTGCTTCAAAAAAGAATAGAGGCCAAAGAAACTATTCAGTCAAACGTTAGAACCTTTTTTAACTTTATGCCTAATTTAATAATGAATTAAATTGAATTAGAAATAATTATATAAATAAGAAATTAACTTTAGGAGATTTTTTTTAATTTTTGAATATTTTTAATTATTTTTACAGTTTTATGACATAACACTTTCAAGGTGTGCCATGTGTCACCATCTTAATGATTATTTGTTAATTAATGATCAACTGTAACAATTAATATTATGAGAGGACTAAATTGATCATAATTTAAATTATGAGGGCCTGATTATTTGTAATTTGAATTATGAGGGTTAAATTGAGTGTGAAAAAATCATAAAGACTTAATTGATTTTTTTAAAATTTTTCGATGGGGGCTCCTAAAAATAATATCAACATGACGTAAATATACAAATGTGTCAAAATTTACGTAAATAAATTATAAGCTTATCAAATTTAAAGAAGGTCTAAATACACGTTTGCCCTCAAAGTGTTCAAAAAAAGTTAATTGCATCATAAGTCCCTAAATTATCTCTCATTTTAAATTAGTCTTTAAAATTTTAGATATTTCAATTTCATCCCTAAATTATAGCTCTCATTCTAATTTGGTACTCATTTTTTTTAATATTCCAATTTCATCTCCAAACTATGATTCTCATTCTAAATTGGTCTCCAAACTTTTGAACACTCCAATTTCACCATCAAATTATAGTTTACGTCACATCATATTATTACATAATACACATAAGTGTTTACATGAGAATTAATAATTTTTATAACAATTTTACTAAAATGCGATATGATTATCATATAATGACAGTTTAAGGATGAAATTGAAATGTTTAAAAGTTTGGGGTCTAATTTAGGATGAATGTCATTATTTGAGGATGAAATTAGAACGTTCAAAAGTTTAGGACCAATTTAAAATGAAGATCATAGTTTAGGGATATTTGGTGCAATTAACCTAAAAAAAGTCATTTTAGCCTTAAACTTTTTCATCTCTTTCGGCCCTCGACCTATAACTTTTTTATTAAATTGAACTAAGTAACGAGAAAAAGTAACGACCTATTACGCTATATCAACTAGTTTGTCTTTTTTATAATACTGACGTCAGTTTTTTTAAAATCAATTATTGACTTTTTGTTAATGGAAGCATTGTGTCGCAACACGGACACAAGTTAGCTTAAAAACGATTAAAATTAAAGTATAATGTAAAAAAATGCCCTAACATTTTATTAAATTGTCACTTTGGTCTCTATTTTTTTGAAATGATTTAGCCCTCAACGTTTTATTTTGAGTAAAAATGGCCTCTCTATGAATGAAAATTGTTAGTCAACAGCCAATAAACAATTTGAAATGACTTGATAGAATGACACATCAGAAGAAAAAATATTTTATATTTTATATAATTTTATACAATTATTTTTTGACTGATGTGTCATTCTGTAAAGTCAACATATTTGCCTATATGGCTATATGACATTGCTATCGGCGTGCACTATTATGTATGTTTGTCACGTCATTTCAAACCATTTATCGTTAGTTGATTAATAATTTTCATTCGCAGAAGGGCTATTTTGATCTAAAATAAAATATTGAGGGTTAAATTGCTTCAAAAAATGAATAAAGGTCAAAATAATTATTTAATCAAATATTAAGGGCATTTTTTTGGCATTATGCCTGAAATTAACCATCAACGTTAGCGAAAGTGTCACAATATTTTTTATAGTTTAAGTTCTTAATTAAATAAAAAATCAAAAACTTAATTAATATTTTTTAAAAGTTCGAGAACTTCTAAAACTATTGAACCTTGAAACTATCGCAACACAATAAATTATTTTTTTGAAAACACTTTGATTTTTTTATTGAAATAAAACTTGTATTAATTGGACTTTAATTTTGAACTCAAACGAGTAAATGTACTGAAATTAAAATAAGAGAATAAATGTAATCAAAGGGTTTGTCCAAGTGATAAGTAGCTTGGTATCGTTTCGAGGCGTTGTGTATGTAAAAAAAATTCGCTTGGAGACTCACCCACTAAAGTCAGGTGTGCAACACAGGTCAATCCGAATTAATCAAGGCGAAACCTTATAAACAATGATGATTAAACTCGAGTCTCTTAGGATGAATATCATCCTCTTTTTCACTGGAACTATTCGTTGGGTTACTAAATTTATACGTTTAAAGCATTTTTTAAATGTTTAAAGCATTTCGATATTTGGTGGGTGAGGTTATTTAAGTTTTAACATATAAATAAATTTATTCAGATATTAATTTAAGTTTTGGTGAGATAGTAAGGATCTCGTCTACCTTAATCAATAGTCGATGGTTCGATCCTTATTCTGACATAGAACAACTTTAAAATTTGTGGTTAACGTCTAACTTTACATAGCCAACAGAACGCGAAAGAGTAGTACTAATTGGATTCGATACAATAAATACATTGAAAAACAAACAAAATCATATATTAAAAAAATTACAAATTTAAATATTATAAAAATTATAACTATCCAAGGGTTTCGAACCAAATCCTAGGCAACATGGCTAAATGTAGAGAGAATGGCAGGCCCTACCTCTGGTAGCCCAACTCAATCACTACTACAAGTCTACAACCCAATACAAAAATCAGAATAAAGAAACCCTTTCAAAACCATCCACAATCTCTGCACCAATCATCCCTAGCAATATGTTCTCTCCGAAAATGGTTGAACAAGAAGATGTTCACTACTGGGGAAACATCTCAGAGGATGACTACTACAAGCAGCATGGAATCAAAGGCTCTAAATCCTTCTACACTTCACCAAGAGGCCTCTCCCTCTTCACAAGATCATGGCTCCCCTTATCCGACCACCCTCCACGTGGCATCATCTTTGGTATCCATGGGTATGGAAATGATATAAGCTGGACTTTCCAGTCCACATCAATCTTCCTTGCTCAGAAAGGGTTTGCTTGCTTTGCCCTCGACATTGAAGGCCATGGCAGGTCTCAGGGCCTGAGATGTTATGTCCCGAGTGTTGATTTAGTCGTCCAAGATTGTCTCTCCTTCTTCAACCTCATCAAGAAAGATCCCAGCTTTGATGGGTTGCCCTGTTTTCTTTATGGTGAATCCATGGGCAGGGCCATTGCTTTGTTGGTTCATTTTGCTGATCCCAAGGGGTTCCAAGGAGCTGTTTTGGTTGCACCCATGTGTAAAATCTCGGACAAGTTTAGACCCAGATGGCCGATTCCGCCGATTCCTCAAGCTCTCACTTTTATCTCGAATTTCTTGCCCACTTTGGCCATTGTACCGACTGAAGATATCCTGCTCAATCAAAGTAGAAGAAAAGAAGATTGTTGGGAACAGTAATCCATTCAAGTACAAAGGGAAACCGAGACTGGGAACTGTGGTTGAGCTCTTGAGGGTGACCGAGTTACTGAGTCAGAAACTGTGTGATGTGAGTATTCCGTTCTTAGTAGTCCATGGGAGTGCAGATGTTGTTACTGATCCGGAAGTGAGTCGGGCGTTGTACAAGGAAGCACCGAGTCAAGACAAGAAGTTGAAGATCTATGAAGGGATGTGGCATTCTTTGTTGTTTGGTGAACTTGAAGAGAATGTTGAGATTGTTCGTGGTGATATATTGACTTGGTTGAATGATAGATGTAACACAAATATCTGATCTGAATGGGTTTAATTTATGATGTTTGGTTTAAAAAAAATAAAATAAAACGGGTCGTGTTTTAGGATTGGTTTGTTTGGTGTTTGTCAATGATGAGTTAGAATTCAATAAACTTATGAATCGGGATGCCGAAGTATCCGGTCCAACAAGGTCACCTGGTTTTCAGTCTGCTCCTTGTGCTGTTTTCAGTCAAATCTCAAATTGGCAATAATCATGGTTTGACAGTAGTCACACTATACACAAAATGGAAGCTATAAATTTCAATTTCTGTATCTTTACAACTCTAACTAAAAGAATAACCAGTTCCAACTCTATACTATATTTCGAAGAGACCTAAATTCATATACAATGTCAGAGGTGATGAGATTAACTCTATACTATCTCAAATTGCCGATTCAACTAGTTTTACACTAATTTATAGTTATTAGATAGGTGAAATGGATAGATTAGATTAACTCCTTACTTTTTTTTTTCTAAGTGATTCACATATCCTACTTTTAATTTCATCCATCCATTTCACTCATCCAATGGCCATAGATTAGTGTAAAACTAATTGAGTTTTACATAGTGTAACTAGATCTCAACCTATATATATACCAACTTTCCTTTTCTGACAAAGGGGATTGTGAGAATTGTCTCCTACTATTCAGTGTGCTAAAAAAACCTTACTTCTAGCTGTGCAGGGAATACGGGTCATGAAATGGTGTTGAAGAAGTGGGGAGATTCAGTCTGTCCACCTCCAACGCTATGCACCGGACCTCGGGATGCAAGTGTAAACACTGCCGGTTTAAGAATGTAAATTAACAATGTAGCTATAGAAGTGAAATATATCATGCCATGAACAAGTATTCCAAGTCTTCTACTGTGAGGCGAGTCTGACGCCCACCGGTTTCATCCTCGCCAAATGCTGATGCAACCATCTTCCTCTTCTTTTGCTGTTAATTCACGAAAACAGAAATAAGCAAACACTTGCTGCAAATGGAGTTCTGGGTGAAAGTAAACATTCTAGTTCTATTGAAGCTAGGGTCCATTTTGCTATAGACAATAAACAAGCATAATTTAGTTTTAACATTAATATTCCTGGAAGCTATCAGATATCATCATTATGCTACGTTTGGTAGGAGTTATACATGAGTTAACAATAAACTAACTTCTCTTGCTAATTTTTAGTCAATCACACGACTTTGTTTGAACGAAGAGAAGGAATAAATATTGCTTATTTATTTTTTACTTGAGTTTTTACTAATCTTTCTAATTTCAAGTTTGGGGTATTAACCATGAAAGAAAAAGGCAAAACAACATTGTGCCTGCATAGGTGGGGGAAAAGCTTACCTGAAGAGCTAAAATACGATCCTCAACTGTATCTTTTACAGTTAATCTTAGAACAGATACTGGGCGAGTCTGCCCAATTCGATGTGCTCTATCAATTGCCTGGTCCTCAGTTGTAGGGTTCCACCAAAGATCAAGCAGAAGTACATGGCAAGCTACAACCATGTTCAGCCCAAGACTGGCAGCTTTTAAAGACATAATCATAACGGTTACCTACAGCAAAAGGAATGAATTTCACAACCAAGCAGAATTGCTGAACGCCAGAATATTGCACTCTATGATAGAACAAAAAATAATAGAGGTAAAGAAAATAAAGTCATTGAAACCTCTGGTAGTGTTTTGAAATCTTTCACTGCTTTATCTCTAGCAGCAACCGACATAGTTCCATCAAGTCTTCTGTATTGGATGGAAGAACTTTTAAGACAGGCTTCAAATAAATCCAACATCCTTGTCCACTGGGAAAACACTATTGCTTTCTCCCCAGGTACATTATAGGAATCATTCAAACTTTCACCCATAACCAGATCTTTTTCATCAGGAAGGCCATTTAGTGAATCCCCAGAATGGAGATCAGAGGAACCTTCTGAACAGCCACTAGTCCTTAAACTATGATCTTGAGGTTTAGCTAGTGATTTAAGGACCTTAAGGGCAGCCTTAATTTTGGCAGAATCATACAAACTATCCTCAGAACAAGGCCCAATTACTTCAACAACTTTCGAACCAGAACAATCACGAGGCTTATCCTGACCAAGCAGCTCAGAGACAGAACTATTTAAAGAGGTATTCGTAAACACAGAAGACGCATTTAGTTGAACTTTGCACTTCTTGGTGGGACATTGTTTGTCATCACCAGTAAGATGTTCCAAGATGCACTGATTGCAGAAAACATGACCGCAGACAGCGACGACAACATCTTCCGGTGGATCCTACAAAACATAAGCATGGATGTCATAACAGAAGACTAAAACTCAAGAAGTTCAAGAATAAAGGAATAACTAGAAGGGGAAAAATTATGCCAAAAGAGATTATTCTGGTACTAAGCCATGGAAGGTAAAACATGCCTCCATAAAAACACAGTATGAACTTTATGCATACCCCAAGCTGAACCATTTCTCTCTCTCTCTCTCTCTCTCTCTCTCTCTCTCTATATATATATATATATATATAGTGTGTGTGTGTGTGTGAAAATTGAACCATCTACATATACCCAAACTAGTATGTCATCTAAAATCCTAATTGAATGAACCCTTATTTGATCACTCAAGTCCTTTAAAAACAAATTAACAGACAGAAACGTGCCTAGGCAATTATAAGTCAACCAAATAGTGTAAAAGGAGAAGCAGTTCTTAAAGTTAATGGAATCCAACTAAAGGAACAAGCTTAAATAACCACATACATTGCAGATGCCACAGAGTTCCAAAGATGATAAACAACTCAGAAGAAAGGTTAGCTTCTCCTGAGGAAGCTTCTTTGCAGTCTCAATTGATGATTTCCATGAAGAGTTTGAATCAAAACCTCTGACCAGAAGAGGATGATCACAGGCTTGGCGAAGACGCAAAAGCATCAACAAGATATTCACGTAGTTCTGTTTGACAGTCCCTGCAGCTGCATACTCCTGATAAAGATTTCAAAATTAGCAAAGTAAAAGAGAATCTAATAGAAGAATGATAAAGCCACATCAAGTATTCATACCATTAGGTATATCCTGTAAAGCTACAAGATGAACAATATCTACAACGAGTATCTAAAATTTAGTTGGACTAAGAAAAACCATACTTCAAACTGAGCACGTGAATCACTCTCCAGTCTGGTATAGAAGTCACGTTCCTCCTTCGTGAATTCCACCTTCTTCAGTTCTATCACTTTAGGTGGCAAGTTTATTATAGGTTTCCCGTCAAGAAGAGTACCTGCAAAAGGACCCCAAAATTTATAATAAGTGACTGCTTTTAGTTGCATGCAAAAAAGTCTCGAGGAAACTCTACAACCAACTATATAAATTGGATTCGGAACATCACAGTAGAACCAGATTTCACTGCAAGACCAACTAAAACAAAAAAAAAGTTAGTACCTTTCGTGCGGCGTAACATTATTGTCTGCAAGATAGCTTGCAATTTTGGATAGCCTTTCGCTGGATTTCTAGTAATCGGGATCTTTATGGAAGAACAGAATGATTTGTAAGCAGCATATGGGTCATATCTCAGAAATCTAAAATAGCTATAAAGGTCGTCAATGGCATTTTGAATTGGAGTCCCAGACAAGCACCATCTTCGTTTAGCATGAAGGCCCCAACAGGCCCTAGCAACTTGAGTTTTATGGTTTTTAATGCTTTGGGCCTCATCCAGAACAACTCTGAACCATCCAACTCTTGCAAGAGGTCGAGAAGCAGAATCAAGAAGCAAATCATCCACCCCCTTCCTATGTTTCACTCCTTTTTTATTAGAACTAGGTGGGTATTTCCTTTTTCTGCTTGGCAGAAAATCCGGAGATGAAGCACAGTCACCTTCACCTTCCAACTTCCCTTTCTCATCATCATCTCCATGAACAGAAGGTTGCTTTGGGACCTCCATGCTAACAATTGAATAAGTAGTAAGGACAACATCATACTTTGCCAACTCAAAAGGATCCTTTGTCCTACTGGCTCCATAGTACACTAGGAAAGAGAGATTAGCTTTGCTCGTCACTTTATTCTGTAACTCATCGGCCCATTGCCGCAATACACTTGTGGGACATACAATGAGAGTTCCAGCAGCTGGCCTTCCCTTTGCTTGCCCTGGTGGAGAAGAGCTTTTATTTGAAGCACCATTTGACATACCCTGATTGTTATCAGAATCTGGCTTAACCTCAACATCATCATCCAAATTTAGTGTTTCCGGCTCAACCTTTCTCATATCTTGAGAAGATGAAGGCCTCTCATTAAGAATAAGTGCAATTGTTGACACAGTTTTTCCTAATCCCTGCAATAAATAATATATATGGAAACATGGTTCACTGGTTGTCTAACTAGTGTATGACAACCTCAGAATATGGAACTGACCTGATCATCGGCAAGAATTCCTCCCGAACAGTGTAAGCCGGATTTCTCCTTCTGGGTCATCCATGACAAAGCAATTCTCTGTCCAAGGATTATGTTAGAAAGGAATTGAAACAGAATCATAACACTCGCAAATAAACATGGAAGAGAAAACAGTCACTCACTATACAAGCATACAGAAATCAGAAAAAGCAACATGAAAAGAACAATTTTTAAAACAGTTACACCATAATTAATAAATAGCAAAATACCTTAATTTACACAAATTAAATAACAACTAACAAAATAACACAATCTGTCTTTATAGCACAAAGTAGTTAATGTGGTGAGGAAATATCTAACACTAAAAGAAAAGGAAAGTGCAAAAGTCTCAAAAACTGACATTGAACCTCTCAATAAGAGAGGTTAGTGAAAAATCACCGCAGTAAGTACTTTTTGAGTCCAATTTTATCCAATCTGATCAAAGATAAGTATGCTCATTCTTTCTAGAAGAATATTCACCCATTTTGGCATTCAAATCCAAATAACCATATTTAAATGTCCTTTATTTTCACCTTATGCAAGTACCAATCTCAATCAATGAAGTTCGAAACTTCACAGAAGCCCAACTTTCACACAGTAAAATATGACGAAAATGCATGATATGGAACAATTCAGACCTGATGTCGTAGAAGAGGTACTGCCAAAACACCATCTGGAGGACTAGCTTCAGATTTTGGCTGAGAAAGACCCTGTGAGGCTACCAATTTTATTAATCAGGTCAACATAAAGCCATAAACATTGCACATACCATTTATTCTAACAAAAAAGGCCACCAATTTAGCTCAGAAATAAGGCAAAATTAATGTATCTGCACAAAAGTTTCAAAGGAGCCTAAACATCTATCTCGCAAAACATTTTCAAATGGAAATCTATAGTGTGAAACCCAATTTGATGCAGAGTTGAATTAGCTGAGAAGTTTTGAAAGAATCTAAACTCTTGAAGTTTTTGGTAAAAACTTTTGATTACACATTATAGCAGTTTATGCAGAACACTATTTCATTCAAACGCTCCTTTGGCCAAAGGAAAAGCCCTGGTGCTATTTGAAAGAATAGGAAGCAGAGAGGGTAGAGTGACAGAAACCTAACGGCGGAAAGTTCTTTAGCATTATAAGAAATTGCTTCACTCATGGTCACAGCCTCCTTAAACAGGTTTGATAATGGAATGAATCACAATCATCTTTTATCAGGCGTTCAGTTTCCCTCTCTTCCAATGCATTGTTTTGTCTTTTGAGCAAAAACATCAGAAAAAAGACATAAAGGAGATCACAAATTTTGGAACTATTCATCAGAACGTAGTTCCATCAAACTGTAGTAAACCATTAACAGCCATATTATGTTTAACCATTATAACAGGTAATAATTAACTTTTTTGGCAGTCAAAAAGAACAAGTTGCCATGTTTTGGAAGTATAATTCTTTCAAAGAGACCAGTGAAATATTAGGGGCACTATTACATTCAACCACCCCGGGCAATGAAAGATAATGCATAACTAAATAAAGATGTAGCACAAAATAAGCAAAAGACAGTTTTTTTCTCCCTAGCTAGTTCAAAGTGCACTGCAATGCTAGCAATCCCCATAAATTTAACCAAATTCTATTGATTCACCAATGCATAAAAGCAAGAACCAGTACAATCTCAAGCAAGTAGACCAACCTGCAATGCCTCCTGAAAAATTAACTGTTCATCTTTTCCCTTGAGTCTGATATCCCACATTCCAGTGTGATGAGGCTGAGTACCAGATGTAGTATTCGGCAAACTAGAAGTCTTTTTCACCAGCACCAGGGATGGGTTTGAGCGGGCAGATTGACTAATGTCTTCAAGAATGCACATATCAGGGTCATCATCAACATGGGATCTGCAATCTGATAAATCGCTATGAATAGATTCAGGGTTTACTTTTGAAAGACCAAAACTACTAGAAGGGATCAACTTATTCTCTCTTTCATCCTGAACACAACTTAACTGCATCTTGGTTGAAGTAATTGGATGAGCACTGGAAAAATATTGCTCTGAGGAAGCTAAATTCAAATGTTCATTGCTGAAGAAAGATTTACTACTAACATTTAGATTAATGTCATGATGAGCATTCTTTCCGAAAACCATGAACTCTTGTTTAGATATAGAAGAATAAATATCAGATGACTGCTTTGAGTCTTGATCAAGAGATGACGAGTCAGCAACTCTGTTAGTATACTTTCTCAGGCTAGCTTCATTCAAAGGTTCAGCAGAATGAGAGAAAATGTTGCCAGAAGTGATCAATTTATTATCTTCATTCTTTATATAAACTGCTTGCTTGTTTTCTGAAATGCAAGGATGAGAATGAGAGAATGGCTGCACCGATCTTTTCTCATCAATTAGTTCATCAGTGCCAACATAAGGAAATTTTCTGTAGGCTGGTAAAACACGTTCATTCCCTTCACCTTCAAAATGAAGTGGTTTTACATCAGAGAAACCAGTCATTGAGAGCTGCGATGCAAACCCATTATCAGTTCTGCCCTGAGCATATATTGTCCTGCTACTTGTGCATGCACTCTCGGTGGGAAATTCAAGAACTTCACCCTCCTTACTTTCTTCAAACATAAAATTGAAGGAACCAGCTGAGTTTTGCATTGACGAATCAGCAAAATATTGATCATTTCCATTCATGTAATACGGTATAACTGAACAAGACTGATCAAATATTATGTTTGTATTCTCATCAGCAGGGCTGTGCAAAGCATCTGAATATGCAGTAAACAAGAATCAGCATTCCCACACAAAAAATCAGGGACAATGATTGTCAAAAAAATCAAAATCAAAATGCACAACTGAAAATTGTTTGGGTTAAAGTAGGAAGTGAGTAACGTACTTTTGTAGTCAAACTCCTCTTTAGCATTCATGGACCATAAGCCAGTTTTATTATCCACAAGATCAAAATTCAAATTATCTCCGTGATCGAACACACGGTTTTCATCTATTGCAGTAAAACTAGATGCTGTACTACAGCTGGGTATCTCAGGCAGAGACATCTCAACCCTCTCTGTGTAGGATGTCCCTTGACAAGCAGACCACTCTTTAAAACTTGCAGAGAGAGTTTGGACCAGTGAATGATCTCGTGTGCAGGGTTCTAAATTCCCACGATAGTCAAATGAGCCACCAAAAGTAAACCCCAAGGAAGGCGATTCTTCAAATTCCAAGCAAGAAAAGATCAAGTTCTTTATTACATGAACAAATAGAAAAGAAACTTAAAATGTGTTTCTGCAAAGAACTTTACCACTCAGAAACTGGATGGATTCGAGAACTGAGTCCCCTTCGGGCATATTTCTAAGTGATGGATCTCCTGGATTACCCTGCAATTTAACAAAGAAAAGATAACCTACCCAATGAAAGAATAGAAAACAAGATTGAGCTATTATCAAGAAACAAGAGCCAACAAAAAGCCATGAAATATCAGTTCTTTTTTTTTGGCAAATATGAAATATCAGTTCAACAATATATAAACATAGTGGAATATAGTAGTTGAATTAAATTATATGAATTTGAATTCCAGATTCACAAATTAGGCAAGGAAGTACTTGAATTAAATAAATTCCAAAAAATCATAGTAGAATACAATAGTTCTCATGAAATCAGTTAACATTAAGCTTCCATTGACTCGTTGCTTATAGCACAATACGTGAAGAGGTAACTTGCTAGGGTTTTCAATGAAAGAGTACGTGCTCATACAACAAATTCCTTTTCAAAAAGACCACACTTAAAAGAGTAGAATTTCCGCTAGCAATATTCACGCTCCACGACGCTAAAAATGGCGCCGAACTAAACCGCGAAAAAGGTAACCAAGTACCTGCGGAAGATCAGACTTCTCCTCAAGAATACCAATCAAGCTGTCGATATCCATGCTCAGACCGTCGCCGGCGAAGTCATCACCGAACTTACAATCAGCTAAGCTATCATTATAGTCATCCTCCCCCATCATCAACATCAAACAAAAAAAAACAGAAAAACCTAATCAAAAGCTCTTGTCAAAACCGCCCAATTCACAAAAAGAAACAAATTACTGGATCCAATCAACACGAAACGCATCAATTCAACGAAAAACCCACGGGGAAGTTTCCTCCACAGTTGGCGTTGGCGGTCTCAAATTAAATGCGACTTTTTGTAAAGAAAATTACAAAATGAGAATCGTGACGAATGCGGTGGCTTTTACTTTGGGATTTAACCAAGGATTGGTTTATTGCAGAAATACTTTGGCACTGTTTGATAAATAATTTTTTGAGTTAAATTTAAAGATTTAAAATATTTTTAATAATTTAATTAATTAAATTTATTATTTTAGATGTTTGGTAAATATAAAATTATAATAGCTTGATTGAGGTGAAGTTTTTATTTTAAAAGAAACTCAGAAATTTTTTGAGTTAAAAATTTAAATAAAAAATTTGTAAAGATTATTTTATCTTTAATAATTATAAAAAAATTATAAATAACATAAATTTATTAACTAATAAAATTTTAAAAAATAATTTTATAAATAAAAAATTAATATATAAATTAATAAATACATATAAATTTAATAATTAACAAAATTATATTAAAAATATAATTTCATATATAGAAATTAATATATAACCAACAAAAGCAACGAAACAAGCGATAAAACAACAATCTCTTCGATCAATCCGTATTTATTTCAAAAAACATATATAAAAAGACTAGAATATTCATATACTCTTATGTTGTCTATTTTCTTGCCGTCCTCCTCATAATATATTCCTTTTCGCCTTGGCTTAAACAGAATGGCGGAATGGTACATTTGAAGGAGAAGACAAAGTCTCTAAATTCTGTCTTTCTCTTCATATAACACCAGTTCCTTCGTAATGGAAATGTCGAAAGCTTTGGCCAACCCTTAATGGCTGCTCACTGCGATAAGAACCCTTTCGACGTGGAAGAAGACGATGTCAATCCTTTTTCTGTGAGTTTCATTTCTCTTCATTTACTGCGTTCATAATTATAAAGATAACAAAGTTTTCGTCCAGTGGCAGAACTAGTAATTGTTTGGGGGCCAAAATAAATTTTTAAAAATTTTGGAAGTTTAAACGGAATTTTTTAAAACTTTTAAGAGTATAAATAAAATTTTTAATAATTTTGAGAGATTTAATCAGAATTTTAAAAATTTTAAGAGATAATTTAATTAAAAATATTTAAAATTTTAAAACTTAATATGAATTTTTAAAAATCTTAAGGAGGTCAAATTAAATTATTAAAAAAATTTAGAGATAAAATTTGAATTTCTCAACATTTTGGGGGTCATGACCCCCTCTTCTCCTATAGACGTTCCTCCTCTGCTTTCATCTCCATTGATTTTGAAAAGTGTTTGAGTCAAAATCAAGACAGAACGGCTAGTTTTTTAAACCAAAAATGTTTTTCAAAGTTTGATTGAAAAATATTTTTCAAAAGCTGAAATTTTTAAGGTCTATTAGTTGCTTGAATAATCAATAATGTTTATATTGCCTTATTTTGTATAGTTCTAATCCCGACATTTATTATAAAGTTAATAAGATTCCATTTACATTGCTTTTGGAACGGGTTTTTAGACCAAAAGTGTTTAGTTTGGTTTGAAATGTGTTTTTTTAAAACCCGAAATTTATTTCTTTATATTCTCATAGGTTATAGGCTTGATACCCATTATGAGCATTCTCTTTTCTTCTCCTAGAGTATTCTCTTCCCCTCACCTCTAGGTAGGAATATGATTAGATTTAGATTTAGAATTTGTCAAAAAAGAGCTAGGATTTCTAAGATCCAATAGTTGACTGAATGACCAATGATGCTCATGTTGCCTCATGTTGTATAGATTCGAATCTCGATATTTTTATAATATATCTACTTAATTAAAAAAGCTAAAATTTTTAATTTTTAACTTTTCTAAAAAGCACTTTTGAGTATAATTATCATCAAATATTTTATATTTTTAAAAATAAAGTTTAAAATATATTTTTATTCGCTTAAAAATATTTTTTTGACAATAATATCAAACAGTACTATTTTAAACCAAACAATAGGTAAACACTTTTCAAAAATACTTTTTAAAAACCCTCTTCTACCGTGCTTTTTAAAAACAATATCAAATTGTCCCTAAATTTACATTATTAATTTTTTAGGCCAAAACAACACGGTGATGATCGATTCTGGTTATAGTTATACGAATGTATTGATTGTGAATACGAGTATGGAATTAATAGGTTTGGATAATTGGTAAAAATAAATAAAATGCAGAAACCTTCACATAATTCACACACAAGGCTGCAGTCTCTTCCTCCTGAACCAGTCAGCTACAATTATGATCGAAGTCCAGCCATTGACATCACTCTTGATAAAGCAACGGTAATCTATTAAGGACCCAAATCGCAATTTTCAGATTGTTATGGAAAGTTATCACCTCAGATTTCTCTGAATAAATTATGCTTGAAATGAAGAATTTGAAGCAGAAAGAGAGAAAGCTCCAAGCCAAGGAGGATGAACTCAAGAAGAGGGAAGAGGTAATAAATTCCTTTACAAACATGGTCAAATTATGACTTTAGTCCCTGTATGTTATTATTTTTATTTTAGTTTTTAATATTATATTTAAAGCAGTTGATTCACATTATAATTCGTTTACAAAAATGGAGAATTTGTATATAATCTAAAAGAGAAACAATCTAAAGAATGATTTGATTAATATTTTTTATTTTGGTTTTAAATGGGTAATTAAAAGGATTTACATGTTTATTAAAACTCATTTAGCTCAAGAAAGAAAATTATCTTTGTTTTCATTTTAAACAAGACATCTAAAGTAATTGGCCAGCAAGAAATTGTCCCGGTGGGTGAAACATTAGATTTTTTTAGCAGGATAAAAGTATTCATATCTTGATATTGTGAATGAAGTAAATTATCTTGGGAGGGGTATGGTCACCCTCATAATAAGCCTATATAATACCTAATCCAATTTTTTTATAAATTTAATTTTCATATAATAGCAATAATAATAATGTTGTTATATTTTTAAGGCATAAAGTCAAAAAAATGCCCAACGTATGACTGAATAGTCATTTTGGCCTCTATTATTTTTTTGAGCAATTCAACCCTCAACGTTTCATTTTGGGTCAAAATGACCCCTATGCGGATGAAAACTATCAGTCAACTAAAGGTAAATGACTTAAAATGATATGACAAACCTATATGACAATGCACACTGACATGGCAATGCCATATAAACAATTGTGTTGACTTGAATAAATGTTACATCAGTCAAAAAAGAATTTTATAAAATTATATAAAATATAAAATATTTTTTCTGCTGACTTATCATTATGTTTACCTTTAGTTTTCTAATAATTTGCATCCGCAGAGGGGCCATTTTGACCCAAAATGAGACGTTGAGGGTTGAATTGCTCTAAAAAAATATGGACAAAATGACTATTCAGTTAAACGTTGAGAATTTTTTTTAACTTTATGCCTTTTTTTATTTTGTATGTATATTTTAAAAAATGGCCTCTACCATAGAGGCAACATTAAAATGATAAAATTTTCCTTTAGTCCCTTCAAAACTTTGAAATTATAAATTTATACAATGTTAAACTATACTTCGACGTAAGAATTTAAATTTCAGTTTTTAGCCCTAAAATAGATTTCTGGCTTTGCCCCTGCTTTAGCTCTGGATGTAACCTTGCATTGCCGTTGATCAAAATTCTTATTATAATCTTTTGGGGACATGCATGCAGGAAGTTAAAAAGAAAGAAGAAGCTTTGGCAAAAGGTAATATTTGTCATTAAAATTTGATGATTTTTAAGCTTGTTCAAGTTAACTTATGGTAATGGTAGGTCTGATGATTCTTTTCTTAAATTTGCTATGCAACTTCTTGTTTACATCATCTGTTTTTCATGTTGCAGCTGGGGTTTTCCTGGATTTGAAAAATTGGCCACCATTTTTCCCAATCATTCACCATAATATTGCAAGTGAGATACCGGATTATCTACATCGAATGCAATATGTAGCTTTCTCCACTTTCTTAGGTATGCATGCTACTTGTCAAAATGCGTAACTTAGATTCGATTATCACAGGTTTTCACTCGAACATAAAGGTCGAATCTATGTTGCTTCGTTTCTTCATTTTTGTTGAATCATCCATGTTCAACACTTGCGTACGAGTCCGAGTAAAACGATGAATGTTAATTTTATGCAGGGCTGGGCCTGTGCCTTTTCTGGAATGCCATTGCTGTCTCCACAGCAAGCATCAAAGGGGAAGGTTGGATTAGAAATCTTGTTAAATCCTCTCTGTAGTCTTTTGATTTCGATTTATAAATCCTAAATCTTTAACATTTTTAGGCATAAGGATATGGCTCCTGGCTGTCATCTACTTCATCGTAGGTGTACCGGGAGCCTATTTTCTATGGTATCGTCCACTTTATCGAGCTTGCAGGTACTAACTAAAACCCGGATCGATTGTTTCAAATTATGTTCTTCAATCTTCATTTTGTTTAATGAGTTATCTTCTTATAATCATGTTGCAGGAAAGACAGTGCGTTTAGGTTCGGATGGTTTTTCATGTTTTATATGGTAATGTACATCGTTTTATGCATCTGGTAACTCTTGCTGCCAGCTTCCTATAGCTAGCTGTTTTATACCATTTCTTGTTCTGGCTTACAGATACATATTTGCTTCTGCATCTATGCTTCGATTGCTCCACCTATAGTTTACGGTGGATTGTCATTCACGTAAGTTACTCGAACCGAAAACAAACATGTCCGACGCATATCTGGACATGTGTATTTCAACTTTAATATGTTCCTGTCGGACACATGTATGTATCTTGGTTACAATGTTATGGGTGATGTAGGGGAATCTTGAGTGCAATAGGTGTTATGAGCGACAATGCTTTAGTTGGGGTAAAGCTAAAGAACATTTCTTTCTCTTGAATCCTTTGATTATCGAAACATTTTGCTGGTAATGCTGAAAGCCTTGTGATTGTTTTTTTAACAGATATTATACTTAGTTGGGTTTGGGTTACTCTGTGTTGAAACACTGTTAAGCATATGGGTCTTTCAGGTATTTCATCGAACACTTTGAAACCATTTCACTCTTCTTCTTCTTCTGCTGCTGCTGCTGTTGCTGTTGCTGCTGCTGCTATGAATTACCCATTTTTTGCAGAGAGTTTACAGGTATTTCCGTGGCGCTGGCAAGGCGGCAGAGGCAAAGCGGAATGCTGCAAGAGGAGCCGCCATGGAAACAATAAGCTTATAAAGCTAGCAAAGCAACCTGGGCTTGCTTTCGACATTGTAAAATTGGTTGTCTGAGATGACAGATTTTCATTTTTTTTCTACAAGAACAATCAAATGGATTAAGTTATTATTGTCTGTGGGGTCTGATTGATTAGGTAGAAGAAGGAAGATTATGTCTCATCATATAATTATTTAGGGTAAAGTACACAAATGGTCACTAAACTATCTCAAAAATATAAAATGATTATCAAACTTTCAAATATTATATAATGAGCATTAAACTTTAGTTTTTGTTACAAAATGATCACTGAGCCGTTAACGGTTGTTAACTGTGTGATTTGACAGTTACGAAAATTTGTATAACTCTATATTTAATCCTTAATGTTTACACGTCCAATCAATTTAGACATCAATAACGAGGGTTAAATTATGACTAAATTGATTAAATGTGTAAATATAAAGGATTAAATATGTTATTCAAATTTTCGTAAATGTCACGTCATTCACTTAACGATAGTTAACAATTTAATGACTATTTTATAATAAAAACTAAAATATAATACTTATTATGTAACTTTTAAAAGTTTAATTACCATTTTATATTTTTTAAGATAGTTTAATGACCATTTGTGTACTTTGCCCGATTATTTAATAAGTACATACCAACCCCTCTTGCATTAGTTTAGGTAGAAGTGTAGAACCAATTCCATGAGTTTGATGATTGGTTAATAGCCTCTGTAATATCACATCAAACCTAAAATACCACATTTAAATATAAGATCAATCAATCGGAACTATTTAAAGGTAGACTTAAATTTGAGCAATTTTGTCCGTTTTCAAAATATTAAAGTTTTGTTTGCTTAACAATTTTTTGAGCTAAAATTAGATGTATGGAGTATTTTTAGAAGTTTGACTGGTTAAATCTGTTAATTTAGATATTTGGTAAATATAAAATTGTAATTGTGGATTGTTGTGAAATCTCTCGTCATGAAAAAGCTCATTTTAAGAGTTTTTTGAGTTTGAAATTTAGATAAAAGATTTGTAAAGACTCTTTTATCCTCGATAATTATAAAAAAGATTTACTAAATAACATAAATTTAAATGACTAGTAAAATTAAAAAAATAATGTCATAAATAAGAAATTAAAATATACTTATAAATTTATAATTAATAAAATTATATTTAAAATATAATTTTATAAATAAGAAATTAATCCTTAGAACAAGTTGACGATGAAGGAAATAGAGATAGCAAAATGGGATCTTGATGCAGTTGCTAAAAGTATCTAGCCTGGTACCATTCTTGCAAAACAAAGCCATTGTTACTTTGTGTTTGAATCTTTTGTGAGTAAAACAATGTTAGATGGCTTCTTTTCTCATGATTTTGGGCTCTCAAAAGAGCAATATTTCAACGAATTCAAGAGCATAAAATCTGTTGTCCTGAAATCCCTTTTAGTTTAAAACCCAGATTCTTCTTTTGCTGAGTTCACCATAGCTAAGTACTTCAAGCTTGTTCACCCAGAATGAAATATTCATTTTTCGAAAACTTGAACCAGAGGAAGCTTGTTATCAATGACGGGTTTCTAGATACGGAGCCATCACCCAATTTTTTTTTATCAAAATGATCATCCAGGTTTGCATCATTGTACTACTTGAGCAAGTGTAATCTTCCCAATTCCCTCAATCCCAACTATTGGAATCATCCAACAATCACCCGCCAAAAGAAGATGGCCAGAGCAGCGATATTGTAAGATAAAAATAAAATTAAAAAAATTTAGGGGTCAAATTAGAAATTAACCATTTTAACTAACGTATCACGTCATCAAACTAACGGGTGTTAACAGCACAATGACCACGTCATAAAACTAACGGGTGTTAACAACATAATGACCAAAATAAAATAAACTGTAAATGTAAGTGACAAGAATAACATCTTTTTCAAAATAGGTGACAAAAATAAAATACGGTCCAAACAAAAAAGACCTCCAATAAAGTTTACCCTAAAAAATAAAAACATTATATTCTTTGTTTTATTTAAAGATAGTGGTCGAGAATTTAATCATGAAAAAATAAAAGTTAAACGCGTTTTTGTTAATTGAACCGTACCAATCGCATCCCTTCCAATTTTCTAGAAGCACACATCTATGGAGAAAATATTGAAGCAGCCTCAAAGTTAGGACCATTGTTGTTGAAGCACCACATTTTCGTATAGAAAATATCGTATAGTGATAGAATTTAATATTATTTGATTGATAAATTATTTAATGTTATTTAAAATTTGAAGGTCAATAATAAAATTATATATATATTGAAGTAAAATATAATTTATTATTATTTCAATTTATTTTTTTATTTTTTAAATATTTTTGTGGGACCATGACCCAACAAATTCCTTAAATTTTCTGAGCTCTGCCTTTACATTATTTTCAGTTTTAAAAAAATTTTAAGTTCAAGTCTATACGCGATTTAGTACATCTCGTTCAAATAATTCATTTTTATTTAAAATGATAAATTATTTAAAATATAATTTTATATTAATTTTTTTGTATACTTTATAATTAAATTCAAATCGATATATACTTATAAATTATTTAAATTATATGCCGACCAAACTGAACAATCCTATGAGTTGAAAATATTGAAAATCTGTATCATATCCGACTCAACCTGAATCGATTTTAAAATATCTATTCGTAATAAGCCAATTATTTAATTCCTAAATTTAATTAATTATTTTGAATTTTTCAACTCCGTTGGTCTTATGCATATGTATATCAGCATTTTTTTATTCAACCACGAACTCTTCTAGATGTTTCCAAAAGTTCACGGGACATTATTATTGAAAATTTCAACATAAATATATTATTTTTATTTAACTATTAAATGACATTGATATTTCTTTTTGGAAAATCAAATCAAATATACTCTTTCTCTAAGGTGGTTATAAAGAGTTTTAAATTTTTTTAAATTATTTTTTTTAAATTTTTTTTCGGCGACGGCCTTTGGCTAGTTTGCTGATTTTGTATATAAATAAAATTTTATTTTTATTAGTGAATTCTATTAGCATGTTTTTTTTTTTATTTTGTTAGTTTCATCTCATATCCGTTTTTTGTAGTTTTTTCGTCTGTTTTTATGGCAGTTGTTTCGTCTGTTTTATGATAGTGTTAGTCTGTTTTTGTGACAGTATTATCTACTTTTATTAGTTTAACGTTTGTATGACGAATATCACTCGAGCGTTGTTAGCAGCGAAGATCGGTGGTCAGTAAAATTTTGATTCCCTTTTGTGGTGTTGCCGTTTTGCCAAGATCAAGCAGCGAAAGAACTTGCTTTCTTCTTAAAGCACTCTGGTTAAAGTAATAGTATTGCTGAATTTTTATCAGAAGATTGTTAGATCTTTTGAAAGTGATAGGCCTTGTACTTTATTGGCTTTCACACCTTTTGGGCTTTATTGTTCTATTTAATGCATAAAAATTCAATGTTTTGTGGTGTGATTCTGATGTAACATTTTCATTTTGAATACAATTCAGTTTAAAAAAAAAACTATTAAATGACATTTTATTAATTCTTTAATAACTGTTAATTTAATTAATGGAAATAAAAAAGTTTGGTTTTCTGTGTGAAGTTGGACCCAAAAGGGAGTATTAAAGAGAAATAATGGCAGAAGTTCAATTTTTCTATTGTATCACGTGACAAAAATACGAATTAAAATATGGAGCACGGTTTCCATAATTAAACTAAAACAAACTCATAACAAAATCAATTAAGCAATCCGAATTATCTTAAAATATTAGGATTAAATTAATTTAAACTTTGAACATCTTTAAAAAATATATAATTTTTTATTTTAACTACCAGTATTTAATTTATTGGCAGACTAATTCGGATCAGATACTATAGAGGTCTATTATGGGACGATCCTCTCATACAATTTTTTCTATTCACAACGCCAGGACTTGAACCCTGACCTTACTTAAGATCATACTTGAACATGTTTTAACATTCTTAAGGTCATACTTGAATTGACATTTAACACGAAAACGAAATGTTATGTTTTTAAAAAAATCTAATTGATATCATATAAGAATATATATATATATATATATATATATATATGACTTTTTAATCTTTAGAAATTAATTTAAAATACGAGTCATAATTTGAGACAATAAAATTAACTCTTGTAGTAATAAATTACATAAACCAAATTAAAGTCCTCAATGTTTATAACTTTTATTAATTTGGCCATGAATCCTTTTATTAGATAATTTTGCCTTGTCCTTCTTTCTTTTAATTAAATTGCTTCGATATTAACAAAAAAACGAAAATAAAATTGTTAAAAGTTAGTAAAATTTTTCACAACATTAATATGATAACTCGTACTATCTTGGCCAAAAAAAAGTTAATATGATAACTCGTCTGACATATTATGTGTATTTTATTGCAACTATTTTATTAATGTTACAATTTGTGTCATATTACATTATTGTAATATTTTTTCAATATATAAATTTCTATAATTTTTAGAATTTGTTGGTGTTGTGACATTGTGTCATGTTAATAGAATTGAAAATGAATCGAGTCTAAACTAACTATCATGTGTCTACATGTTTCTTTTAATTTAAAATTGTGTTTTTGTTTATTGATTTAAAGTTACATGTGATTGTGTTCGTTCGTCAATTTTTTTCAACACTAAATAAATATATTCATGAACATTAAATGCACTTGTTTCACGAACATTAATTGGACATATTCATGAATATATCCATGAACATATAATTGAACATGAACTCTTTATTTTTTAATGTAAAATAATAAAACACAAATATTAATAATTATAAATAAAATAAAATATTTTAAGTATTTTTATAGAAAATATTAATTTTAAATATGCAAACATCATGTGTTAATAAACGAACTTGCCTGTCAACATAAACAAACCGGTGCATCTCTTTGAAATTTGTTTGCTTAATAAACGAACATAAAAAAATACTTGTACATGTTTATTTAACTTAATTAATAAAGATAAACACATAATATATGAACTATTTACGAGTAATTCGTTGAACGTTTTATTCATTTATACTCTTCCACGTCAACAATAAAATACGCATAACTATGACGCGGGTGGCCACATTAGCAACGTGCAAAATTTAACAATCTTATCGTATTTTTGTTAAAATCATAACAATTAGGTCCAATTTAATAAAGACATAAATATTAAGGAGTAACTTTGTTATTATACCAAGTGAGCTTACCTTTCCCGCTGTTTCTTCTTACTTTATAGTATTTTGCAACAAAAACTGTCAACCGAAAAGTCCAACTTCCCTTTCCCTCCCTCTATCTTCTCATCGGCGAAACCACGTTTTCTCTCTCTAGAAAATTTCGTTCATCGTTCTGTAAGAACACCAAAATTATTCAAAGGAATAAAATTCTTGAGTTTGAGTTTTCAATTAGCCCCTTATAAAAGCATATTCCTTTATCTTTTCTCTACTTTAGATCTTCCTCGTTTATTTTTATCCCTTTTTGCAGATAAAAAGCCTAAACCGATGGCTGGTCGTTACGACGAAAACCCATTCGCTGAAGAAGAAGACGAAGTTAACCCTTTCTCAGTCAGTTTCTCCTTCTGTTATTCGATGATTTTTTTGTAGCGAGCTCTGTTTTCGTTTTATTTAAGACCCTATTTTCGAAACTTTTAGGTGTTTGATGAAAGGTTTATTTGACTTTAATTTTACTCACTGATTTCTTTGTGGGATTTCGGTTTTGACATGAGATTTCGGGTTGAATTCATATATGGAAACTGTTTTACTTGGTTGTTAAGGTTATTCAATTATTAAAGTATAATAAATTTTGTTTTAAAGAATAAGCAGTTTCCCAGAGCTAAAAAAACATGTTGTTTTGCACTTTGATGAACCTTACTCCTTGAAATGAAGATTATGATGGATTTACTGGGTTTTATAACTTGATTAATGTGTATAAGGTTGTATACAGATGCTAGCTAGCTTCAGTTCTAATGTTATTCTTTGGTTGAAATCATTTGTGCCAGCAGGATCCAGCTGTGAGAGGAAAGGCATCTGGCCAGTCTAAATTTGGTGGTCTATTTTCAAAGGTAAACTAAATCCCTGTTTATAAAGTTTCAAGGGAATGTTTAATTCAAAACTTGTTGTTGAAGTTAAGATGAGAACTGTTTTAGGACATATATTGACTAAAATGGGTGTGAAATGTGAAAGTTAGCATAAGGGTTTGGTTGTTTTGTCCCCTTTACATCCATGGAGTTTGGAGAGTGTTTCGTATTTGAAAGGCCGGGTTTTAAGCTTGTTATCGAGACATGGATACTTGGTCATTGATGATATGTAAAACTGTAAGGTGATGTTGTGCTAAACTACCACTATTTAATCCCTTGAGCACATTGAATCATAGTGATTAACCTAGAAACTTAGTTCTTTCTCTAATGCCGATAGGGTTAGGAGTTAGCTTGGATATGAGAAGGTTTAGGATGATTTAGTTCTGAAAAGATAGGTTGCTTGATATACTATTGTGATTCGGTTATGTCAAATATGACCTTTGAGCATTGCTTCAAAACATCAGTAAACTGGACACTTTTCTTATATTAGTACTTGCTTCTCAGATAAGTGTTATGAATAAATTTTCAGAATGTTCCAAGTGCTCCACCTGCAACAAACTCAAGACTTTCGCCCCTACCTCCTGAACCTGCTGGTTTTGATTATGATCGTGAGGCGACAATTGACATTCCTCTGGGTACAGCTCCAGGAGGATCATATCAGGTTATTTAAGAGTGAAAACTTTTCTCTAAATGCTATTTCAATAGTTTGGTTAAGCGTTTGATCTCACTGTTACGGTTACTGCATAAATCTAGGATTTGAAGAAGAAGGAGAAGGAACTACAAGCTAAGGAGGCAGAACTGAAAAGGCGGGAGCAGGTATATTGTGGAAAGAAATTTTATAACTTCGAATTCATTCTTATTTTACAGAATCTAATGTAATGAAAGACCAAATACATCTCAACAATTTGTCTTACAAATTAGGCTTAATTCACCCCCCTCAAAGTATACACTTTTTCTCAGTTTGCACCGTAAACTATTTTTTTCTCAGTTTGCCTCATAAACCATCATTTTCATCTCAGCTGACCCCAAAATCAAAAAGCAGCTAATACACAATTAGGGGCAAAATGAGGGAAAAAATAGTTTAGGGTGCAAAGTGAAAAAAGTTTATACTTTGAGGGGGAAATCGTGAATTAATCCTACAAATTATTATTAATACACAATTAGGCTGCTGTTGGGATATCTTATGTGTTCTCTCGTATTTTAGTGCACTATTATTTTTGGATAGTTGTAAGGCGCAAGTTTTCATTCATGTTTGTTTCATAAATAAATAGACTGTAACCCCTAAACCCGGCCCAGAAGAAATAGGTCGAATCTAGGAAGTTATGTTTGGAAACTTAACCCTCAAGAAAACCAAATCTAAAAGTATACTTTAATTTAAAAAGAATATATATATAACTATAATTTAATAAATATCTCGTAATAATAAAATACAAATATCATAATTAATATTCGAATATTTAAATAAAATATCTGAAATAAAACTACAATAAATGAATGCCAAAAATAATCCCAAAACATAACTAGTCTCAAAGTATGAAATTACATCAATGTCTCAAAATAATAATCTGAATAACTAAAAATAGTTTCGTACTGAATAATAAAATAACCGAATAAATGTGAGATCCTCCAAGTACCGTAACGCCTAGGTTATGCGTATCTAAAAGAAGAACTAAGGGGGAGTAAGCTAAAGAGCTTAGTGTGTCTTTAAAGTGCAAGAAAAACCATAATCATAAAACAAAGTAATATTTTCTTAAGTTTCTGTAAAACATAAAACAATGGTACAATATCACAAGCGTAATGCAATGCACCCCAACTACGTCCACCAAAAATGAGGAAGGTTCCCATAACCTCCTCGCTACGTCCGCCAATCCGAAGTGGAATTCAGCCCGAAGGGTGAAACCATTGAACTTCCTCAGTACAAATCCCAACCCATGTTCATACATGTATGATGCTTAAAACTCAAATTTCATAAACACAATTCTATAAATCCGATATTCCATAAATATACGTCATAAATCCATAAATCCTGGTTTTCGTAAATTTCGATTTTTCGTAAATCAAATATTTCATAAATCATAATTAAAAACTCAGTCTAAAATCGTATGCATATGATGTCAACTATACAAGTCATAATGCAGATCATAATCAAGCAAGGTATAAAACCATATAAAAATCATTTATTTATAGCACTGGAAGAAAACACACCTCAAGCAACAATAGCTTTAATGCAGCGAAGAACGCCTCTCACGTTCAGATCTAGCACTGGGTCTAGCTGAATCGGAACCTACGATATCAAACTCTACATTAAAAGTTTATCCCTATGCCACCAAGCTAAAAATACTAATACTAAACTAAAAGAATACTCACATGTAGATCTTGTAGTACGTGTACGGTCAGATCGAATAGGCGAAGGAGGTGGTAATTAGTCTTCTTCAAAGTCGATGTCAATCACGAGAAAGAGGAAAAATAATAGTTATGGTTGTGCGATGCTAGCGACTCATCAGGTTCTTAATCGAATTAAATAAAAAAATAAAAAAGAAAAGAAAAGCAAATGATGTGTTTCGAAAAGATCGAGAAATAAGAGAAAGTGCGTCTGCAGGCGAATGGAGTATGAAATAAAACGTTGGGGTTTAAATATATACTTAAAGGGTAAATTATACAATAGGCCATCCATCTATTTAAGGGTTTCTAGAATAGCACCCAAACTTTACCCAATTTACAAGATGACCCCTAAATTATGAATTAAGCCGAACAATTTTTAATTAACTCAATTTAACCCTTTAGCAAAAATTAGGTTCCCGAATTTTAAATTCCCAAAATTAATTTAGGGTTTTTAACCTAATTTTCCAAAATCTAGAGTTTTTAATTTAGAGATTTTAAAATTTGGGTTTAAAATTTGGGTGAAAATTCGGGGTGTTAAAACTCTCTCACCCTTAAAAGAAATTTCATCCTCGAAATTTCAGACTTGACGATAGATCCAAAAATTAACTGACACAACTTAAAATTCGTCGTTCTGAATTCCTCATTCTCTAACATAAAAGTAAAATTGAAAACATCATAAATGTACCTGCTATGTCCTCTGGCTCATCTTCATATCCCTCGTGAGCTCTAGTCGCATAAACCAACCCTGATCGTCTAGCATCTGATCTATTACTTTGTGCAGGTCTACCTCTACTAGCATTACCCGAAGCAACATGCCTATTCTGGCCACTACCTTTAGATGGTGCTTGTACTGATCTTTGAGACTGTGTCGGAGCCTGATTAGCACCATGGGCGAGTGGACAATCACTCCGAAAATGCTCTAAAGAACCACATAAGAAACATGCTCCCAACTTCTTTCGACACTTGCCATCATGTTGTTTGTTACAGTAAGAACATATGGGAAAAGAACGGGAACCTGTCGAACCACGTACACTAGCGGTCGGAATGGCATAATCTGTAGGTCTATCTCTCGAATAACTCTAATGGTCGAACTCATCTTTAGCCCTCTTTCTAGACTGATTTCCCTGACTGTGCTGAACTAAGGCGGTCGATTGCCTCTTAGCTCGATCGA